>OZ038498.1:87633510-88018510 GCA_964036315.1 Acanthosepion esculentum
TCTTGATTTCTGATTGGTTTGCACTTCTCAGAAGTCATTTGACCATCCCTTTTTCTTCACCTCCATTTAGGAATGATGACCTTTTGGCCTATTTTATTTATTTCTTTTTGTTTTATGGTTTGCTAACTTTTAGTTTTCTTTTTTTTTTTTAAATAGTGAACTTTTTATTTTTCTATCATTACATAATTTAAGATATCTCAAAGAGAATTGCTGTTCAACCAGGTTAACAAAAATGTTAGTTAATACAACTTTCACAACTTACAAAAATAAAAATAAAGTTCCTTTGAAATAAATGTTAGCAGTCAAATGAATGATTGAATGACTTCTTTAAATTTCAATATTTGACCAAGTTCATATACTATAATTTTGCATTTCCCAGTGCCTAGACCAGCATTTCTCAACTAGGGTTCCCTGAAACCCTAAGGTTCCGCAAAAGGTCCCCAAGGGTTCCGCAAGAACAGGTGAGATAAGCTAATGCACTTCTGACTTTTTATTTAATTTCATATACGTAATATTACTCAACACACAATATATATATACTGGGTTATTGTAATATAGAAATCATCCTATCTAATAATATAATAATGTTATTAAAAAATATAACAATCATTGAGAATATATTCAGTGATGTCTGTATGGCAAGATAAGATTTACAGACCTATTTATGGACAAGTTCTGGATTTCTGTGAAAGAAGAGTTTCATAGGAAAGCAATTATTGTTGCAGTTTTCAACGTCTTCTTACATATGTGAGCAAGGCTTTTCTTATTTAACAGGTATCAAGAGCAAAGACAGAAATCATCTCCTCTCAATTGAGAATGAAATCCGTGTGTTTATCTAAAGTTCAATGTCAAATCAAATATTAGCAAAAAAAGACAGGCACAGAGAAGCACGTTTCACTTTATCAAATGGCTCTGCTGAAAGTAACATTTTCTTAGCCCATTTATTGGTTCACGGGACATTTTGCCTTTGTCTTTTCATTCAACATTGCCAGTTAAAGGATAAAACAAATAAAAAACTGATGCAGCAATTATATGTTTTCATTCTGTTCACATTATGGTTACTTATGTTTATTTTTTACGTTTGAGTTTAGAAATTTTTTGTGTGTGAATGAAAACACCCTGAAGTAAACGAACAGTATGAATTTTATTTTTATCATTACCAAAACATCTGACAAAGAAGTATTTATTAATATTTCCTTAAACCAGTTATTCAAAAATACCACATGAACTACGATGAAAATAAAATGAGACAAATATGATATATAATTTTGTTTTTACGCAGGGGTTCCTTGAGACACGTAATTTATTTTAAGGGTAAAAGTTGAGAAATGATGGCCTAGACATTTCATTTGAATTTTGAATTTTGAATCCAATTTCCAAGTAGGTAGATCTTTATGTTGAAATAAAATTTTATGACCAAATATCAAAATTTAACATTTATGTTGTTGGATGTTAAAATTTGTCATCCTTCAGTCTTCGAGCCTTAAAATTTAGCAGGTTTTAGTCTCCGGGTAACTTTCAGTGAATGCATACGACAGGAAAGAGAAAATAGAAGTTTGTTAAAAAACAAGGACATTTTTTTCAGGTTTCTGTGAACTTGTTAGTTAGCCAAAAATATTTTTCCATGTAAACTGAAATTTTTCTTAATTAAATTTCAGTTCACATGGGAAAAATATTTTATTGCATTTTCAAACGATATTTTTCATTTTATTTCTGCTGCATGATATCAATGTTCAAAATCATAACGAAGGCTTAGAACAGAGTAAGTTTGTTTTTTTTTTTAAATATGAATGTAGGGAGGTAAAACAGTATTACTATTAGGTATGAAGAATTCGTTTGAAACGCTAAACTTAACATTACTCTCTGATGTTAAGTAAAAAAAAACATCTAAGGGACGTAATTCAGCATTCTATTGTTTCGGATGTTAAATTTGAACATGCCTGATTTTAAAAATATTTTTATAACCATTCTATTACTTTTTATTGCAAAATTTAATGCTTTAAAAAATATTTTTTAAAAAAACGAAACTAATCTTAAAATATCATTTTTTTTTTAATTTATTACGCTGAGTTTTCGAGTTAAACACACATCGGCAGCCCAACGTTAATAATGAATAATGATTGAAGAATGCTGAACATTTTTTATTTCAATAACTTTTTTTTATTCCGTTAAACCCGTGAAAGTATTTTGCTGTTAAAAAAATGATTATGCCAGTTATTTTTGTTTTTCTGGGTAGACAGTTACATTTTATTTTACGAATAAGATCACTCACTGTCAAAGTTACCAAACAAAAAAAAAGATTAACATTTAAAACATTATTTAATAACTTAATCATTAACGTAAAATCTGCAATGGTTTCTTGGTCTACAAAGAGATATAGATAATTTAAATTAAATTCAAGACAATGGATCAGTGTTTAAAATTTGTTACTTGCCAATATTAATGAGTAAAATAACCTTTGCAAAATGTGAACATTATTTTTTCTCAATGTTTTATTTTTATTTTAAAAAAATGTAAATTTTAAAGTTTTCGGACTAGATGCCACTCGCCTTTTTTTAAGTCTCTTCAAGAGAATGTGCTATTAATTAACTGAAGAAAAAAGTTAAGACCTTATTTACAAACAATATTAAGTTATTAGAAACTTTTTCTTTAATTATATTTTCAACAATTTTACCACTCTGCTATTATTTTAACTATTTTTCAAAATATCCTTCTTACGGAGAAAAACTTTAATCATCAAAAAAAAACTAAAATAAAATAAAAGTAAAAAACGTTTTTTTACAAGCCGCCAAAAATGTTGCGTATGCTAAAAAAAAAGTAAAAGAAGCATTCAATGATTCTTGAAGACAAATGTTCTACTTTTGACATTAAGAATGTAGATATTTCGTATAGTTAATAAAATTATGACCTCCAAAATATTTACGAAAGATTTTTGAATGTTGATCCATGCTTTTTTCTTAACTAAAAAATAAAACTGCCAAACAAATTATTTACAAAAACAGCCATCAGTCTTTTTAGTTTTACAAAAATTATTACCAAAATAGTTTTAATAAAACACAGACTTTGTTGCAATACTAGAGAGATAGAGAAAAATGACGAGAAGACCTGTAAGTAATCCCACTGTAATTCTTTGTCGCAGAAGATCCGGTCTGCTATTCTCGGCCGCCATCATTTCTCTTTCTATGAAAACGGAAATCTTTCTTTTCTTTTCTTTTCTTTTTTTGTTTTGTTTTGTTTTTTGTAAATTAAACTTATCTCAGAATCATTTATTGACTCACAGGAAGAGAAAATAACTTCATCGCTTTTCTTGTTCCCACCCAAAATTATGAAAAAGATACAGCGACTTTATTATTACTACTAATTCCTCACTTTAAGTTTTTGAACTTGTTACTTGACTCATATCGAAAATTCTTTTTATTTTACAGAAAATAACACAAAAAAACTTTTTAAACAATCAGAAAATAGAACAAATACAGATGCGCAACTAATAAGAGGTTGAAGATATTTTAAAATCCACTTCTTGTCCTTTGAATTTGCAATATGAAGCATCGTAAAAAAAAATTTTTTTATAGACAGCAAGGGGTTACTTGATTTATGATTTTAAAATTGAAAAATCTAATTGTAAAGTCAAAATTAAAGTGTATATAAAAATCTCATATATAAAAGTCATTCAGTTTCCATAATAAAGAAATATTTTGATATTGGTAAAACTAACTGTAAACATTCTCCCCCACTGTTTTTCACTAGTAAATAACTGTTTCATTAAATGGAACAAATTTTTGCAAAGGATTTTTTGTCATATCCAAAATTGTCAACCAAGACATTAATTAATCATTTAAATTAATTAACTTTATCTTTTCATTTATAAAGAAAGACTCGTTAAAACTTTCTCGTCAATTGTCAACCTACATCTTTGTTGAGACTTGTTGATTTTTTCAGGGCAAGAGGGATAGAGGAAAGCTGCTAGCTACAGTATATGTTGGCGTACAAGGCGACTTTTTAATCTTAACCAAAAAAAAACAAAATAGGGAACCGTCTTATACTCCAGTTATAAAATGTGAACCTTAAATTCTGGGGTTTAAGTTGTTAGTTAGCAAGTGATACTTTTTGAGTTGACGGTATTTTCTACTGAAACAACTTAATTTACATAAAAAGTATAATTAATTGTGTTTAAAAAAGAGAGAGAAAAGTAGGGTTAATTTATAAATTCAACGGCAAATTTTAAACTTTTTTTATATCCCGGTATTTTTTAAAGTGACGTCACCAGTGTTTACGCTTACATCAGCTGATTGTGTTCATTATCGGGTAAACGGTAAGTGAAGTGTACCGGGTAAATGGTAGTTAATTAATTGACAATATTTCGCCTCCCTTCTTCGATGATGTTGAACAAAAACACAACTAGATGTGTGTATCAACAAGCCGTTTTTAAAGATCGCATTCGCGAACAGTAGAACGAGCGGATGGTAAGCGGGGAAAAGTCATTCAGACTACCCGCCCGTGTAATAATAGCCAACCGAAAACACAGCACCCATTCATTGTGGTAGTTAATTGACAATATCTCCCCACCGTTTTTTCATTAGAATTTGAGTGAAAAGAAATTACTTACTGAATTTATTTAATAAATTCAATACAATACAATTTGCCCCCAAAAAACTACATTTTAATTTTTAACTTGAACATTTGGTGGTCGTCTTATACGCCAACATATATGCCGTATTATACGGTAATAACCAAAAGTCAAACCTTACTAAAATCTACAAAAGACAGGAAGTTGTAGAGAGCCATGATTGCCCATGCCCTGAAGATATATGACTCACAGAATGAGTGTGTGTCTATGTTTGTGGTTTAGGGTAACATGAAATATATGATCAAGGAAAATTATTGTTAAAAGTTAAACCTTATTTACACTACATGTGGACTGTTGTCATTATCTTTGTTGTTATCACATTTCAAACATTGTGCCCTCCAGCCTTCATCAGTTGCAGACTGATTCAGGTAACCTATAGGGAATTCCGAACTGAAGTCTTTATTTAATCCATATGGGGAGACAGACTGTTCTCATTCCACTGCTCGTGTCTAGGAATATCTCGTTTAGTTCTTATTTTTTAACATTACTCAATCATTGCTTGACCTGTTTCCATTGAGTCCAAGTACATGCTACCAGGGATAGAACTCACAATTACTATATCATCAAAATCATGAACCAACACTTTAATCCACTAGGCTAACAGCTTTTTTCTCCTACAATGAAAAACTGAATATGCAAGTCTAAGGCATAAAGCTGAAGAAAGAAAAATATAAACCTCTTAAAAAATAAATTCCTGAAAAATAATTTGCCTTGTAGATAGACTACTTTACAGGTTTAAGTGTACCCAAACTGTCCAAATTTCATTTGCCAAACTGTAAGACCATCAGCACCCATTAACTTGCATATGTATATTTTGCCTTGTCTTATATGCAAATTAATTATATTACCTTGTTTATTCTTTCCTTTTTAAGTATTACTCTTTTTCTATTAATAAATCAACTATATAGCAGTCTTCAGTGTGACTGATGAAACAAAAATAGCATTTATTCTAGCTTCAACTAATTATGCATCAATAAAAACAACACATTCTCTTTGATCCAATATCAAAATCTATAAATTTGATTTTAGTTAATATTAACCAA
Organism: Acanthosepion esculentum; assembly: GCA_964036315.1. Taxonomy (NCBI): domain Eukaryota; kingdom Metazoa; phylum Mollusca; class Cephalopoda; order Sepiida; family Sepiidae; genus Acanthosepion; species Acanthosepion esculentum. The sequence goes on from OZ038498.1 coordinate 87,639,181, forward strand.
AATAAAATCCATAGATTTTGATATTGGATCAAGGATAATGTGTTGCTCATGAAACGTTTTGCATGCATGTTAACTATTAGGCTCAGTTCCCGGGGGGGGGGGGTCATTCCCTACCTAGTCAGTAACTTTATATTGTACTAAGTTGAGAAGGACAAAAAGAGCTTGGCAATTTTTGTTGTCTCAAATCCAGTTCCACTTTAAAAACTTGGCTATGCACCATGAGTGATGTTAAATATTGCCACACACACATCACCCCATATTATGTCCTTTTCTATGACAGATATACACCCATCCATTCAGAGAGTAGAATCTTTTCTTAAGCAACACACATTTGTCACATCTTGTTCATTAACTAATAGAGCTCATCATTAAATACTAACTCACATATCCATCATGGTGTCAGAAGTGATTGCCCTGAGAGAAACAACTGTGTCAAAAGTCTTTGAATCAAGAAAGCAGTAGTAATTTTTAAAAATAAAAACAGAATGGAATTTTTACCATTACCAAAGCTGCTAAGTTTCAATGAAGAAAATTCCACAATTGTGTGGCAGGAGAAAAACTAATTCAACCTGTTCTTTCTTGCAACTGAAAAGAATTATAAACTAGGTAAAGTCAGCACTTCCACTTTACTAAAATGTATTGATTCCAAAGACAGAGAAATCTTTTCTACATTTATGTTCGATTAACATGAAGACAAAACTGAACTACAAGTATTTCTAGGCCAGTCCTATATGTAACCATAGAAAAAAAATCAAACCAACTGAAGACACAAATCCTTATGCAAACAAATTCAATGATTATGTAATTGAACTATGACATAAAGCACAACAATGCATATTCAGAAACATCTCTGATAGTCTTATAAAAGATATCTTGATATGTGGGATTAAAGACTTAAAGTTACAAGAACATCTTTTATGAGAACCAGATCTAACCCTAGTAAAATTCAAACATTCATAAAACCATACAAATCCTGTGGTAGCAATCATAATTGAAATAACTGTCCTACATTTCACAAAATATGCAGCAAATGTAATAAAAAAGATCTCTTTGTAAAAATGTGTAAATTCAAGAAATCTGTACATAAAATACAAGCCTCATTAGATGCTGATTCTGACAAGAGAATATTCTATTAACATAGTAAATATAATGAACACAAGTCACATTAGATCCAGACATTAGACAAATGAGATCCAAACTGATGGACAGCAAAATTTAATGTGAATAACACTGAAAAAATTCAAAATTGACTGTAGTGCAGAAATAAGTGAACTGTCCAGGAAATTATACAAAATTCTTTCTCTTAAACCTAAATGAAATAAAGCATCACTGAGGCTAAACACATACAAAAATTATGATATTAGGGAAATGCACAGCAATGGTGAAAATCAAAATGGTTGAAAATTCAATACAATTTATTATAGCAGACATAGATTCCCAAGCTATTCTTGACACGCAAAAGGCATGCAAAAAATTAAATTTTATTCAAAGAATAAATAACCCTGGCATAGATATGGAAATTCACATTCATTCGATCATAAAAATCTACTCAATGTCTGATGTTAAACTAAAGGGGCACAAAGAAGCAACAGCAAGCAACCCAACACTGCAAGCACTCACTGAGTATATGAAGGGAACATGGCTCCCAAAGCTAGTGTTCAACAGTTTACATATATTTATGATGAAATATCACATCAAAGGACTTCTTGAAGGCACAAAAATTATCATTCCCAATTCACTCTGCAAAGAAACTCTACAAAAAATGCACACAGAGCATCTAGAAATCGAAAGGTACAGCTACGGTTAGAGAATACATATACTGGCCTGGTATAAATGCCCAAATTAAGAAAATGTTTGTCTGACATACCCTACATCAATTACAAAAATCAACACTCAATCTGAAACCCCAATGAATCACAAAATACTAATTACTCTGTGGGCAAAAGTTGGAGCAGACATATTTCATTTATACAGACGATCTTATCTCATAATTATAGACTATACCACAAGATATTTTAATATACATCAAATACAGTGCTATGAATCACTAAGAGTTATCAAAAAACTTAAAAACAATTGCTAAATTTGGCATACCATAAATTGTTGTTAGTGACGACAAACCAAAATCTATATCTAAGTTATATTTACCATTATTTTATAGCTTTCTTCCTCTCAATATAGATCAGACCCAATTGAAGGTATGTTGTTTGCACACAGAACATCAAAATCTCTACAGTATTTACATTAGTCGGACTATTGTCCCCATCTTTGTCGCCATATTTGTTACAATAGTCCGACTAATGTAAATACTGTACATAATACCTCATCTCAGAAATATAGACAGAATCAAAATCTCTATCAGCTTATCTATCATTACCCTCATCTGTTTTCCTAAAGAAGAGTTTGATTTTAATTTGTTTCAAGCCATTGATATATTGTTGATATAAATAGGATCATCTCTAATGGTCTCCATGAAGTGAGCAGAGTCCTTTACTTGAGACAGAGACTTGTTAGTGGATTGATTATACTCATAAGGAAACTGCTCAGTGGCTGACAAGCCAAGTCAAGCTTTTGCAATTGATTATGAACCTCAGTTGCATACTGTCTTCATCAATTTTGGGGAAGACTGTACTATGTAATAGCTTTTACTGTAATACAGGGTCAGCTGTATGTATACATTCACTGTAAATTAATCCTTGTTCTGTTTCCTCTTAGTTTTCATTAATTCCTTTTTTTTTATTTTGCTGTGTCTGCCATCTCCAACAAGGCTAGCAAATTTTTTAGAGTATTCTAACTTATCCATCCTCAACATTTTGTTGTCCTTGTCTGTTGACTGTATAATGATTTCAGTATTGATTTGCAGTTTTGATAGCATTCTTTTCTTCTCTTGTTGATATTATTATATCATTATTATATTATTATATCATATCATTATTATATGCCTTTATATTCAGACAAGTATACTAATTTTGGTTGTTGACTCATCTTTTGACCATTGTTTCCTCTAGCTTTCTTCTGATTAAGAACAGACACTCAAATATTATATCACCTTAATATAGATATTAGGTTTAAGGCTTCAAATTTTAATTTATTTGATGTATCTAATAAGATATATTAAATAAATTAGAAAATTAAATTTGACTTATTTTATTTATGTAAAAATATTGCAGATAGAAATTGCCAATTTTTAGTTTATTTAAATATCACTTATCTCACTGTTGTTAATTAAATGAGACTTATTTTATATACGTATATTAAATAAAGATTATTTAAGTATTAAATAAAATTTTTTCAAAATGACACATAGGATAAGCTTGAAATATTTTGATAACCACAAAGACAAAACCATTTCTCTGTAACACTTACTGAACTTAAATTTTTTAACCACTACTTTTCACCTTCTTTCTCTCAATGCCGAAGAAAAATTTCTCATTCAAATCTAACCTTAAAATTAGGATTTAAATTTTAAAATATTTTATAATTAAAACTCAGTTTAGTGACTCAGTGTGTTTTCACTGGAAAATGTATTTTTCTGATGTAATTTGATCTGCTTCTTCCAAATATGATATTCTTTTCTTCTGGAAATTTTACAAATAAGGAAAATTAACTTTTAAAGTAGGTATGTGTAAATTGGCTTGAAAGTGAGAGTTCATTTTATAAAATAAATATAATATAAAACTGGACCCTTCCCTTTGTACTTCCTCCTCTTATGTTCATATTATACACCTCATTCACTAACCCTCTATCATGAGCCTAGTGGATAAAAGCATTAAGTGAATTGACAGTCATGAGTTCAATCCCTGGCTCAGGCAGTGCAAAAAGTCATATATACTCTGGTTCAGTGAAAAAAACAAGTGATATGATAAGGACAAGTTAACTGATATAATATATACTCTAGCATGGACAGCAAAATAAGGATAATCTGCCTCTCTAGATTGTCTATAGTATTTAGTTTGAAATTCCTGAGAGATTATCAACAACTGAAGAAAGCTATTTGGTACAACAGCAATAAAGCAACCATGATGAGGAAGCTCGTCCAATTAATATAGCATATAATAATGCTTATTCCTCATATGAAAAGTAAAATAAAAAGATTATATTGGATTTTCTTTTTCTCTCCAAAAATAGTTAGGATGTTTTCGTAAAATCATGAATTAATCTCCTAGTCAGCAAAAAAAAGGAAATCTTTCCTTTTCATTTTTTTTTTTTGGCTTCCATACTTTAAAATTATGGACTTGTGAAAAAAGATTCACTACTGACATAAAAAAATAAATGCAGATCAGACCAGATACCAGGTTCAATCTCAGGGTGCAGCTTCTTCCATTTGTGGCTTAAAAATGACCTTTTGACCAGATTGTCACCCATAAATTAAAACCATTAGAATTTATAGCAGTAAGCAGATTTTATTCTCAGGTTGTAACCTACTGCTATAGACAAGCAAGGCAGAGATGAAGCATAGGTAAGAAGGGAGGTGAACAGTCTAACAGTCATCTTCCCTTTTGTGTTGATGTAAGGTGATTTTCTCGTCACTCATTGAGCTATATCTAAAAAAGTAATTTATCTTCATTCAGTGACTTTCTTTGGCCTGAACTGATTTCCATGGTACTTGTGAAGTCCATTTCATTTAGCTGATAATCATCAGGAAAATAAATGTCTGAAACCATTTTTGTGACAGGTCAGCTGTTTTCCATTTAACAAGATATCAGCTGACACTGATATTGCTGCACAAACATCAAACACAACGAGGGGTCCAGGGTTAGGGTTATACACTGCAAATTGAATCCCTCCTAAAATATTAAAAAGTTAATTTCTGGAAGAAATTAATGTCATATTCATTCAAAGTACATAAAGTCTTATTAAAATATATTCTCTATCCAATTTCTAAAAATGACTGTTAAGAAATCAATCTTATGTACTTCTTTGTCTGCCTTAATCATTTCTATTTGTGATGTTTATTTAAAGGTGGTAGTTTGGTTGCTTTCATGTTTTTAGCCAATGTTCTTAATATTCTACATCTTTTCTCTGTTTATATTTGTAACATGGGCTTCAAATATTTTCTTGCTGGTTAATCTATTTGTTTTGTTTATAAATCTTTTAATTTATCTTAAATTTGTTTCTGTGACATTCTTAAATCCAGATTTGCTTTTGCTATTATTTAGCCAGTGACTTCAATTTTTTTATGATTGCTTTATGAACTAACTTTTTAACATTTTCTAACTTGTTTCTATCACCCAATAACTTTACAATATATTGTTTCTCTTTTCAGGTTATATCTTTCTAATGGCTCATGGCAATGTTTAGAAATCTGAAATTAAAAAATAAATATTAATGGCTATACTTATATCTATTTATCATATGGCAAGCAACTCTAAAGTTACATAACTGAACTCACATTACCATTTGTAATAAAAACAGATATAAACTGAAATTCACATGGTATATTTATCATACAAAAAATATATTCTGAAAATTTTATAAACATTGGTTGGACTGAATTTCTGGAATACAAAGTTATCATTATTTACATGGTGAGCAATAACAGAGCAATGCTAAATAAGAACAAGATGAGATGTCCCTAAAAATGGGCAGTGGAATGAGAACAATCTATACCTGTAGGTTAAATAAAGGGTTCAGTTTGAAATTCCCTTAAGGTTACCTGGATCAACAAGCACCTGATGAAGGCCAGAGGGTACAACAGCTGAAATCTTGTGATAATAACAGCAAAGATGAGGATAATATCTGTGTGTAAATAATTGGTTGATTAATACCAGTTTTATAGTGACCTTGCATAAGAAAATGTCACAGTAAAATCAGTAAATATAAAAAAAATAATTTTCTTATATAGTGAATATGGTAAAATAAAATGTTTCAGCAAGTTTATAAAAGTCCAAGATAGTGTACGTAAATGACCACTATAAGTTTGGCATTTATTTGGGTTTTGATGGGTATGTTATTTAGTATTTAACAAGTTGAATTAGTTAATAAACAAGACAAGACAAACATGGGTGTCACTTAAGAAAACCCAGTATTCTCTGAAATGTCTATCAAAGAGATACTATGACATCATAGAAAGTGGTGTGGTATGGAATAATGTGTGGGTGTATATGTGTGTCAATAAGTAACATCTCTTCTTGTTTTTAAATCAATCATGTTGTTGGGGGTGGATCTATTTTTATTATTTCCTGTATCTTTGTGGAGACTTATTTTATGACCTTCAATAGTGTTTTTTGAAGTGGAGTCTGCTGATTTGGTTAATGGTTTGTTTTGTGATGTGGTGTTTGGTATTTTCAAAATCAATGTCGATATCTGGTTTTGAGAAGGTGCTGTGTTTCTTACTACGTTTTACTTTCTTTTAAATTTTTATTTTTTAACTGTTTAGCAGGGGAAGCAAATTCATTTTTTATTGTAAGAGTGTTAAGTGTGGACATTCATTATTTTTAAGATTTTTCTTTATTGCCTTGATGTTCTTTTCTACTATAGCTTCGAGTCAGACTAGATTTTATATGCTTATAGTCCTATTATTTTGCAAATACTTAGGTATCTATTAGTTTAAGCTAGACCACATCAACTTAAGTCCTTTCATACAGTTTATAATGGAAAAAGAAACAGCAACTGACCTACCTAGATGACTAATAACATGCGCCCAAAGTATGAGTTCAAGATGTCCATCTATTGCCGTTCATAGGGAACTACCTGAGCTTCAGTTCTCACCATCTGTACAAAGTCAAGAAAGGGATCATCTGCTATCAACAACATCTGCTAAAATTTCCATCCTTAAATAAAGGATAAGGTGTTTCCCTTTCTTTGGAGTTTATGCTTGAGATGACAGCAGGGAGCAATCCCAATTCTTTTGACAGATCAATCTGTTCTTGACATCATTGTGTGTATATTTTGCTGGTAATTGGAATGTTATCTTTGATCTCAATATAGATCCTACTGGAGATAAATTGATTACTTATAAACTGGATGTGAAGCCAATTTGGAACTTAAATGGAAGGCTTGATCTTGCTGATAAGCTTCAAAATTATCATCTCAAGATGTAGAATGGACTTGAACTATTAAGGGCAGCTTAGATTTAGTGTTGTATTCCAGCTATATTTTTAATTAAAAGAGTTAGTATCAGGCTCTTAAGCTGTCCAGTTTTTTTAGTAGTTTATATAGATTATAGGCTTGTCTGAGTTTGTGCAAACTAAGCCTGGGCCTATATTAAATTCTGGAAGTTTAGCACATTGTTACTTGAGAACTTTTTTGATTGCAACTTGACAATTTTTACTAACACTAAAGCAAGAGATGATGGGAGTCATGGTTGGAGTCACCTTAAATCTTTGATTAGGTTTGCTGCTGACTTTAGTTATTTGCTCAACAGAGGTAAATTAGCACACCAAACAGTATACAAATCAAGAGGAGACAGGACTGTAAAATCAGAAGACAGTGAAAAAGAAGCCTTAACTAGGGCAGAGTTGGTTTCCTTTCTTATCAAGAAGGACTGATCTCTGATAGATCTAGATTAAAAGGAATGTCTTCCATGAAATAAATATGGCTGCAGAATTACAAATAGAGAGACATAGGAATGTGACAAGTAAACATACATCAATGTGACAAGTAAACATCACATTGCTAGATGGTTTACAAGTGTCTACAAATGAAGACATATGTGAAGCTTTACAAATTTGTTTTAAGGTGTTTTTAACCAGAGAGCCCAATCTGAGTCCTGCTTAGTTTGAGACCTATTTAACTAAATTGCCTTGCTTCTCAGCAGGTTGAGATTTGGGAAGTGCTGAGGCTTTTCAGCAGGAACCAGACTCCAAGGATAGATTAGATGGTCTACTTTACGAAGTGTACTTCAGGTAGTTGCACATGTTTGTTCCCTAACTGGAACTGATCAATAACAACTGGATGATGAGTGGGATTATTCCCCAACATTTGACCAAGAATGAAATTAAGTTGCTGTGCAAGGACAATGGATTAGTAATTTTTGGCCTTTAACTATGTTAAACATAATTAAAGATTTTAGCCAAGGCCATAGCTTGCTGGTTGCAGGCTGTTTGGCCTCAAATCAATGTACTGTGAAGAGAAGGACTATTCAGGACAACCTGCATTTGATATACTCAGTCATAGAAGAAATTGATACTGAGGCAGCATTGACAATTTAAATCAGTCCAAGTCATTTGATAGGGATGACTATTGTTTTCTAAAGGTTTCTTTTTCTTGTTGACTGATTTTGGGTCATACTTTTACTCTTGGACCCAACTCTTGTGTGCTTCCTAGGTGTGTTGGTAAATGTGAATGGGGTATGGTCATGTCCTTACATGTTGTCTGGGTCCATTCATCAAGATTGTCCACTTTTGCTGATGCTTTACATTCTTTCATTGAAAACTTCACAAGTTAAAGACAAACCTAATCCTACATGAATCATCATACCTGGTGCTGATGACATGTCTATGCTTATAGCATGCAAGAAATCAATTGAAAGATCTGGAGAAAGCTGGGGTGGCAGCTCACCTGAGGTCTTGTGATAATCATTTCTTAAAGGGGAGGGTAGAAGTTTGTGCTTCACATGTTTACTCCGTTCTGCTTTACTGACTCTGAGCTATTCCATTTCTGTTCAACTAGTTTAAGTCTTATTCTTATTCAACCTCTTGTGAAGTGTCAAGGCTCGTAAAGTGGATAAGGAGATTTATGTTGTGGGGTAAGCATACCCGTATTAAAAGGAGAATTTAATGCGGGATACACTGTCCACAAAACACATGCAAATTTCAAGAAAAGACAACACGATAAGGAATGTTTGTAGAAAAATAGAATATAGTATATTTAATAACATTCATACAGAATAAACAAATTTGTATATTAATGTCTCCTGTTTTGCATAAAAGATAAATGCTTTTTAGGTCATTTAAGTAAATGTGATTTGAATAAAAAATTATGTGTTCACTGTCTTTCAATGGAGATAATAATGTCTGTTCCTTGTTTTTGTTGTATCCGCCGAGTTGGTGAAAAAGGGGCGATCAACTTAAGTTGAAAAAGAGAGTGTGAATGAGAAATAAAAGATAAGAGGAAAATGTACTTATCGGGTGGAATTATTTTTGGAGTCAGTTGTAAATTCGTTGTTGTTGTTGTTCTGCTTTCCTACCCCACTTTCTGCTCTTAGTGCCGGGTTGAGTCAGTGATGGACTTGACTGTCAGTCCTATGTCCTCTTTGATATCTGCACCCTTCTGACCCTGATTGATTTGAGTCTCTCTATTTATGGCTGACTTCCTTTTCACACTGGCTCGTTACTTTTTTCTCAGTTTAGGAAATCGCCTCCTTTCATTGGTCAGAAAATTAATTTCACACCTTATTGCGAAAAAATGTTTTTAATCGTTTTGATCCGATTTTGCGGGTGTGCAAATCTACTTTGTGTTTTCAGTATTTTGTTGGAATGTTATAGGATTTGTATCCTATAATGTGACTTTAAATATAGCATATCAAACGGTTGGGTGTGAGAATTTAAAAAATTGCTCATCTACTAGAATTTTCATGAATAAACCATCTCTAGGGTTTACAGAAAATGGTCAGAACAAGAACCAGACTTTACAACAGAGGTATATAGAAGGGCATCTCTAAATACACATGTTGAACATAGAAGCAGACGGGCTACAGCAGCAGAATACTACACTAGGTGACATTCTAGTAAGATAAGAAGAGTAACAAATTGAGGCGGTAATTCCCTAAGGACCACAAAAATTTGGCAACAAAAAATTGGAGAAAAGTTTTTTATTCTGTACGCTTTTATGAAACTTAGTAGAATAAATGTTTTTTTTATACTGCATTATTTTATATTATACCTTTTCCAGTTATTCTGATTTGAAAATTTAAAAGAAGTGCTACACAAAAAGGGAAAAGTTGATAAAGATTTTGAATTGATAGTGTTAAATTGAAATTGATTGTAGTAACAGAATTATATCTTTTTTGACCTTCCGAACATAAAATAATCTAACATTGTAAAAATGAAAAAAATATTTTTTTTTTAAATTCGAAAATGACATTTTTACTTTCATTTTTCCATTCTTCAAACTTGTCTTAAAAAAAAAATAAATCGCGATACGTACAGCAACTGGATAAATTTCAAAATCGGACTTAAGAATTACAAGTAGAAATTATTTTTTTAAAATAAATATTCAATATAGATTTTCCCCCCTGCCAAATCTGTAAGAAACTAAATGTGCACCAACTTCAAAAAAAAAAAAAAAAAATTATTGAGTTTTTTACTTTATTAAATTTTATTGAAATGATTTTTGGTACGCCTCGGGTCAAAATGTTTTAGTTTTCAGTATGATCACACTCAAACTCAATATATTATTGCATATTTTTGTTTTTATTTCTTCAGTGATTTCTTTAACTTAAAATAAAAAAGAATTCGCGACCTCTACCCAACTTAAAAGTACACACTGGAAACAAACTGATCCCCAAAATATTACCACAAAGTTTTATAAAATAACCTAGCGATACAAATCATTTATTCATTGAAATGAATAAATAAATACTGAAAATTTCGTTTAAATCGAATAATTCCCTGATTTTTGGCAAAATTTTAAAAACAGAGATAGCTTTTTAGTTTTTTTTATTCTTTTATTACATTTCGGTGAAAAAAACGTAGTCAGTGCTACATAAATGATGCAATTATTTTTGTATCGTCATCTATAAACTAAATAAGAAAAAATAAAACTTGGGGCTTCCATCTCAATCAAGAGTCAAGTGTGTCTTTTTTGTGTGGATTATTTTATACAATCATTTCCTTTTTTTAAATCACTCATACTATTTCCATTGTAAAAAAAATCTGTAAAAATTATTTTTGACTTCCTGATATACCAGTTCAAATGAAATACCTCCTCCTGCAGTTAAGCAGTATAAAATTACTTTTAGTTTTTAGTAAAAATCTGTATGATGCAAAATTTTGAATAACTTCAGTAGTTCTTGTCTTCATATTGATAGTTATTCTACATTTCCACTGAACTTCAATAATTCTTCATGAAATAATGAATTAATTTTTCAAAACAAACTTTGTTAGTATTCTAGGGTGCATCGGTGTCGGGTGAGTGTGTCTGGTTTTCCATTACTGATTCGAACCTTGTGTCACATTCTGTTGCGACGTGGGCGCACAAACTTACTCTACACTACACACTAATAAGTGAGTTTGATTCTCACAGGGTGATTCATACTTGTGATATTTTGCTAACAAAGAGTATAACAACTTATCATCACAAGAAGTTATTGAAAATGGAAATTACAAAACATTTGTCCGGTAAGTAAAAAAAAAACTAACTGAATTCAGACAACAGTAACAGTTTTTTTTTTGTGTTGTTACTTTATGTAAAAATTTAAAAAAAAAATGCATAACACAACTTTTCTAAGTCTTAACTACAAAATATGATTTTACTACTAGACATTCGGGTAACAATTTGTTTTTAAAAAGCAAATTACCCACACATTCTTCCTAGAATTCTTCTTTTATGTTACTATTATTATTGATTGACAGTGAAAGATGAACGCATTCAAATTTATTTTGAATTTGATCATTCTCGAGATTACTAAAAGAAAAACAAAAAAGCCGATTTTATTTTTATCTAACGAAAAAAAGAGTAAAAATAACTATTTTTTTAAATCGTCAAAAGGCAAACAATAATAAAAAAAACAAAGGTCCTTCGCTTAAAAATACTTATTTCTAGAATCTAAACTAAAAGTCTATCAAAAAAAGAGTTGTTTTTTTAAGGTTTGTTTCATTTTTCTTCTCTCGGTAATTATTGTAAACAAACTGTCAGTTAAAAACTATTATGCATCATTTAATCCCTTCCTTTCCATTATTTTTTTCTATGTGGTTATTTATTGTTTACGTTTATTCATTTAAATCAAAAGAACATTTTCGCGAATTCCGCTTCTTTCATTCATACATTTATTGTTTTTGTTTTTTTATGTGTCTAAATACTCAAAAGTCTTAATGTTTTAAATTCAAATTTAACAGTAACAGAATTATAAACACTAAAAGTAAAAGTGATTTTTATCTCTAAAAATGAGCGATCTTGTTTCAGTTTTAGGCTTTTAGTTTTAGTTTTATTTAGCATAACTAAAAAATATTGCTATTGGATTAATTTGCAGTGTAAGCACCAAAATCCCCGGGTAATGAGAATGTGTGTGAGGGCCCCAGTGGGGCGGCTTCACACAACATAAAAAAAGTTTATTTGGCGCATCCAAATAGCAAACATGCCAGTGCACTCACCAACTTGAAGAGGATGGGTTTTTGGCCAGACATTGAGATACAATATTTGTCTAAATAGCTAAATATTCTTCTCTTGCTGATAGTTTTTTTTTACTCCTGTGGCAGTGGAGACTTCAGGGGTTATTGGCCCTCGTTCGATGGCGTTCCTTCGGAGGATTGGCGCGATTGTGTCTCGATTAAGGAACGAGCCTCGCGAAACGGAGTGGCTCTTGCAGCGTGTCTCACTGGCGACGGTTCGAGGTAATGCTTTCTCCATCATAGCGGCTGGCAGAGGATAGAAAAAAAAATTTGTTTATATAGTTACGTTGTTCTGGAATTATCATTGTCCGACTGAACTTGCTTTGTTTCAAATGTTTCAATTATTGTTTCCCTTAGATTGAACTTACCATTTCTTTTTATACTATAATTTATTTCATTGTTATCCAATAAATTTTTACCATCAATAAAAAAAAAAAAAATAATATTTGTCTCTTCTCTTTTCCAACTTTTCGAGAGCAAAAAAAAATATTGTGGCAAATTGTAGAGGGAGGTGACAGGAAGGTCCAGACAACAAGATCTCAGTCCTTTTGAGAGCCTCTCTATTCGTTGACACAGATCGTCCCTCAGGAGAGGCTCTCTACGGTTTATGTGTCAAACAACTGTCAAAAACTGGGGTAGCTGCTCCAATCCAGCTTGAGAGAAAAGGTCTTACATTTAAAAACAAAAAAAAAAACCCTGCTGGTTAGACAAACAATTATTAGCAGACATGACTGTTTAACCCCAAATTAACTATTACTCTACTGCAACCATGATAACTATTACAACTGCTTCACCTATCACTTGACACCAAAAAAATGCACCACAAACAATACTAGTCTCCCTACCCTCATACATCCCTTTCACACTGTCTGATGGGTTTGAGGATCCTCTAAAATTTCAAAATGTTTGAACCAGGATATTTAAAAAAAAAAAAAATTTCTTCCAGCAAAGAGGTTGCTGACAACAAGAGACCAACAAAGCCTTCAAGATGTCCTCTCCATTGAAGAATACAATAATGAAAAACTGTAACAGCTGAAGTTTTGTTTGAAGGGGGTTTATGTATACTCATCTCTTTATAAAGCTATAAAATAACATTCCCAAGACACATTGAGTCATGGTCCTAAAACTAAGATGAGGTTAATGATTCATGGGACAGGCTATCAGTGTACTCACTGCCAGCATGTTTATGAAAATTGAGAAATGCTATGAACTTATAATGACTCTCTAATTAGCTATTGTTACATTCTTCCTAAAATCAGATCTTCTTATTCACGCTACACCAATTTCCACCACTAACCAGATGCGAATGCTCCAAACTGACATCATATCTATTTCCCCGCCTACCTGAGCAAGCAAGGAAACACACACAAACATCAAACACACATAAATGGAATTGGCAGCCATGTCATTAGCAAAATAATCAGCGATATCACCATGGGTGACACCAGCTCACCCACATTTCAGAACATGAATATACTGGTCACTAATGGCACTATACCAATCCTTGTCAGCCAGAACGTTTTATGTCATGACACGCTGGCATTATACACTATGAACACTCAAGACACCTTCACACCTGTGTATGGAGTTCAGTCCGTCACAAGACAGCCGATGGCGAAACACCAGGTCAACATCCAGTTCTTAGAGCAAAAACCGCGATGAACTAGAAGTCACAGAAGTCCTCCTCATCAACTACGCCAATAACATTGGTATTGAGGACAATCAGAGCAAATTCATTAAGTCACTAATGGCCAGTCTCGCAGCCAAAAGCAATTTTACAGGTGCTAGAAGCTGATGTTAACATTGAAATTTAATGCATAGCCACTGAAGGGATCATCAAACCCTGTGCCAAACTGAAAGGCTTCAACAGCCCTGTCTTTGCCATCCAAAAGAAAAACAGACATATCAACATAGTTGCCAATTACAAGAGGACTCTCAACAAGTTACTCACAGATTTAGACCTGTATCTGATGCCAACGAACAATTCTATTTTCAACAAGATCAGTGAGGGAAACAAATACTTTTTATCTCTTGATCTCCACAACTGATACTGGTAAAAATTGACAAATGGGATTGCTACAAAACTGCATTCACCTGGAAGGGTCGATGTTACTAATACACCCGTCTAGCCTTCAGTCTAACATCTGCTGGTTAAATCTTTTCTCAGTGCATAGCTAAGGCATTGGCCACCATCACTTCACAGTAGAATATTTCATCATACATTGACAACAACCTCGTCCACACCCAAATCTTTCATGACTACATCATGAAACAGCTATTCACCACTCTTCAAAAATTTAGACTAAAACTAAACCCTGAAAAGTGAGCCTTTCTCACTTCAGAATTTCTCGGTTGCATTGTCAACAGTGAAAGGTTCAGATCCAACCCAGAACACATTCATGCTATTGTTGACATGAAGCCATCCACTGCAAGAGAGGTGCTGCAAAGTTTTATAGGATGTCTCATCTGGATATGCCAATTTCTGGAGACTGGCCTTTAGGAACGAATCAAGATGATTACATCTTCCCACTTGATGGCTTCTTTGCACTCAACGGAGCCAACAAGCCATTGGTTTGAACAGAAAAGGTAGACAAGGCTTTTGAAAGAATTAAGAGATGCGTAACATCACCATGAGTCCTCTCATTTCCAGATTTCAATCAACCTTTCACACTCACCACAGTCACTAGTGACATCAGGGGTGGTGTCATACTCCTGCAGGAAGCTGACAAAGGACAGTAAAAGAGGATAGCGGTTGCTTCCCACACTTTCAGCCCGACAGAACAGAACTGGTCCACTACCAAATGCGAAGCATTTGCAATAAAATGGGGTATATCCAAATTTGACTACTTTCTGCGTAGCCACCCATTCGTTATTTACACTAACCATCATTCACCGACACACCAGCATGAATTCAATAACATGAAAACTCAATGATGGCAAGAAGAAATTTCCAGCTAAAAATTTGTCCAAAAATACATGGAGTCGATACATTTGGGTCGATATGCTCAGCAGAGGGCATGGCCTAAAGACGACCAACAAAATCTGACTGCAGTGGGTAAAACATTCAGACTCCAGGACTCCAATTTTTATAACTACATAACGATAGGCCACCAACACATTCTTTGCCTACCATGCCACCTCAACCATCCATACAGAGGAGGTATCCAACCACATTAACATCACAGCTGAATAAGCTTCCAACAATATGCTGGCAAGGATCGTCAAGGCCCAACAAGCGATTGTCTCAGCGAGGCATCTACACTCACCATCACGATTGATCCCAGTGATCACCAAGTAGCAGTCTATCAAAAGCACCTACAACAGATCTATCTGAAAGAATCCCAAAATATGCTTAAACTCATTGTACCGTACAAATACCTCCACCAGCTCATGGCTGCATCAACCACTCTGGTATCACTCAGAGTCACACTCATTTATCCAACTATTGAGTTCAAAAACCCTGACATTATGGCATACGTCGAATCATGCAATACCTGCATGGGATACAAAGGGAATTACACCAAGTGTCTAAATTATGTCAGGGACATTGCAAACAAAAGGTAAAAGACCTTTCAAGGTTGTGTACACATACTTCATCACAATGCCCCACTCAAAGGGCAAACACTATATCCTAACAATTTTGGACAGCTTTAGCTGACATCTCATAGCCATTCCCTGCACAAGATACAGTGCGATTGACACAGCTTGTTGACTCTACCAATTCTTCCTCCATCACCAGGTGATACTCTGTATTATATCTTCTGACTGTGGTACTTACTTCACAAGCAAAGTGTATAAGAAGTTTTGTGAGACAACTTCAGTCACGCAGCACCTTCACTGTCCTTGGCATACACAAAGTTCCGGCAACATCACACATTAAAGAATGCTCTCTATATGCTCTGTGAGGACAGCAACTATAAATGGACTGATGTCCTCGAATCTGTTGTGTTGCCCATGAATATCACCACCAACAGTGTAACTGGCATCTCACCACATTAAGTCATCATCCATCAACACCCCAACATCGATTCACCCAAACTAGCCCATTGGAACATTACCCATGATGACCCTGGTGCTTACGGCATACTGATAAACACATTGCTACAAGTTCGCCAACACATCACCCTAGCAAACAATTAGGCTGACCACAGAATGAATGAACAACTGAACCAGCTCATCTACAAAGATCTGATACAGGTTGGAAACAATGTCTTACTCCACAAACCTCACTCAGTCACAGCTGATATATCACATCTGCCTTGGACAGGTAGTTACCAAGTCATCAAAATAAATGACATGGTACTTCAAATTGCAAAATTAGCTTGGTCCATCATGCTTACATACGCCGCTTTGTACCTTGGCCTGACCACCTTAATTATACGATCATGCCCCTTGCTTCACAAGCTCTCCAAATGATGCCTGATTCGGCACCTCATTCTTTGTCTGACGACCATGTAAACAATGAAGACTATAGATCTAATGATCTCACACAGTCATCAGTCCCCATATTCCAAAGAAGAAAAACCCAAAAGACAAACACCATATGTAAAATACACCAACCCATCCATGAAGCAGAGTAAGATTTAGGGGAGTTGTTACATTCTTCCTAAAACCAGTTCTTCTGATTCACGTTACACCAATTTCTACCACTAGCCAGATGTGAACATTCTGAATGCCCAAAACTGAAATAAAAATCCTTCAGCTGTGCATAGGCTCCACACATACCTTCCATTTTGACTCACAGAAAAAAATAAGCAATACAATCCAGAATTTCCACCCAATATCACCCCCTCCCACCTAAAGAAAGAAAATAAAAGCTGAAGCTTATTTGAGCCTAAAAAAGGACATAAAAGCCCATCAAAGGGACATTTGGCAGTTGGATGGCATCTTGACCAGAGTTCACACACTTTGATAAAAAGCAACCTCTCATCTCCAAAGACATCAGACTCAACCAACTCGCCAAACACAGTCACCCCGTAAGTCACGACTCATCCTTCCTCTCCTGTACACCTCACCAGATGCTTTTGTAACCACTTATCTTCCTTTTTTATACAATAGACATCTATCCTGATTTTTCATTTATTGTATTTTATGTTAATACAATTGTTTTAAATTTTCTTCATATTACCCTATTTTGAATAGCTGAGATCAGCCTAAAAGTGTTACTTTCACCTCACTGTGGACATATGTTGTATGTAAAAATCCATCTTATTGCTAGTGATTATGAATTTGTGATGTTGGGATTTCACCTCTTCTCAATATATTTTGATTACCACTTAATAGGTGTCTTTTGGCTAGTAAGCCACTCTTTGAAGGAACTTGTGCATTTGTCTTGATGGATCTGACAGGCAGTTTGTGCTGGGTGTTACAATAAAGGAGAAAGCATTTAATTTGGGTTTAAATATTCAGTCATAGCAGGAATTCTTTTATTGGCAGATTGACCCCTTTGTTGTGTCATTGCTGCAAATTGATTGGAATATCATATATGATTTAGGCCACAGGAAGGATAACAACATCCTTTTGGATGGAAAATCTTTTTTGTGAATTCATCATTAGATTTGAATTGGTTTATAAATTACAAAACAAACATCTAAATTTGGTAGAATGAACTTGAACAGATAGTGGTGTTCAGTAGAGGTTGTCCAAGTTTGCATAGCATAGTCTATTTGGACTATAGGTTTGTCCAAGTTTTAATAAGACCAAGGTGGCTGTTTACTGGAAAATCAAGAAAGGATTTCTGGGAACAGTTGATATTAATCTTAAAGTAGGAGTTGACAGGGGCTATAGTTGGGAATAAGTGGTGGGATCACTTCAAAAGTAGCATTATAACTAGAGGCATATAAAGCACTTGAATATAGTAAACAGCAATTGAGAGGTCGGCAAAGTAGTGATAGTTAAAGAAGAGCAAACACTGGTGGTTATATCTAAATTAAAACGAATGTCTGCCAAAGTAACAAATATAGTCACAGACTTACATGCAGAAATCTGGAATATCACTGGTCATCTGAGTATTTTCATGATCAATACTAGAATTATTTTTAGCAGGGTGCCTGGTCTAAGTTAATCTTAGTTTGACATCTATTTAGCTGACTTTTCTTGCCTGAAGGCAAACTAAAGTATGAGGGTCACATAACAAATGGAAATTTGGGAAACATACACTTGGAATCAGTTGCCTTACAGTTAGGCTTATAGGGAGGTTCTACTCTCTCCATCACCTTCAATTGGATGGACAGGTCATGAAAGATATTTGGTTCAATCCTGACATTGAACTGGAGAAGAATTGGTTGGAGGTACTGGAAAAGATCAAGGCCACAGTTAATCTGAGGACTGAGAAGTAAAGGAAGAGCTGAAGTGTGTGCTGCACATATCTACCCTCTTCATCCTTTACCAACTCTCAGTACTTTCACTCTTGTGCACCAATCTAGCTGAGCTGCAGAGAACTCCATTTTAGACTCCTTTGCAGTCTAAAATGGCTCTCACAGTGCCTCACAAGTTTTGCTGCCTTCATCCTTCTCAGGGCACTCTGGGGATGTCAAGCATTGAAATCCTTTGACATACCATATAGCCACATTTCTTAGGCTAGATGTGTACACAAGATGCTAATAATGGCAAATTCTAGAAGGAAGATGCCAAGAGAGCATTTCTAATTTTGAGAAACCAGCACACAGATGATGGAGAGACTCCCCATTTGCCCCAAAATGAGTACTTCTTTTATTGTGAGAGTCTACTCCCTGTTGTATTGAAATGAAGTATATCAAGTGCGAGATAATACAAATCCTCAGTCAGATTTAGAGGGAGCATCAATTCCTATGTCTTTGAGAGTACGGGTGTAAATAATGATGAGGCATCCATTACCTGGGTGGTGATTTAAACCACACTTCATACCAGCAAAAGTCTTTCATGGTAGGACTGGTTGTTTTGCCAGAATGTGCTGTTGTGGTCATATGGAGTGAGTCCATCAAACTCACTCACTTTCACTGTGTGGTTATACACATGTTGAATGAGCTTGTTGAGAGCTACATGGTTTGCATGCTTCAAGGAGAGTTCTTTACCTTGAAAGCCAATTCCATTTGTAGCAATGTGGGTTTGAAAAAACACTGTGTTTCTGTTTTTATTAACTATAATGTCAATGGTAATTTAGGTGATGTGAAAAGAGGAAGTTCACAGCGATAAGTTTTTCTCCTCATCACCTGGTCACCTACTTTAAGCACCAGCTTAAAAATTAAGATTAAGATTAAAACCAGTATAGAGAGAGGGAATCTGTCTTTGTTGGACTTTATGGAAAGGTTGGTAAATGTTGCACTTTTATGGCATGTGAGTAGCTTCTTGAAATATGTAGTGAGGTATTTTTCTCTTCATTGAACTACTTGTCAACCCAATCTACTTAAAAATAAATGGTTAAAACCCACTTCAATTCATATATCTTAAATGTGTGAAACTGATCCAAGTAATCTGTTTCCAACTGACAAAGTCACTCTGTACAAGCAGAACCATTTTCAAAAAACGAACTCTACTCTACCCTCTCTCGTCATGATTTTTATGCCTAACTATAGCTCACAAAAAAATTTGCATACATTCACCCACTCTCATGAATTCTCCTAGCTCTGAGACTGTCTTTCTTAAATTAAGGTGTCAGGGTGGCCATATTTCTTTTTCCTTTCCTTTCCTTCACTCATTTTGCACGCCAGGCATATACATGCTTGCTTTGACACACTAGGTAAGTTGGCTTCTCTTCTACATTAAATATAAGTTTGTGTATTTTTTTGTTCGCACAAAGAAAATGTAGAAACATAAGGATTCTTTTGTCAACCTATTTAAGTGTTTCTGGAAGCTCTCACAGACTGATCTCTTGAAATCAATTCAAATACTTTCATTGATTTTCATGATTTTTAAATATTTTTAATTTTTTTTTAAATTTAAAATTTGAATTGTGGTATTTCTTTTTTTATGCCAATTCATAGGGGGGGAAGAAGAAGAACATAAACTTGACACTTTTATTCTCCTTTCATTTAGTGGACAACAATAGTACAGGAATCCTTTTCTGTTCTTAGAAAATCGAGTGAATCCCATCTGTATATATGCTGGGTTCTTTTCATTCTAATTTGGTGATAATGATGTATGACTAGCTTCAGTTCCACATCTTGGTAGTATCCATTCAAAAAAGAGGAAGCAATTTTTGTTTGAGTGTATCTAGATCTGTTGAAATGTATTTTATATTAGTCAGTTAACCTCTTAATTCCATTTCAGTCTTGGCTGAAACTGGAGATGATTGAAAGTTAAAATGTTTTTGATTATCTTCATTCCACGAGAGTTTATTCTTTTATTGTCTTTCTATCAATTTCTTTTTATGCAATTGTATAATAGGTGGATTGTCTAGATTAAAGAGGAAAACTAGAGTAGATACTGCTTAAATATATTTTTTTAAATCATTTCACCCCAAGCAAGTCAATAAACCCATTAAGATGCAAGAGATGAACGTTAAAAAATATGAGAAAAAAACTACTGTTAAAGAGAGAGGACAATATAAGAATAGGAATTAAGAAGACAGAAGATAACAATTGACATTGCATTTAAATTTTGAAAATCAAAGTTGACTGGAAAGCAAGAAGCAGATAGAGAGCTTCACAAGCAAGAAGTGTGATAGAAAAAACTGTTAGCATAGAATTACAGCTACAACTAGCAATTTCAACTGTAAAATGATGAGACTGTGCCACCAATCTAGTACTGCACTTAAATTCATAGTCTACATACCAGAGAGGAAAGTTCATCAGAACAATTACCATGAAAGTATTTACAGAAAAGACACAGGGAAGCTACGTTATGGTAGTGGGAACTTAACTGAAGGTGAGATACCAGGTCAGAAGCAATAACATTGCAGATTCTTCTTTGAATTTTATCAAGAATTTCTAAAAAAAATATAGCAGGAGCACCAGACCAAATGTGGCAGCAATATTCAAAGCAAGAATGAATGGTAAACTTATAGCTATGTAAGATAGATTCTGGAGAGAAAAATTGTCTATCATGACATAGTGAACCAATTTTCTTTGCTGCAGACTTAGCAATTGAATCAATATACTCTTTCTACTTCAAGTCAGCTGAAAATGTTAGTCCTCGTGGGGGTTAGCATCAGCCATGCTGATGTAAGGTAAAAAGGGTTCTCTCAGATGATTAAAAGAAAACACTTTTGTTTTTGAGGCATTACAATTGAGAAGCAAACTCTTTGCCCCATTTAACAACAGATTGTAGATCATTTTTTAGATCAGCTGACTTTATCAGACTTACTATTAAGACAGGAGTAAATAGTGAGATCATAAAGATCATTGATGAAAATTAGAAACATCATAAGCCCAAGGATAGAGCCAAGGGGGACATCTGCATTTATGCAAAAAGATCTAGAAGAGTAGCCATTCAAAAACAACTTTCGCTTCACAATTTGATAAGAAAGACTGAATTAGTTCAAAAATTAATCCAGAAATACAATAACCTTTCAACTCGTGAAGAAGACCAGCATGCCAAACCCTGTCAAATAATTTGAAGATGTCCAAAGCAACAACTCTAGCTTCATCATTCTTATCTAAAGCTTGATAGACTCTTTCAGCAATAATTGTTAACACATCAGCAGTTGACCTATAGAAGCAAAAGCCATGTTGTTTATCTGAAAGAAGAACCTATGATGTAAGATGCATAACCACTAAAGAGTTAATTAGAGCCGCTAGTTCCTTACCAAAAGGAGGTAGAAGGCTAATAGGGGGGTGATAGAATAAGACGATTTGCCTGAGTTCTTAAAACTGGAAGAGGATTTCCAAGAAGCAGATAAGCAAGAAGCAAGAAGGCATTTATTGTAGAGTTTAGAGAGAATAGGAGCCTGTTCAGGAGCACATTTCTGAAGGACTATTGCAAGGATACTATTAAAAGTCCACATGCTTTGTGGGGATCTAGTTTAGAGATGATAGCAGAAACCATGGACAGCGTTATATGCATAATATCAATCAATAGAGACCTGCATTGGTTTTGATTAGATGTGTAATTTAAAAGTGTAAATTTTTGTGAATTTTAATATCATTAACATTTGTTTTATTGCTTTATCAAACTTTTTTTGTTTCTGTAAGTGAAGCTCAATTTTAATCAGGTGAATATTTTTAAATCTTGTGCAGTCTTACAAAGACTGTGTTTTTATAGATAAATGTACCCTGTAATGTTTCTGTAACTTTCATAGTTCCATCATTATTTCATGAATTTTAAAATGATAACTAATGAATATGCAGAAAATGTAATAAATTTCAATGATGGATGAATATAACAGATTTTACTTGTGTTCACTTGTAAGGATTTCTATTCTAACCAAATGTCACTAAAGTGAGGCTAATTATATATCAATCACCAAGTTGATAAGTAATTAAACTGACTTTTCTGGTATTTGATTAGGCTGGAAATTAATTGTTAGCCACCCCATCCTGTTATTGTATCACAATGACATTCAAAATACAATATAGTAGTTTTTGTAGCATGCATTTACTCCATTTCACTATGATACTCTATACACTTTAGTAAAATCCCATAAAACAAGTCATGTAAGTTAACACAGTTTTACTATAAAAAGTTAACAGGAATAGTATACTTATATAGTTATCATACTGAGATGGACTTTTCACTCAATTTCATTAAAATTAAACAGACAGACCTTGTCAATTGTAATATAGCAATAACTAAATTAAATTTTCTTTAACTAGTTCAGCTATAGTGCTGAAAATGTTTATTATAGTGGATGGTTACAAGCAAGATGGGATTTACTTATTTTATTACCAATTGGTTCTTTTTAATCAAACTTGTTTGGGTGAATACTTTTATGTGTGTGTTTACTGTAAACTCTTCTGAATAATGAGAATAACAAATATTTAATTAATAACAAAAATCATAAAACAGACGTTTTTCTTAGTTATGCATTTCACTTGTTTCAACTTCCTATAAGAAAACCTTCTATGTGACTAAGAAAACATTCTAATAATGAATATATTTTATTTCATGGATTTTTCTCCACTTTTTGAGAGAATATTAAAGAAAATTGTGTTTTTTTTAAAACTATAATGCTATCAAATAATGCAAACTTCTTCTTTTTACTTGTCAATTATATGTGTCTTAATCTTTTATTCTATATGTTATAAATTGCATAAAATTAAATCAGTCAGAATTGTTAATGTTCCTTTTAAAAGCTAATTAAGCAGCACTAGTATTGCTGTAAAGGAACTTCTTTCTTCTAGAACTAAAACAACCTCATGGGCCATAGAGAAGAAGAGAAATAATTGCAGTAGTAAAGATTGTGTATTCTGTTCTTGTTTGTTCATTTGTGAAACAGGGTCATTGATGACATTACCAAAAATATTTCTTGGTTCTACATGTTTCATAAATATTGGCATACTGAAAAATTTTTATTCACTCCTTATTTTGCCATTTAAAATGAATTTATTATCTTACTAATACTACATAATAATACATATCTTACATACACTAATGAGTAAACTATACAAATGATAATATACATAACTAAATAAACACTATTTTCCTTGATTTCCTAAAAACATGCACGCACACACACACACACACACACACACACTATATATATATATATATATATATATATATATATATATATATATATATATATATATATATATATATATATATATAGTAAAGGTAACAGATCCATTGAATCCAAGTGGATCCTAGTAATATAAAATATTAAAATTGATCCACAAAAAGAGCTCAATGTATTTATTTATACAGAGCAATATAATTAATAAACAATAAAATCCAAAATTGCCTCATAGAGGGAATAGCCTATTTTGACAGACAAAATCAACCCCGGTGTGGACTGAGTTTGTGTCTATACAGATGGGGGGGGGGGGATTTCAGGAAGTAAAATTTAACTGTGAAAGCTAAAAAAAATCAACCGGCCAAAAAACTAATACAGAATTTGTCCATTTCAATGTTTCAGTCAGATAAAAGTCACGAGACAGGGGTCAGGAGAGGGTGGAAGATATTTGTCTTAACGGGAAGAAGTTTTATAAAATTAAACCTGAATTTTACCTAAATTAACCGTATGACATTAATTTGGGGTTATATGAAGAATGAAATATTAATTTAAAAAGGGGACTAAAAATAAATTTAAAATATATAGATAAAAGGATGTAAGGGATTAATGGGGAAAGTTTATAAATATAGTGTGAAGAGGTTAAAGAGGTCAGGGGATAAAATTTAGAATTATTTATACTGCCAACATTTGAAGAGTTAGAGGGGAGTGAATATTATGGAAATATGGTAGCTAATTAAGTTAAGCCTATATTATGAAAATTTGAATTTGTTTTTATGTCGACATTTTAATACAAATTCATTCCTCTGATTCAATAGTTGGCTTTGATTATTGTATTATATTATTCTAATTTTTTGTTCTAAATGTAAGTCACACCTATCTCTAAGACTATTAGGAGTACATGCGGAACCTATAATTTTCTAAACTATCTATGAGCTCAAACCTTTCTCCTTCAATTCCCAAAATTTCTTTGAAAGAGCTGTCTGGTGTTTTAGCTTAGGATTAGAAAATGAGTGCCTTTTGCAATTATATTGTTTACATTTTTAACTAAAATTACATTTTAATTTTAAAAAATTTTTTTTTTTTTTACAAAATCTGCAGTTTTGGAGACAAATAGTTTTATTTATGAGCATACTTTATATTTCTGTTGTTAAAAACTTTTTGTCATAATTATTTAATTCATTTATTTCATTTAATTGTATCAAATTTTCATGTATCACTCAGGTCGTCCCATAAGTTCTGTCCAGATTTTGAATAATAAAGAACGAGTGATCAAATCTTACATTTTATTGAAATTTATTCATCAATGTAGTTTCCATGATTATCTATGACTTCCTTCCATCTGCTTACAAACTTTTAAATCACACTAATAAAGAACTCTTTTGGTTTCAAAGAGAAGAACTCTGAAATGTCAGTTTCAACCTCCTCGTGGCTTTTGAGAGTTAAATTAAGAGAAGAACCTTCTGTGCATCAAGTTCCCTTCTCAGTTGTGTTTGGCTCTTTTCACCATTACCAAGCCACTGTCTACAATGTTTAACATTTTGGTAAAAAATCCATTTTTCATCACCAGTCATAAGTTTATCCAAAAAGGGTGAGATGAGTTCACAAGAATGAAGAGAAGAGCAGATGTCAGCTTGGGATTTGCAGTTGACTTCAGACACCAAAATGAGGCACCCATTTTCCAAGTTGAGGAACCTTTCCAAGTTGTTGAAAATGATGAAGACCAGTTGTATAGTTTGAACGAAGCTTCATTGCCAAATTCTTCAACTGATACTGCAGGATTTTCTTCAACTGATGCCACAAGGAGCTCATCATCAAACTCAATTGGACGTCCTGTTCGGTCTTCATCTTCAAGGCTGAAATTTCCACTTCTGAATTTGGCAAACCATCTTCTGCAAATTCTTTCATTCTCCATAAGCCGAGTAAATATTTCGAGTCGCTTCAGCTACAGAGTTCCCTTTTTTAAACTCATAAAGCATTATGTGCCTTAAATGCTCCTTCGACACCTCCATCTTTGAGGAGCTAATTTGCATAATTAATTCAGTTAAATTAATCAGTAAAAAGAAATATTAAGTTAAAGGTTTCTAAATTCATATAATTATTTTAGAATATTGTAAAATTTGATGGAAATTACATATAATATTTTGGACAGAACTTATGAGCTGACCTGTATATATATGTTAATACAAAACAGTCTTTTTTTTTCTTTTCTTTTTACTGAAATCATGTAGTAATTTGAAGTGGGATCAGAGTGAAAATCAAGATAATGTTGTTAATTAAAGATTTCAAATTTTGTATATAAAACTCATCTCTTTCATTTTCTAACTCTTGTAGCAGTTAATATTATATAATTTATTTAGAACACTCTACATTTGTTTTGTTCTCAGTTACAAATTATGTAATTAGTTAGCATTATCTCAGTGAAATCAGTATTGTTAATCTACTTATTTCTTTCACTGTTTACTTTTATAATTGTATTTGTTATATATATAATATATAGATTGAAACTATCAAATTGTCCTGAAATACATTTTATCTCCTCTTATCTGCAGATGACCATTTGATCCTCTTTATTTGGCTATATGTGTAAATCATAAATATTATTAATTCATGTAATATATTTATTACAGTTGGTTATTTATGTCAGCTGATTCTGATTTGGATTTTCTTTTTTTAGAAGAATCTTTTGGGCTTCTAGAGATCCTGAGTGAACATCTAAAAGGAGGAACAGGTATGAAATTTTCTTTTATTGTGAAGATATATTTTTATAACACCTTATACGTTTTACTTTTTATTTCTTCAATATGAAATGAACTTGAAAATGACCAATTGCTAAATATTAATAGCAGTAAGGTATTTTACAAGAACAGAGTGGTAAATCATGTCTGTAGTTTGATTTCTCATTCAGATAAAAGGTAAGCCAACTTAAAATTATTTCTTTCTAGGCCATAATGATTTAACAGTTTTAACCTTTTGGCACTCTAACTAATCAGTGGCTGCAAATTTCTGTTAAGAGGTTACCTGGTTGGTAGTTAACTGGCTGCTGCATCCAACTTGTAGTTTTGAGCCCAGACTCTTTAGAGGCTACTCTGATCAACATTCATATAATATTGGGGTATTTGTAATGTCACGTCTCACATGGATTGATATCTCTGCATGTATTTCTGGTGGGCAACTATGAGGCCATATTATGTTCTAGTTGCAGCCATGTTCTGGCTAGTTTGTGTTGCCATTGAGGACAGATAGTGATAATTATGTTGGCCTTTTTCCTTTTCTCCTCAAAACAAATCACCTTATGACAAAAGCAATGAAAAGAAATATGAGAAAACCAATAAACAAAAACTCACCTACCCACCTCAACCTTTCTTTCTCCAATATTTGTGGTATCCGTCCCAACTTCTGCAGCATAGAATCTTTTCTCATGGAAGAATATTTGCACTTTGTGAAATCAATTTAAATTCTTCTATTGCTGCTAATGAATTCTCTGTTCCAGGCTGTCTTCCTTTCTGCAGAAGAGATTCTAGCATTCATATGCATAGCTTAGTGTTTACATCTGGGATAATCTTCTAATGACAAGGGAATTGTCACTCTAGTCCCCTGACAACTCTTTCATGGGCTTTAGACTTTCCTTATTATACTTGTAAGCTATCTCTTTTTCATTTATCACTCATCTCAGGACTGCATTATATTAGACAAAATATCTGATAGTATTGAAATGGCACTCTCTCTCATTCATCTGCAAATATTTTTGTGTTTGGTGACTTTAATGTGCTTATGTCAAGTGACTTAAACATTCTAATGTTACTGATATTGCTGGTATTCAGACTTTCAATTTTTCTGTTACTCAATCTCTTATTGAAATCATTGATTTCCCTAATAAATCTGAGCAACATAGTTCTTTACTTGATTTGTCCCTTATCTCCTCTCCTAGTTCTTGTCATGCTTTGCAACACTGTCCTCTTAGCAATCGGATCACACAAGTATTTATTGATATTTTCTTCCAATCATCTATTAGGCAGGAACCGCCTATTCATAAGACCTCTTTCTGTTACCAGCATGCTGATTGGTATTGACTTTGTGACTTTCTTCAAACACCGTTGGACTGACATTTTAACCTTCATATTGAGAATTGTGCCACTGAGGTTTCCTCCTGCGTCAAAGCTGGCATAGATTCTTTCATTCCCTCTCAGAAATACCAGGTGAAACTACAAACTTCTCAAGGTTCACAGCAACATGTTCTGCTGCTGTAGTCCACAGGAACCATCACAACGGACACCTATTCATGGTTACATATAATAAATGTAAACATGTCCTTGAAGGCGCTAAGTCTAAATGAGGCACCTTGTTGCATCAAACAACTTTGGCTCTCGTGATAACTGGAGGCTCTGTAATAGTGTATTAAATAAAAGTTTTTTATTCCTCCTCACTTCAATTAATTTCAGGTATTAACATCTACTGATAAAACTGAATATTTCACACATAAATCCTCCTTAAACTCTACTCTTGACTCATCTGGAGTATCCTTGGCTAGTTTCCCACTTAAAACTGAGTTGCTGTTGAGTGATATGCATATAATCGTTTCTATGGTTTCTGCTATCATCTCTAATCTGGATCTCCACAAAGTATGTGAACCTGATGTTATCCCTGAAAATAGTCCTTAAGAAATGTGCTCCCAAACTGGCTCCTATTCTCTCTAAACTGTATAAGAAATACTTGTTGGAAATCCTCATCTGATGTTCTAGTCTTTAAAAACTCAGGTGAACAGTTCAACTCTTTGAACTCTCAGCCTATTAGCCTTCTATCCCTTTTTGGCAAACTACCCGAGGCCCTAATCAATGCTGAATTAGTTAAGCACCTCACAACACGGGGCTTTCTTTCAGACAAGCAATATGGCTTTCACTTCTTTAGGTCAACTACTGATGTATTAATGATTATTGCGGAAAGACTCTATCAAGCTTTATATAAGAATGGTGAAGTTCGAGCTGTTTCCATGTGCGTTTCTCTATAAATACTTTTATGGTAATTGTTTGGATCAACTCTTCACTATGCTACCTAGACTTTATGAATTTAAGCGCGTTACTAGATGAGCAACAAGGTCTCATCAATTTACATTTGAATTGGGTAGGTGTAACTGTAAGTTCTATGCTGACAGTTTCTTTTCTTGCACTTCTCACTTGTGGAACTCTCTTCCAACTCCATGCTTTCCAGCCAACTTTGATCTTTAAAAACTTACCTGAAATGTCAATTGTTATCTACTGTCTTCCTGATTACTCTTCTATTGTTCTCGCTCCTTCATAATGTTTTCTGTTTTCTAATTCTTTTACATCAAGTAACCCCTTGTGTCTTAATGGCTTTACTGCTTTGCTTGTGGTAAATTCAATTAAAAATAAAAATAATGGGCATATGTATTTCTTTAGATTTGTATAATAACTACTTTATATTATAGACAATATTTTTGCTGGGAGATAAAATTTTATTAGTGCAATAAAAATGTTTTTAGCAAACTAATAAATAGACACTGGCAAAGTACTAATGTAGTAGAAACTTTAAATATCAAAGAGAGGAGTTAAATGTTATGAGTTGTACATGAGTAAGGAAGTGCTGAAAAATGCTCTGCTTAATCAAGAATTCCTTAAAAATTCTGATGTTTGATCAGATTGTGAAAAGTGAGCCAGACTGAAAACTTTTCAGCACCCACTTGTATTGCAAATGAACTTTTCTTTTTTAAATAATAAATATATATTAAAATATTTCCAAGTATTTTTCATTTTGATAAAAGCTTCATTTCTATGTTTTAGCCAAACTGGAAGAAAAAGATGGCCAAATTCAAGTCAGTTATTTAAACAGGTAAGATATTAACTTTGTGTTGACAATCCAATTGTAGATGTTGTTTGATATTATATGTTACCCCAAAGATAAACTCTAAAAAATCTGGATTAGTAAAAACTATCAAATAATTCTGTTCTATTCAGAAACAGTGAAATGAAATCCTCCCCCCAAGTTACTTCATTTGCAAACTTTTTGCAATTCCTCACAAATATATTTCCTAATGGCATTAATAGTTGACTCCTTTTCCTGACCGAATTTATTTCTGAATTTTACTAGTTTTAAAATAACTATAATTTAAATCCACTTTACTATCTACACAAGTTAACCTTTCTATACTATGTCTGTTCTCTTTTGTTTATTTCCATAAAAACTGAATGCAATACAATATTCACATTTCTGTTACACTTGAGTAACCAGACTTAACTAGTCTGAATAGAAAGGGTTAACTTGTAATATTTTTAGGCTATTTTACTGCTATAATGAGGTGATAAACAATTGGGTTAAACACACTTACATCTCATAATCAATTTCTGAATGTGCAGAGGTAGCATGATGGTTAATCAACATTAACTATCATGCTACCTCTGAAATCAACAGGCTGAGTTCGAGTTCTGGCTCTCGTGATTACTGGCGGCTCTGTAACAGGGCATTGAATAAGTGCAAAGTCTCTGTTCATCTCCTCTTCAATCGATTTGAGGTCTTATCATCCTCTGCTGATAAAGCTGAATGCTTTGCCTGTAAACTCTCCTCAAACTATATTCTTAACTCATCTAGTGTATCCTTGCCTAACTTCCCATTTAGAATTGATTCTGTTACAAGATGAGATCTTGCCCTGCTTCGATAAACGGAAGTTACCATCACGAGTCCCCGACTCGAAATGAAAACTGCACGTCTACACATAGGCTCGACGCAGATACTTCCGTTTGGGATAAACTCAAAAAAAAATGAAAAGAATTAAATCAACCAATCAGACCGTCTCCCGCGTACTCATAAAAATTTCCATTTGGAGCCGATAGGCGGGTATAAGTTCAACACGGGAAAGTCAAAAAAGGAAGTCCCATTCAACGGCGAGGCAGAAGGGTCACGACGCTCGCTCCTGACACACTGGCCCGGCGACGAAACGAAGCATGTGACTGCTGCTGCTAATGAACTCTCGTCCGACGCCTGTCAAAGGGTACCCTTCCCCTTCCATAAATCAAGTTAACTCCATGAACTTTACTTGCCACTACCATAGACATTCAACTTCTTAAATACAAACTTTCTACTTGTTCTTATTTTCCTCACTAAAAGAAACTATAAAATATATCTACAGTCTTTCTTGTTCTTTCGATTCTGAATTTCATTTGTTTTGCAACCAGACGCAGTATTCGCCCACGCATCTAAATACGGAATATAACAATTCTCTGTTGAGTGATATACATATCACCCCTTCCATGGTTTCTGCTATCATTTCTAACCATGATCCCCACAAAGCATATGGACCCGATGGTATCCTTGTAATAGTCATTAAGAAGTGTGCTCTTGAACTGGCTCCTGTTCTCTCTAAACTGTATAATAAATGCTTCACTGCTTTCCTGCCTGCTGGAAGTCATCATCTATTGTTCCAGTTTTTAAGAACTCTGGTAAGCCATCTGATCCTTCCAGCTATTGGCCTTCTACCTCTTTTTGGGAAACTCCTAGAAGCCCTAATCAATGCCGAATTGGTTCATCATCTCTCATTACAGGGCCTTTTCTCAGATAAGCAATATGGTTTTCATTTCTCCAGGTCAACTGCCAATGTACTGCCACCACATCTGTCATGCTCTAGGTACAAATGGCTGTAGCATTGGACATCTTGAAAGTCTTTGACAGGGTCTGGCATTCAGGTCATTGACAGGGTCTGGCATTCAAGTGGAAAAGTTATGGTGTCTGGACATTTTTTGAACTGATCCAGTCTTTCCTGTTAAATCGTGAAATGAAAGTTATCCTGAACAGCCACTTGTCTAAATCATTTCATACTAATGCAGGTGTCCTCAGGGCTCCATCCTTGATCCCACTCTGTTTTTAATTTTCATTAATGGCTTTCCCAATGATATCAGCTCTCAATTTGGCATCTATGCTGATGATGCAACCATTTACTCCTGTCTCAATAGTAAGTCTGATGAATCCAACACAGTCAAAATGATCTTCTCTCTATTACTCATCTGAGAAACCGTTCTTTGGCTTCCATCAGCAAGGCTAAATGCTAACATCCAGGAAAGTGCCCCATTGCACCTTCTCAGGCTCATGTTCTCAGTTGACATAAAATGGAAAGACTATATTGAATCCATTGCAAGGTCAGCTGCTAAGAAAGTTGTGTGAGACAGTGTTTCTCTACAGAATCTATCCTGCATATCTATAAGTCTACCATTTGCCCATGCTTAAAATATTGCTGCCACATATGGTCTGTTGATCCTGCTATTTACCATGAGATAAGGCCCAAATGTTATTGGTCTCGATCTGGCAGCTCAGCTTCAGTCACTTTCCCATCACTGTAAGGTTGCCTCTGTACATTTTCTATAAATGTATTCATGGTAATTATTCAGATGAGTTCTTTGCTATGATACCTAGACTTTTTGAATTTAAGCGCAGTACTAGTGTCACAGCCGCCATTGGTCACTCCCAAACAGGAACAAATAGGACACTTTTACCATGACCTTTTCATCATGTTCCTTACACACTATGTAATTTAATTTCATTTAGTTTTAAAATTGATCTAAAGACTTATTAGTTCCTTTTGTGTTACAAACCTAGTTGTAATACACTTCCTAGTATTTCGTCACATGTGATCGCTGCTAGTTGTTGCTGGATGATTGCTAGTTGCTGTAGGTGATTGCTACTGGTTGGTTAGTTGGTCAGATAATTGACGTGTGGTTGGTCTGGTCTGTGCCAGGAAGGAATGGGAAGCTGGAGTTGTGATGTTGTGCTGGAGTTGTGATGTTGTTGGTCAGAGCCAGTGTCTGATGCTGGCATTGTGTATCTGCTGGTGAAGTCCGATGTCGAAAGCCCCCATAGTAATATAAGTGTAGTATACAGAATAGGTTATTTAAGTCTGGATGACATACAGGCAGCAAGTAGGGATAGAATGCCATGAGTAGAAATGTGCAGGAAGCCAGAAGTAAGAATAGAAGTAAAAAAGGCCCAACTAGCATCCAGTTGTCAGACAAAAAAAATAGGAACATAACTTAATACACAGCTCATCCAAGCGCCCAGGCCTTGGCCATCCAGGGGCCTGCATTTCTTCTTCTCATCTCTCCAACCTCAAATTTGGTGAGAAGTCGCCGGGTTAATGTTGCAGCTGCAGTTGGCCGCTCATAAACAGGAACAAATAGGACGCTTTGACCTTGCTTATTTATCGTGTTCCTTACACACAATGAAAATGTAATTTAATTTCATTTAGTTTTAGAAATGATCTAATGACTTATTCCTTTTCTGTTATGAACCTAGTCTCTATACACTTCCTGAACATTTTTTCACCTTCATTTTTCATAGCAAATCTCAGCTTATTTCTCCTTGAGATTTTGTGTATTTTGCAAGACCTGTGGTTGTTGTTGGTTTCCCTTAATATAACCCAGTGACTTCTTGCCAAATTTGATGTCAAAGAGAGAAGTCAGTCCTTTTGGACGACTCGGCTAGACGGTTGAACTCTCTGCCTCTGGGCAGAGAGGAACCCGGATGAGGCTCCGCCGAAGGGCAGAGTCTCGTTCGGGGAGGTTGACCAACCCGATCTCGTTTATATGGGTTCTACGGGCATTTTTTGGCCGAGCCTACGGGCTCGGTGAGCCCACATTAAACCGGCCTTATGCCACATTCGACACACATGGGCGTGTTGTTGAACATCGTCAAAGAGAGAAGGAGGAGAAGAAATGCAGGCCCCTGGCCATTGTGGCCAGGGCACTTGGATGGGCTGCATATTAAGTTACTTTCCCATTTTTAAGACTAGGATTATTTTCAGAATTTTTTTTTTTTAGTAGGTGGGTGGGGAAAAATCACCTTTCAATGATTCCAGTAATACTTCCATTTGTTTTAAGCCTTGTCCCCATGAAACACAGATTATTGGAAATATACTAATTATTTTAATGATTTTTAAAAAATTTCATCTTATATTAAAAATCTTCCCAATATTTTCTTTTTATTACTACCATAAATTACTTAACTCATTCTTATACTACCATAGCTAAACTAAAACAGCGAGAGGAGGATTTCTATGGTAACAAAGAAAAGAATACTGAGCTGTTGTGTGACATCTGTCCTTCTTTACGGCAGCGAATGTTGAACGATTTCTTCAAAGATGAAGAAGAGACTCAAAGCAACAGAGATGTGGTTCTACAGAAGGATGCTAAGCATGTGAGCAATGATGAGGTCTTAGAGAGGTTGCAAACAAGGAGGAGGCTTATACTTAATATCAGGAAGAGGCAGCTGAAGTTTCTGGGACACATAATGAGGAAGGAGGGCCTGGAAAATCCGATACTCACGGGTCGAATAGAGGGAAAGCAAGACAAGGGAAAACAACGCGTGACATACATGGTGGACTTAAGCAAGTAGATGATAGAATGTGGTCTGGGGGAGGAAGCAGAGGGAAGGAACTTGTTGAGAGCTGCAAGGGATAGAGGGAGGTGGTCGAGCCATGATCGCCTGCATCCTGAAAGGACATGGCACATAAAAGGAAAAGAAAGACGTGCAGGAACTTGTTTTCTTTTATTTGCTATATTCACTGAAAGGTTCAATATAAAATTATCCAATGATGCCTGAAAGGACATGGCACATAAAAGGAAAAGAAAGACGTGCAGGAACTTGTTTTCTTTTATTTGCTATATTCACTGAAAGGTTCAATATAAAATTATCCAATGATGCCTACTGATAAAAAATTGTTTTAATGAAGGCAGTATCATCTTGATTGATAACATTTTCACTTACAAAGTCAATGTGTAATTTAGCAACAATCCTACCCTAATACATGTTTCATTAAAAAATAAATTACTAGGTACTTCTGTTAAGTTTATTATTGCATTTTGTTTGTGTGCAAACGAGTGATTTCTTTTTTGGACATAGTTTATTGAGAAATTGTCCAGGACATTTTATTCTTGAGCTTTTTAGATCCTTATTTGGTCATTTGTCATTATGCTTTTACAGAATTTTCACAATATTTTGTTGAACATTTGTGAAAATTTTTAATTAAATGATTCTTAATGCTGTTTTTAACTTAGCAAAGAAACTTAAAAACAGTTCATAATACTGCCAAAAAGTTATCTGATGAGAAAACCAAAGTGTAGCAATTTTATATAAATAAAATATTACCAGTAAGACGTTTTTGAAAAAAAATACTACTAGCAATAAAAACATTGAGATTGATATGCCATAAAACACACCAAACCAAACCAAATCTCTTGTTAATTTGTGTCTTGAATCCTTAAAAACCTCACAGCCACAGAGCAATTACTCCAAGTATTTCTCTTTATTCTGTCCATAATTCTATTCAACACTGGATCCTGCCTAGTTCCCAACCTAAACTGATTTAAGCGTAATACCTCCGTTTCTATCAAGTGCAAAATCCTATCCTCACAATTTTCATTTGCTTCAACATTTTTACTCTCAAGATTTATCCAAGATAATGCATCCACACGTGGAATAGTATTTCCTTTAATATATACAATGTCAATGTTGAATGCCATATGCTTAATTGCCCATCTTGATATCATGGCAGATGCGACCTTTGGCATCACTCTTCTGGGGTTGAATATAAATTGCAAAGGCTTATGATCAGATTTTAATAGAAATTTTCTTCCCAACAAAAGATTCCTAGCTCTTTCCATGCTCCACCCAATTGCCAATGCCTCCTTCTCAATATTCAAATAATTCATCCATTGAAACTCAGTATTCTTCTCCTTACCTATTTCATTAAATGGCTCCACGAGGTCTCACTATATTACAGAAGTTATCTGTTATAGAAATTGGTTAATCCTAAAAAGGACTCTAACTCTTTTTTATTCTTGGGTGCAGCTATCTCTGATATCTTATTAATGAGTTTATCATCCAGCAATATGCCATCTTTGGATATTTGATACTCTTGGTGCAAAATTTTTTTACAATTAAACTCACATTTATCATAATTGTCATACCCACACTAGTTAATTTTCTCAACACTTGCTCCATTTTACTTTTGAGCTCTTTTTTACTGTGCACACTAATGCCAATGTTGTCCTGATATACAATTATATTTTTAATCCACTCTAAAACTTTTAGGATGGATTTTTGGAAAATGTGACTTGACATTTTTACTCCAAATAGCAGACAAGTCCATCTTAGTAATCCAGTAGGGGTGTTCATTGTGGTGACTTCTTGAAACTTGCTATCAATTTTTTTCTGATTATATGCTGACTTAAGGTCAGCTTTAGCAAAATATTTCATACCAGCAAATTCATGGCATGCTGTTTCAATATTTGGCAACAGGAATGAATCCAAGCAGATCTGGTGATTCACGCCCACCTTATAATCACCACAAATTCTTAAATCCCCATTGGACTTGCATATCACCACAATGGGTGAAGCCTAATTGCTACCAC
Organism: Acanthosepion esculentum; assembly: GCA_964036315.1. Lineage (NCBI taxonomy): Eukaryota > Metazoa > Mollusca > Cephalopoda > Sepiida > Sepiidae > Acanthosepion > Acanthosepion esculentum. The sequence continues at coordinate 87,675,450 of OZ038498.1, forward strand.
CCTGGCTTGTCTTTTTCTAATATTCCTTGTTCCACCATATTGTTCAGCTTAGCAACCACCAAGGGTAGCATGTGAACAGGAACTTTTGGGGCTCAAAAATATATAGGTTGACTGCTTTCTTTAAACCAAATACTCACCACATATCCCCTTCATAATCCAGTATCTGGTTCTATGGTAGAATCTATTTTTTGTCTCAAATGTGCCTTCAAAGCATCCTAAAATTTTGATGATTGACTTATCAAACTGTTACTTTTCTTTAACTTTGGTTTCCCCATTCTCTCCCAAAAATTCTTCAGTATCAATGTAACATCACTTCCACCTGCATGAGTAAAGTTACTCTCTTCAACTTCACTATTTCCTTACTTTTATTCTGTTCTTTTATCTCAAATACTTCCATACTTTCAATCAGAGGATCTATATTTTCCACTCACTTTCCATATGTGCATACTGTCTGGAAATGATTCTTCTTTTTACACTACCATTTCCCAAACGCCGGAAATATTTACTCTTTTTGTTATGTCGTGTATAATGCTAAGTAAGCGTTACTGCCTTGTTCTAGTTGGTGTCAGTTTATAAATATGAGCTACCTGCTCATATGCAAATTATACTAATTTGCATATCACTACATCTCCCTATAACGGAGGGGCCTTATGCCGCGAGTACTTCTTGTACTTCTTCTTGTGCCTTCCTGAACATCTTCCCCTATCTCTCTCCTTTCCCTTGGAGATCTAGATCTATCACGTCTTTCCCTATGATCGAACTGTTCCTCTTGCATGCTCTGGTCTTTTTCTTCTAACTTGTCCCATTCTACTTCTTCCTCCGCAGTTTCATTCTGCATTAACTCTTCTGTTACATCAATAATGGGCATCTCTGAAGGTATTTCCTCATCCGATTCTTCTCCTTGGGATCTTATTTGGTCAGCATGAACTAGAACACTGTTCCCATTTTCTTTATTTAATATTGCAGTATTATGTCCTTTCTGCATAATAAATTCGGCTGACTCGGGTTGCATATTCCTAGTTCTTTTGTACCACATCTTTTGATTTGTGGCATATGACATTGTCAAAGGGGATCTTAATTGTCTGCCCATTAAGGCAGATGGACTTTCCGGCCTGCCTGCATGTGGAATTGTTCTGTAACTTAATAATAGTCTTGGTAGGAAAGCGTTGATTTCCTCCTTCTGTTGCAAGCATGCTTTTATGCCCTTCTTTACCGTCTGGACCATCCTTTCCGCTGTCCCATTACTTTGAGGGTGGTAGGGAGGGGTCTTGTAAGGTCTACATCCTATTTTTCTTAGCCATTCATGCAAATCAACATCCGCAAATTCTGGTGCGTTATCGGTCACCAATGTTCTTGGTATCACATTTCTCGAAAATATTACTCTTAATATTTGTTTTACGGTAGTACTTTTTTATCAGGTACTCTCACCACTTCAGGCCAACCTGAATATGCGTCTACTAATATTAATAATAATCCTATCCCATTGACATAGGCATGGTCCATGTGTACTCTGCTCCATGGTTCTACTTCTGGGGGCCACACATGTATTTTCTTTTGCTTGAAATTCCTGAGTTCTGTGCATTTTTTGCATCTTTTTACGTAGTCTTCTACGTCTCTTGAGTACCCTGGCCACCATGCTTCCAATTTTAATCTTCTTTGCATAGCTGCCACTCCACAATGTACGTCATCATGTACACTTTTTATAACCTGTCTCCTCTGTGTTTCTGGGGGAACTACCAAGTCTCCATTACATATTACCCCGTTTTCTATCGTCATTTTATGTCTGACTTCTTTGAATGGTCTTTCAGCCATTGAACAATTTCCCCAATGATTCTGTTTTATCCTCAACATTATTCTATTTAACACTGGGTCATTTGTAGTTTCAGTAGCCATTTTATCTACAGATATTACATCGGTTTCTACAAGGTGCAAGAATGTGTCTTCAAATTCCTCGTCGTTTTTGTCCTTCTCCTCTCTATAAAACCTCAATCTAGATAAGGCATCAACGTGCGGTATCATATTCCCTTTAACATATTCAATGTCAAAGTCGAACGCCATCAGTCTAATCGCCCAACGTAATATTCTGGACGTTGTAACTTTCGGTAGTTCTTTTCTTGGGTTGAAAATAAATTCCAGTGGTCTGTGATCACTTTTCAACAAGAATTTTTTTCCCATCAAAAACTGTCTTGCTCTATCCGTTGTCCACACTATGGCTAGTGCCTCCCTTTCTATATTCGAATAATTGTGTTCAGTCGTTGTTAATCTCCTTGATAAGTACATTATGGGATGCCCCTCTTGTGACAAGATACCAGTATTGGACTGCTCACTGGCGTCAGTAGTTAGAGTTATGTCCTTCTTAGGTTCAAAAATTTGTACTATTGGCTTTTTTGCCAGAATTTGTTTTAAGTTTTCAAAGGCTTTCTGTTGGCGTTCTAACCAAATGAATTCCACATTTTTTTTTCTTAACTTCGCAAATGGTTCTGTCAACTCATTATATTTTGGTACGTATTTTCTATAAAAATTTACCAAACCTAAAAAGGACTCCAACTCTTTTTTATTTTTCGGTGTAGCCACTTTTAAAATTTTCTCTATTAGTACTTTATCTCTGAGAGATCCCTTCCTTTGATATTGAGTAACCCAAAAATGATATTTCATTACTGTTGGTTACACACTTTTTTGTATTTATTGTCATACCAGTGTCTCTTAGCCGGTTCAGTATATTTTCAGTTTTTTCTTTAAATCATCTTCATTTAAATCTCCAACACATATATCGTCTTGATAACAGATGGTATTTTCAACATTCCCTATTACTTTTTCAATAGCTTTTTGAAAAATTGCACTTGCCGTTTTTATGCCATACGGCATCCTTTTCCACCTTAACAGGCCTATAGGTGTGTTTATGGTCGTCACTTCTTTAAAATTTTCATTTATCGGTATTTGGTGGTAAGCTGATTTTAGGTCTATCTTCGAAAATACTTTCATTCCAGCAAGTTTATGTAAAGCTACTTCCACATTCGGAATAGGGTACGAGTCAGCACAGACCTTATGGTTCACCCCTATTTTATAATCTCCACAAATTCTCAAGTCACCATCTTTTTTTTTCAATACCACAATGGGTGATGCCCATTTACTTCCTCCTGGAAGGGCCGGTTCTACTAAGTCTTCCTTTATTAACTTTCGCAATTTAGCTATTACCAACGGTAATAAATGCACTGGTATTTTTCTCGCTTCGTAGTAGGAAGGGGAAACATTTTCTTTTAATTTCAGGCTAGCTTCATAATTTTTTAATTTTCCTGTTTTTTCAATTTCTATCTCATTAATCAACTTTGTTGAATTTATTTTTCATACATCATTCCCCAGTAGTCCATGCGTTTTTTGACAATTTGTAACTATAATGGGTACTATTTCATATTTTTCTTTTAGTTCTATTGAACCTTCAAAGTAACCCATAATTGCTATAATCGAGCCATCAAACTGACGCAATTGTAGGTTGCTTTTTTTAAAAAACAGTTTTCCTATTTTTTCCCACAAATTTCTGGGTACTATTGTGACTTCACTACCTGTGTCGATTTGCATTTCAACAACACAGTCGTTGATTTTCATTTTTATTTTTGTATCTCCATTCTTAGATTCATTATTTTGTATATTATCATTTTTTACATTAAAAATCTGTCTATTTTCATCCTCTATTCTTTCCACATTTTTCGTTTTACATACTTTTTTGAAGTGATTTTTTTTTTTAAAACACTTTGAACATGTTTTTCCATAGGCTGGGCATTTTTCTTTTTTCATTTCATGAATTTTTCCACAGTATGCACAATTTTTTCTTTTTGTTTGTACCTTTTATGTTTCGGCCATTACTTCTTTGTAGGATTTATTTTTGTTTTGGTTGTAGGTATGTATTAATTCCTGCAGTTGTATAAATTCTAGACACATATTCAAGGGCATGTTTGTAAGTTGTAACTGTTCCATTAACTTATATCTATGTGCTGAATTATGCATACCTTCAATTAATCTTAGTTGGATTAATTCTTCTTCCGTTGTCTGCTATCCTATTCCTAGTTTTTCGAATTCACAGTATTTACTCGCACTTCTTAACCGGTGTAAATATTTTACTATCGGTTCATCCACTTCCTGCTTCATTGCCATAAACTTGGTCCTTTCTGCAATCACCAGTCTTTTCTTTGGTCTCATGTTTCCCTTGATAACCTGGCTTATTTCTTCGAAAGTCATTTCTTCTAGTTCTCGAGGGTACACCATTGTAGCAACCTTCATAATCGCTTCACAACCAGCGGTAGCCATGAACAAATCAGTGATTTCATTTTCCCCTCCTCTGTTTTTGTTGTCTTTCAACTTTTTACATCTCGCATTAGCAGCGAAGCAACGAATCCACGTATCTACGTATTCTGGGTCTTCAAGGACCAAAGAGAATCCTATCGGCGACGCCATTGTTATGTCGTGTATAATGCTAAGTAAGCGTTACTGCCTTGTTCTAGTTGGTGTCAGTTTATAAATATGAGCTACCTGCTCATATGCAAATTATACTAATTTGCATATCACTACACTTTTCATGTTCTTTATTGCAATATCTGCATATAAGTAAGCTTTTAGTAGGACTGTAGGTCTTCATGCTGCCTTCAGAGGCATTAAATTTTTTAATCATTTCCAATTGTTTTAAGAACTCCACACATGCTTTCAGATGCAGATTATGAGCTTGAAGCTGCTCTAAAACACTTGTATGAGATGTCAAACATTCTTTCAATCAGTCTTAACACAACTCTCCTGTTTTCAATAGACATTTGTTCCAAACCCATTCTTTCAAACTCACAATATCTTGATTCTTCATTCAATCGCTGTACATATTACAAAATACTTTCATCCAGTCTCTGTCTACTTTTGAGAAATTTAGTTCTTTCCACTATGAACTATCTTTTTTCTGTTGTACATTTGCTTTTATGATGGCAGCAATTTCTTCATATGCTAAATTTTCCAACGCTTTGGGATAGACTATGATGGAGATATTTTATAGCTTTAGTGTCTTTTAACTTTTTAACTCTCACCAACATTGTGAAACACCTCAGCCAGGTTTACACATATTCAAGATCCTCCATCTTAGCTAAGTAACCAATTGGTGACAACATATTGTTATGATAGGTATTCTCTCTGACAGATGTAGTCTTATCAAGAGAAGATAACTCTCCCATAGGTACGGCGATACTGCCTTTTATACAGTACCTAATTTACATATCACTACAGAAAGAACAGAAATTAACTGAAATCAAAATGACTTTTATTGGGATCCTAAACAAAATGTTCCACTTGGTTTTATGGCAAATAAGGATGAAATTAAGATGCTTCATTGATAAAAGATTATTCTTAATTGACGTAATGCTATTGATTTGATTTCTGTTTATAGCCAGAATTGCTAAAGACAAAAAATATACTTTTATTAGTAGAAGATGCTATATTAAGTGTTTGAACCAGATCCTGGCACATGATGAATTATGTAAGACAGTTGTCAACATTTCTAAAATTTTAATTTGGAAGAATAGAAAATATTTATAAACCTGTCAATTAAACACAAATTTGCAAATCTTTAGAGTACGGTTTAAATACAGAGTCAAAGAAAAAAACAGCTTTGGTTATGTTACTGACTTTGATTTGTGGTTTCATATAAACAAAAACAACCTGCCATTTCAATGTGTAATTTCTTGATTAATTTGTAGAAACAAAAGAATAGCTCATGGGCCAAGTGAAATGAACCATCCCTATCAAAGGCTGGTCTTTGTCCAAAGAAATTAATATTTATATATATTGTAGAGAAAGTGCCAGAGGTTCTTAGCAATATTTATCAGAAACTTCAGAAATAAATGAACAGAATCAAAGATATAAAAAAATAATATATATTTAAATATTTTACTTTGATTGAAGTGAGTCCTTTGTGATTTGAGGTAGTGAAAGTTCATTTGATTGGGTATATGGTAGTTGATAGTTAGCCATTAGTAGTAGTTGTCATCTTTTTGTCTCAGTGTGGTTACTTTGGAAATTGGTGCAGCGTCAATTGCAGTGTATTCTTGGCTCACTTAGTTTCTTCACACAACATGCTTGGCTGATTTCTCTGGTGGTCTGGTCCCTTCTCTCTCTTCCTCTTTGCTTATATCCTTTAAGAAAGGGCTCCAGACTACTTGAGTTCAGTTTTTTCTTCCTTTTTTTTATTTGAGGGTTGCTGTCTCATTAGTTGAGAGAGAGAGAGAGCGAGAGAAAAAAGAGATATGGGTTTTAAAGGAAAGCAAATGTGTTATTTTAATTCTTTCCTTTTTTTGTTTATATATTTTATTTATTTTTTTATCTGGGCTAACCACAATATAAGGTAAGACTTCAATGAACCAAATGATTGAAACAAACACTGCTTCCTGATAGACTAATTAAAAAGCAACAATCAAGAAAATAAATGTCTTAAAAGAAAATATGTAATATTCATTCAGGATAATGCTAGACTGCATGTTTCTTTAGTAACCAAGAAAAACATTTGTTATAGCTTAGTTGGGAAGTTTTCACCCATTCACTGTAAAGATATTGTACTTTCTGATTACCATTTATCCTGAACCTTAAAAAATTGTCTTAACGAAAAAATGATTTCATTTCTATGAAAAAAGACTGAAAAAAGCACCTAACACAGTTCTTGCTAAGAAAGGTAAAAAGTTGTTGGCAAGATGCAATTATAATATTACATATAAGATAGAAGATAATATATATCTTGTTCAATAAAAGTACTGTCAAAAAGAAAAAAGAAAAGGATCTATTAGTTTATTTAATAAAGTAAACAAGCTTTTTAAGTTACAAATATATTCTCAAAATAAATAAAAATGTCCATTTTAAAGATGATCTTATAATTTTCATATCTTTAAAAATGACCTTTTATAATACTAAAATAATATCCTGTCTTTATTTATTTAATGTTTTACCTTTCATTTCAGTGAAAACCAGAAATTTGATGTTAGTCAATGTGGTAAAATAGTGGCTCCAAAGTCTAATCCAAAAGAAGTTATTGAAAGCTGCTTGGCAGTACTAGACTTGATTAAAGCAAAAAGGGCACCAGATGGTGTCTTATTGGATCGTACAAAGGTTTGTTTCAGTGCATATTTGCATACATATCAGCTATATGACCTAATTAAATTAATTTCAAGATCTTTTTTTCTGTTGTTGCCTAAAAGAAATAATTCAGTGAAAAAACTTTTAAAAAAATGTATATTTTCAAGACTTAATAATTTTCATTTTAATAATAGATCTTGAAAAAAGTAGCATTTGAATTTAAAAATGTTATTAATTATAGGCAATAAATGCAGTTATTTAATTATGCATGCAAGACAACAGATATATCATTATAGGTGCTAGCTGCACATAATGTGCAATATTTTAGTGGATAGTTAAAAAGCTAGATTTATCTTCTAATTGATGATTTCAAGTATGCCACAAAAAATTAGGTAATCAATAGAAATAATGCAATGACTTTCTCTCTTTTTTTTTAATATATATATATAGGGTTTGGCAGAAATACCTGCCACATAATGGTAAGATATTAGTGGCAATGGTGTCTTCATCAAGCTAATGTCTTACCATTATTTGGGAGATATTTCTGCTGTACACTGGACAACCACCAAAGTTATCAAAGAGTCTATTCACAAAGTCAATAATAAATTGTTAAGTTGCATTTATGTTTGATTCCAAGTCAAGAAGTAATATTAAAAAATGAAAAAATAGAACAAATGAAGATTGAGCTTTCTTGTTTCTCCTTTGATATTATATACCATTCTGGCAAAGAAAATGCTGTGGTAGACACATTACTGAGAGTTAGTAGCACTATGTTAAGTTCTAATGATCTCTGTTCCCTACATAATAAACTATGTCACCCAGGCATAACTAGAATGAAGCACATAACACAAAGCTAAAATTTGCCTTACTCTGTTGAAGAGATCAAGAAGATTATAACATTATGCTGAACACAAGCCAACACTGGGAGTCCTTATAGAAGCCACTCAACCTTTCAGAAGGCTAAATGTGGACTTCAAAGTTCTCCCAGAATCAAAAACCAGAAAACCAGAAGCAGATACCTGCTTAGTATAATTGATGAATAGTCACAATTCCCATTTGCATATCTTTGCCAAACTCGGTAACAAAATGTTTGCGCTCCATGTTTGCACATTTTGGAACCCTAACATATGTCCATTCGGACCTAGGACATCATGTCAGAACAACTTAGGCAATTTCTCCATGGGCAAACTATGCCGTATAACTCCCAAGGCAATAGGCAGTACAAAAAATGCAATGGCATTATTTGGAAAACCATTCAGTTGGTAGCTGTGAATCAAAAGTGCCCGATCACTTACTGGGAAAACCTCCACCCAGAATCTCTGAACACTGTTTGAACCCTGTTGTGCACTGAAACAAACAACATAACATCTCAATCTGGTACAGTCCTGAGATGCCACATTCAACACAGTAAAAATGACCCAGTAGTAAACAAAGTTAGATTAATACAGGCAAATCTGCAATACGCATTCGTCCATCACTTAGATGGGAGACAAGATACTGTGTCATGGAATTCCTAGCAGAAAAAAATGGACCAACATGACTTTAGTTCTGACAAGGAATTAGCACCTAAAAAGAGTCCACTTTAAAACAGACACTGCACTTCTTTTTATTTTTGTATGACAGACATTAATTTGGAAAATCTTGCAAAAATAAAAATAATTGTCGGATGTTAATGAAACTTTCAGAAACTATTCACAAATGATGGAAATTATTATAAATATGTTTTCTTTTTTTAAAGTCATGGAAAAAAATTTTTTATATATATATTTATTACCCTAACTAATTTATGAAAACTCTAGAAATTCAGTCACATTCAGTTTAGTGATTATATTAGTTAAAAGCAAAAGGCTTTGAGGAACGCAAATCATGTATTTTTTTAATTGGACCCCCCCCCTACCTGAAAATCAGCTCTGAATTGTAACATACAAAACTCAATAAAACAAAGATATTATTTAATTTTAAATGCTTTTATTTGCTTTTAGTTTTTATGAATATGGACAATATTTTCTGAAAGCAAAAAATTTTTTCGATGAAAAATGAATTTTTAATACAATTATTTGTTATTTCTTTAATTATAATAGATTATTACATTTAAGTTGTTAAAATATTATAAAATTAGTTAAAAGCTGCATTCAGTTTCATAATTCTCCTTTTGAGATTTTTTTTTTTTTTTAGCACATTAGTCAAAATGATACAATTTACAATCAGAAGACCCGCAGTAATTAAGAAATGTAATTTTTGTTGTTATAACAGGGCTGTAATTATAAAGTACGGAAGATCAACCAGAATACAATTAAGTTGCGTTATTTGAGTTAAGCATTGTTCTCCACTGTTAAGGCCTTTACTTTTGTGAAATACGTGTGGAGAAGTTAATTTGATTTTTCAATTTCAATTGAGAAGGGTACCTACAAGTATCAGTATCATTTTATGAAATTTATATGATCTTATTTTTATATTAATCTCAGTTATGACATTTTTCCATGAATTAAATATCAAAATTAATAATAAAATGAATGGAAATACAAATAACACAGTAAAATGTAGTAAATGTACATAAAATTATAGTATTTTATGTATACTTCTGATACAATTTCACAAGAAAAGGTACCTATAAATTAATTAGATACCTTTCTTATGAAATTTAATCTCACTCTCAACAGTCTTATTTTAATTTCTTTATAATATATTTTCCATAAAGCATCGTAAATATAAAGGTGAAAGCTAAGTACAAAAAAAAATTAAAAAGTAGAGTGCTGAAAGTTTTCCTTAAAAATAACGAGGTAAATAATTTGTTTACTTAAATCTAAATAATTTCACTTCTCTCCTTCTGTAGAATAAATTATCCTCATGTAATCTGTCAATACGTCATTCATCACCTGTCAAGTGACGCGAAATGTTATGACTTGCTTTGTTTTATTTTCAAACTACATCTTTTTGGTGCAGAAACTAAATAATGCTTGTTTCAAAATATTTTAAATAAACATAATTTCTGATTTTCTTAAAATAAGTTTTGAAAAAATTATAATTGATTTTTAAAAGAATTTCAAACTGAGATTTCATTTTTTTTATAAAATGGAAAAAAATGATTGACATGATTGATTATCTATCAATTTTACTGACTCAAAAAAAACAAGAATTTTATCAAAAATTTCGGACGTGCTAGGAACAATTAAAAAATGTAAAAAAAATACCCCCAAAATACTTTGATCTTCCCTCTTAATAATAACATAAACATTTAGACAATAAAATTTTGTTTTCGTCAAGTTTGGCGTCTTTTTCATCATGCTATCTCTTTTAGCGATCTCATGTAGGTACCTATACTACAGTGACATTTTTAAATATCACATTGCACAAACATTAAAAAAAATAGTGAGACAGCCCCAAGTTTTTTAAAGCAAATCAGTAACAGAGGTATACTTAACATTTCAAATAGAGAAAAAAAAAATTTTTTTTCTATCTCTCAAAAGCAGTAATTAAATTCAAAGAAAATATGGGCACTAATTTCATTGTTATACTTATCCAAAAATTTCTTTGGGTTTTGCTTTTTATTTTAGATATCCTGTAGCCGCAAAGGTACTTACAAAAATGGAGAAGATTATGATGTATTGGACAAGATATTAGGAAAAGGATTGAATGGTAAAATTGTAGTTGTTCGTGATAAAAAATCGGGATCAGAACATGCACTAAAAACGGTAAGACATACAAAACTTTTAGTTGTTCCTTTTCCACTTTTTGTTTTATTTGGAATATTGATTGGACAGTTAACAAAATTGTCTCATATCAAAATTTACTTATTATATTCCAAATTTAAACTGCAATCCTAAAATCATAAGTCATGTAAAATGAATGGGTTCTAAAAAGTTCTTGGCTTCACTCACTTCCCAAAATCGGACGAAATATCATATATCCTTAGTCAGCACCTCTTTATGCAACTTATAATAGAAGCTAATCTCAAAAATATTTTCTTTATCTTGGGAGTCTGATGATTTAAACCCATGACCAGAGAAGTCATTTAACATTTTCTTTTTTAGAAACCGGAAAAAATTTGTTCAGGACCTGTTAAAATAATTAGCCCTGAATAAGATGAATCACTTTGAATCAAACTTGTTTAATTTTGTCACTTACAATATACAGAGAATTCATTTTATTTTCAAGATATATGAATCAGTTTAAAGAAAATAGTTTTCATTGTTACCTGAAATCAATATTGCAGAAACAAAAAATAAGTGTGTCAAGTGTTTTACAAATATTTTAACAAAACAAATTACTTAAGCTCTTTAATTCAAAGTACAAATATTTTGTACCCCTATAATAAAGAGATGTTTCACAACCTTTACAGTATTGGTATCAAATGGGCTGTGAGATTGGTCTTGACAAAACTTGGTTCTGTTACAGCAACTACTTGATCATACTCCATCTCAATGTTTCTGAACCAGTGTTCCCCAGAATCCTAAAGTTCTGCAAGAGGTAACAAGGGTTTCTGAGAGAAACTCTGATAAATAGGCTAATGCACTTTTGAGTAATTTTTCTGTAATTTTATTATACACATATTGTTGGAAAATTCTTAGTTATTATAATAAAATATAAAAGAGATAGTTTTCATGTCTCAGAAAATCCCTGCATAAAAATTATTATATACCATTATTGATATCTGTCTCTTTTATATTTTATTTTGAGGGTTCCACAAAGGTAAAATGTTTGAAAAATGGTGTCTCAACTTATATGATATCCCATCCAATTTTTTTCATGAATTATGTCATTACATGGAAGCTTTTACCCCTGAGTCCATGCTTCAAAGTAGATTCTGCTGACACTAGAATTTGTTGCTAAACCAATAACAACACTAAACTGAAGCTTGCAAAATTTATTTTCAAATAAATTGAATAATAATATTCTTGTCTATGCTGGATTCTTGGAGTAGTCAAGGAGGATATACTTCAGGTATTCATTGTATCAGTGCTAGTAGTTCCCACAGGTTTCATTGCTTGTATATGTGAGTGTGCATTGTTTATTACCTTGAGTGGCTAACAGTTTTTTATGCCCTCAATTTTGCTTCCCTTCACTGTGCAGTGGTGGTTGTTGAATCATTTGAGGAGGCAGGAACTCAACTTTCTCTATTGGTTGTTTTGGATCAATACATTGATGAATTAGGAGAATTGGTAGTATTTCTCAAGACACTGAGGAAGAGGATGCAGTTGGAAACTCCCTTTGTGAGAGCCTTCACTGTTCTGTTTATTTAGATAATCAGTTTGACATTTGATGAATTTCAATTCGTCACAGTTATTACCAAAGCATTTCTGCATAATTTTGGCCATTTTCTGGGCTTTCTGAAACTACATGACCGCTATCAAATTACGGTAAGGAACAAGGCAATTCTGGAGGGTTGGTAATGTGTGAAAACAGGACTACTGCAATTCATTTCCTTGAGTATTCATAAATCTTGTCATCACATTGGCCCTGACATGACATAATATAGATTTGACATAAATGTAAGCAAATTTCTATTTTACCAATGCTGCCTGGGGTCCAATTTTTCTGGATCTTTACCTACCCAGAGTATTTGATAGCTTTAATTTTAACATTTTCTGACTGTGCTTTCAATGCTTAATCACCAATCATTAATCAATATTTTGCCTTTGTTTTTTCTCATTAATTGATTTCAACTCTCACAGCCACAAGCTATCTCAAAGGTATATCATGCACCATGGCAGGGGTCATAAATCTGTTATATATGAAGTTTCGATAACTGAATTAATACTGAAAAATGCATTTACAGTTGTATAGTCAGTGATAAAACTGATAATAATAATTAGTCTGTTTGTTGCTGTTGGTTAACAAATTTCAGAAGAAAATTACCAGAGACAACTAACCATCAAATGAGCTTTTTGTTAAAAATTCTGGAAAACCTTTGTCATATGAAAATAGCAACCTCTCTTTTTCACCACCAAAGTGCTTACTGTCTTTATCAACTTCTCTTTTCTATATCCACAGTAAGCTACATTTTGTTAGATGCCATTGTAGAGAGCACATAATATATTTTTTATTTATCAAAGTGTCAAAAAAATTAGTCATTTTTATTTCCAATCAATGATTTTTCTTGAAACTTTCATATTTGTGTTTTTCTAATCATTTGTTGAAAATGTTTTAAACGGTTTTGTGGTTAAACAGGAATTCTTTTATTTTATTTTTATCAATACCAAGTGAAATTATCTTCTTTGAAATGAAAATGAGAAAAACATTGTTCAAATTTTCATGAAATGAACTTTGTTCAATCTTTAATTGAAAGCAAAAATAACATTTTATTAATGACTGGTTAAATAGGTATTTCCATCTAACTGCCCACTTCAAAATAATTTTGTTTAATGTCTCTTTTCTTTGATTAAAAATTCATTCTATAATAGTTATCAATTCTTATTTGAACTAAATTATTGTTCAGTATCATTTAGTAAATAATACTTTATTTATTCCATTTAATCAATTTTTAACTAATCAGAGTTTTTACTTTTCAAATTTAAAAAAAAATTAATTTACAAAAGGCTTAGCTTGAATAGAAATACTGAATATTTTAATGTGCTCTATAGACAGTGATTTTGAATTGTACAATTATAAAAACATATTTGAATGTAACCATTTTGAAACAAACTCTTTAAATTTACAATTTAAAAACACAAACATCTGCTATGTGTATTGCTATTTAGACTGTCAGATCACCAATGTTATTCCTTGCTTTGGATAAAATGTGAAAAGTAGCAATAATTATACTCACTTCCAGTATTATTTATATATGATCAAAACCATAAATTACTATAAGTTCAACTTGTTTAAACCTTTTGACCCTCAAGAAAAAATAATTTTAAAAAAAAGAAAGAAAAAGAAAATCAACTTCCATTATTCGATTTGCAAAGAGTTGTCCAATTAGGATGGTTATACTGATAACCAAACAATATAGTGTTTTTTTTCTATATAATAAAAAATTCAGCTGAAAATAAATGCTCTTACAGTTGGGTGCATATATATCTAGTCACGCACCACACCACCACCTCAATAAAAATAAATACAGTTTTTCTTTTATCTTTCAGGTAATGCTTGCCTACTTTGATTCAAATGAAATCCGGTGTTGGACAGATTTGGAAGGTTATAATAATTTTCCTTCTCTTTATATGTTTAATAAACAGAATGGAAATATTGAATTTCACTATGAAATTCTAGATGAAGGTAAGTACAACTTGATTTCATGAATACTTAAAATCTTGAATTTAGCCCATTAATTGTAGATGGCAGGAATTTCTGCTGAATTTAATAGATTAAATAATATGCAGTATAAAATATTCAGTATCAGGTATGTATACATTATTCTTCATATTATATCTGTATTTTTCTACTTCAGCCTTTCAATGAGGACTTTTCTTTGTACATATGCACATATACTACTTACATTTGTATACAAAATAAAAAAAAAAGTTATTTCAGATTTTAGAAGAAAGAACTATATTTATTCAGAGTTAAAACAATTTGAGTAATTAAACCTACAAATTGCTACCACAAAATATGTTTTGAAGTAAAGAAATATTCAAAATAATGTTGTTTTTCTTGTGCAGTTAAAAATTGAATTTGGTAAAAATGCAATAATTGCACAATACTGTTGAGAGAATAAGTTATTGATAATTTTTCACTTATAAAATGCTTAGAAACCTTTAATCAGTTTTCATATAACTGAGTAGATAACATTAATAATTTAATTAAAGTTTATAATATAAGAATTCTAGGTCAACTTTGTAAAATCAACACTTTAAAAGTACAATTCAAGTAAACAGTTAATTTTTTTTTATTTTCATTTTCTTTAAACACAATATTAAGAGATAAAAAATTAAATAAAATTTGAATAATGATTTTATATATTCTCAATAATTACATAAAAAACATTTGAAATGTGATGTAATCAAAATGACCTTGAAAAGTCAAAATAATCCAAAAATAAATTTAAATTTCTTGTTTTCTTGAATATTAATACTTAATATATTTTATCTTTTGTTTTTTTTCTTAGCTGTCACTATATCTGACATAATAGATAACCACATGCTGAAAATTAGAGAAAATCATGAGCTGCTGCGTCATTTCTCTCTTTATGTTTTTCAAGGACTTTTAGAAGCATCTTCAGTAATGCATTCTAAAAATTGGTTGCATGATGATCTTCATGGTAAGTTACTTTGGTTAATGTTATCCTATATATTAATGCTTTTTTTCTAATTAAAACAAAAACCTATTTTTATACATTATTCTGTTTTTATTTATTTTTGGCATTTGAATGTCTAATTTAAATTAGGATTAAACGTTTATAATTATAAAACAAAATAAGGATGATGGCATTCAAATTAATATCTTTTATATGAATCAGAATAAATAATACATTATCTTTTAAAAGATTTTTCCCCATTTTCTTCAATTATTATCAATTTTCCAACCAGTATTTCTTTCATCTTCATTTCATTTGCTTTCTACTGCAACTCTCATGTTTACAAAAGGATGTGAGCTTGAATCTCACCAAATACTTTTACTCTTATTCATTTGCATTGCCTTGACTAGTCTGAGAATTGCAATAAAGTGAGACTATAATTAAGAATAAAGAAATACAGGTAAAAAGTTTCATAACTAACGATGCTTTTTATATAGGAATCTAAGGTCAACACCTAGTGGTGACAGTCTATTTCATGCTTGAACACAATTTTCAGACCATGTGTGTTGTGTGTGTGTGTGTAGAGGGGGTGACTGTTTATATATGCCAGTCAGTGGGGCATTATGGGTAGTAAGGTCAGATATTTCTGATTTATTGTACTATCCTAACTGTTATTGGGTTGGCAGTAACGGATATATTTCAAATCATTCTAAAGGTTATCGAGTAGAAATAATTGTGCAACGGCACACCATCTCACTTTTACATCATGTTTGATTTACTGGAATCACTTGCTCAACAAACTTCTGAGCATAATGGCACAAATACTGACAGTATTAGCAGAAGACAGTCTGTTGGCCAACCTAGTAAATATCAGTGACAAATTTGTGGAGAATTAACAGATCAAAAGCATATACAGTCACACAAGCCACTTCAAAGGAGTATATGGGCCACAACATAGTTCCTGCAATTTGTAAAAGAATTATCTCCTCAACTGAGAGTGCTTCCTCCATCTCATCAAGCTCATCAGCCAATTGTAGAGTTTTATAAAATTATATTAGATCTAATAAATGTCATCTACACTTGCAGAAGATGGATCATCAATGTTTTCCAGTGCATTGAATTTGAAGATTAAACATCCTTAATTTATGGGATTACACCAACATCACTGACAATCTAATAATTGTAGTGACCCTCCCAAATCCAATTCTGCAGTGGTTTGAATGTGTTTTCACCCAGATCTCCCACCTTGTATGTATAATGCTTCACCTCAGATCCTAACAAAAGCATTGTGTCAGTACCATTTACTAAACTTAAGTGTTGATTTCACTAGTAGGCACAGTTGAGACACAAGCTTCATTGTTGTATTATATTGATATACTACTTTAGTTATGGAACCTTGCTTCCTGGAATGTAATTTTCTTAATATTCCAGTGGTACCTCTTCATTGTTCCATTTCCTAATGTACATATGCACACACCAGAAATGTAACAGGATTCATCACTTATGCACAAAATCTCTTGCTGCCAAATGCAGTGTCATTATGTGCAAGACGTTTTCAGCTGGCAGGTCTTTATTGTAGAATAAAAATATAAATTAATTTGCAGAATTATGCTGGAACAATGACTGCCAAACTTAAAAGTGTTTGATCACAGTCTATAAATGTCAATAATGCCCACTACTAAAATGGGTGAAATCTATTCTGTAGACGGTAACGACACAAAATAAATTGCACAGGGACACGAGCTGTTCTTCTCAGCCGTCGCTACACAGAAAGAGATTTTAAGGCTCCTTTCCACTGGAATCAAACGTACAGGCTATAACCGCCTCCTAGTACGCTAGTCAGTCAGTTCGTACGTCCAACTCTATTCCACGAAGTCCGCCGAAAGACTGATTCTGTCTGTGCCGCTAACGTCTCCTTTTTATGGCACTCCGACACTGCAAAATTTGCATGCGTTGTTGCGCAGTCTCGTTCTGAACGAGACCGGCGCGCATAAAACGCGTCTTCACACGCGGCCATGTTTCTTGCCGGATTCGCCACGCAGGCGAGACACGTTCGTACGCGCTTTGAATTCCTAGGCAAGTCATCACATATTCCCAACCTGTGCATGATATCACTCACTTCTTCTAATATTCCATTCTGGCGATGTACTTTAGCACCAACTTAAACAGCTTCCCATGATACAGAAAGGCAAACTCTCAAGTACAATGTTCATTAAACTGAGATGTCCATTTTGTTAATGATTTCTCATTCTCATTATTTGATTTAAGCAACTCTTTCACTATAACAACACACACTAGTGTTAAGGGCACAGTTTTTCTATTCACTACACTAAAACTACCTCTGTTAATTCATCTGCTGGGTTCTGTTAAGGCCTCACCAATGTAACATGAACAGAAATATTATGTCCCTTTATTAGTATTCTCTTTTTAACATCTCACTAGTAGTCTTAGCTTTCAATTTGTCATCAGTGATTGTGGGTCAGATGTTCAACACTATAGCGAAAAGGAATCGGTGATTGTGGGTCAGATGTTCAACAATATAGAGAAAAGGAATCAGTGATTGTGGGTCAGATGTTCAACACTATAGCGAAAAGGAATCAGTGATTGTGGGTCAGATGTTCAACAATATAGAGAAAAGGAATCAGTGATTGTGGGTCAGATGTTCAACACTATAGAGAAAAGGAATCAGTGATTGTGGGTCAGATGTTCAACACTATAGCGAAAAGGAACCAGTGATTGTGGGTCAGATGTTCAACACTATAGAGAAAAGGAATCAGTGATTGTGGGTCAGATGTTCAACAATATAGAGAAAAGGAATCAGTGATTGTGGGTCAGATGTTCAACACTATAGAGAAAAGGAATCAGTGATTGTGGGTCAGATGTTCAACACTATAGAGAAAAGGAATCAGTGATTGTGGGTCAGATGTTCAACACTATAGAGAAAAGGAATCAGTGATTGTGGGTCAGATGTTCAACAATATAGAGAAAAGGAATCAGTGATTGTGGGTCAGATGTTCAACAATATAGAGAAAAGGAATCAGTGATTGTGGGTCAGATGTTCAACACTATAGAGAAAAGGAATCAGTGATTGTGGGTCAGATGTTCAACACTATAGAGAAAAGGAATCAGTGATTGTGGGTCAGATGTTCAACAATATAGAGAAAAGGAATCAGTGATTGTGGGTCAGATGTTCAACACTATAGAGAAAAGGAATCAGTGATTGTGGGTCAGATGTTCAACACTATAGAGAAAAGGAATCAGTGATTGTGGGTCAGATGTTCAACAATATAGAGAAAAGGAATCAGTGATTGTGGGTCAGATGTTCAACACTATAGAGAAAAGGAATCAGTGATTGTGGGTCAGATGTTCAACACTATAGAGAAAAGGAATCAGTGATTGTGGGTCAGATGTTCAACACTATAGAGAAAAGGAATCAGTGATTGTGGGTCAGATGTTCAACACTATAGAGAAAAGGAATCAGTGATTGTGGGTCAGATGTTCAACACTATAGAGAAAAGGAATCAGTGATTGGGGGTCAGATGTTCAACAATATAGAGAAAAGGAATCAGTGATTGTGGGTCAGATGTTCAACAATATAGAGAAAAGGAATCAGTGATTGTGGGTCAGATGTTCAACAATATAGAGAAAAGGAATCAGTGATTGTGGGTCAGATGTTCAACACTATAGAGAAAAGGAATCAGTGATTGTGGGTCAGATGTTCAACAATATAGAGAAAAGGAATCAGTGATTGTGGGTCAGATGTTCAACACTATAGAGAAAAGGAATCAGTGATTGTGGGTCAGATGTTCAACACTATAGAGAAAAGGAATCAGTGATTGTGGGTCAGATGTTCAACAATATAGAGAAAAGGAATCAGTGATTGTGGGTCAGATGTTCAACACTATAGAGAAAAGGAATCAGTGATTGTGGGTCAGATGTTCAACACTATAGAGAAAAGGAATCAGTGATTGTGGGTCAGATGTTCAACAATATAGAGAAAAGGAATCAGTGATTGTGGGTCAGATGTTCAACACTATAGAGAAAAGGAATCAGTGATTGTGGGTCAGATGTTCAACACTATAGAGAAAAGGAATCAGTGATTGTGGGTCAGATGTTCAACACTATAGAGAAAAGGAATCAGTGATTGTATACATTAACTTTGTTATTGAAAAATCTAGTTAAGTCCATGAAGAACAAGGAGGGTGAAAAAGTGCAAGAATCATGAAATCCACTATTAAAATATTCTCTGATATGAAAACCTTCATGGTGGTTATTGTTTTAAACAGTTATGGGCACCTTCAGAACCAAATACGCAGCCCAAGTTTTGGGTGTTGTGGCTTCCAACAGAAAAACAATGCCTCCGTTTTTGTACAAGTTTGTAGAAAATATGGGTGCTGCTATCTCTTATATAGTCTTGAGGTACCATGTTTTGCCAACTACTCTGAGGGCAACTAGATTTGAACTCAGTCACACAGCTAAGAAGCTAACTTTGCTAATTTCCTCCAATCTAGATAAGAATTCATTAATTTTGCTGTGAAGTGTTTTGGAATAGACCACTAACAAGACCTCCTATCCCAATATCAATAACCTCAAGTAGGAGTGGGTCAAGATGTCAAAGGACTTTGATGTTAAAAGTTTCACAGCTTTTTGAGGTTGTGTTGAGGCTATAATTCAAAATAATAGAAGCCATGTTGAATAAATTATTTTGATATTGTCTATGAATTTTATTAATATCATTTTGTATTAATAGGCATATTAAGCAAGTTTTGAAAGTCACAGCAATTTTGCAAGTTTTGCATCACCACTCTGTACATAAGTGCTACACATGTAATATTACAATAAATCTCTCTCAGATTAGTTGATTTTGATACAACCAAACTGCCACAGACTAAAAATCATAATAAATCCATTCCAGCAATTCATTGGAGGCCAATCTGGTCTTTCTAAGATGTGTATAACATCATTTGCATTTTGATGATATCAGGACACAACAAGTAAAAACTATAACCAAACTAACCACATTTTTGAGGTATTTTGAAATCTTAAGATGATATTCACTTATTCCCATAAACACTGGTAGCCATTATTTTCTAAAATTCTGTTGACTGCAAAGATGATTAATATGGAATTCTATTTTTCTTGAAATTTTTTATTATCTTCTTGTTTTAGAAATAACAAAATCTTATGTGTTCCTTAAACTTTCATTGGGGTGTTTTGATGTGCAGGACATCCCCTAAATTCCACAATGATTATGAATGAAATTCATTTGAATACAGAATTTGCGCTTAGGGTTCAAACCTAGTTTTATTTTGTGGTAGAATCAGGTTCAGTAGATTTAATTACTTGTGAAAGTAAAGTAATATTACATTTTGAATTTCACTATTTGCTACTTTTTAAAATAAACTGGGCTAATTTGGACATCTAATGAAAAGTCAATTCAAAATTTAGTTGCACTAGACTTTCAAATGTCAACTAATTTGCTACTATGTAATCCAATTTAACATTTTTTATAGAAATATTGATACAATGTAGATGACAACCAAAGATATATGCACCCAAGATATATTTTATATATTCTAGCTTCAGGTAGTAATGAGAAAGATGTTCATTCACAATATATACTGATCTATACTTAAAACATTCATGTCTGCTTGTGTGTATGCATTTTCAGAATTCTGATTGAGCATACCTTTGTATATACTGCAGACTTTCTTTCAAAATAAGCTCCTTGAAATGAAAGTACAGCTGTACTTTTCCTCTTGTTTTATGATAATGTTTGATTAATTACATAGATTGTCAATTAATTCACATATTATACATCCAGAATTTCACACTATGTAATCAGTTCCAAGGTCTTGTTTGCTACTTATGTGACACTATTTAGCCATGGTAATTGGCTAACTAATTAACGATAGAAATTAAAACAGAAAATAGCTCTTTTTTGCTTTAAGAATGTCTATCTCGAAAGACAAACTGATCGATGGAAAAAAAAAAAATTTTAATTCTATTTACGAAAAAAGATACTTTTCACAAAAGATAGGGAAAAATCATGGAAGAATCCACGTGTGAGGTTTTGTCAAGTCGAGTTGTGTCTCACCAAGGGAGATAGAAAGAAAGGTAAATGTGAAATTATCGGCCAAAACACGTGCCGTTCATAAAAATTACGGCTGGAGATGATTGCCGATACAGCCAGGGAGAATCAATGTTAATTATCTTTCCAAGATATCGTTTATTTTTATTTTTTCTTTCTTGGATACAGGCGAAGAGAAGCAATGTGGTGGCTATAAAATTTTGGCATTGTCTTGACAAAGGTGAGAAGATTGTTATCATTTACTTTACCAACAGATGCTAAGGCGTTGAATGGCAGTGTGGCAATTGTAAAATTTTGGCAGTGTCTCAACATAGGTGAGGGGTTATCAATGTGTCTATTCAGACACCGAGGCGTTGGATGGCGATATGGTGTGTGTAAACTTTTGGCAATAAAAAGAAAATAGAGTGGAGAATTGAGATTTGGCGGGATAAAAGAATTTAATTTCTTAACAAGTCAAACAAATATTCTAGATTATAATTTTAAGGAGGCCAGCTTAGCCATACCCACATGGCCGAGATGCTGTCAGTCGAGTGGTAGCATGGTGATAGGCAGAGGTGAATGGATGAGAAAGGCGGAGAAGGTGTTAACGTCCACTGAAGGGATTTGTAAGAGAAAGAGTCTGGGAAGATAGCTCTCCTTCGACATTCCCTCACGGACGACGGAGAACCCCTCGAAATGGAAAGTGATTAATTTTCCAAAAATGGGAAGTAATCAATTTTCCTGGCTTGCCAACAAAGAGATTTCTTGTTAGAAATCGAGATTTACCGCGAACCCCAGGCTATGTCTGGCCACACACTGGGTTTTGGTCAGTACCCATATAAACGAATGTCAATGGGTCATTCAGCAGATCAAGATGGAGTTGCAGTTAGTTGCAGTCAAAGCTTAACCAGAGTATTGCCTCGCAGAAGCTGATCGAGAGATTCCACGACCTCCGACTTCGCCTATCCTACCAATAGCAAGTTATACTGATGAACGAAGCCAAGCAAACACCTAAAAACTAAATTAGTCGACTTACGATACCAACTTGCTTGAAACATAGAAGTGTCACATTTCGTAGGAAACGGGCTGGGAGAAAAACATGCTCCTGTATATAACAGAAGGATAAAGTTGAATTGTTATTTCTTAACATACTTGAACCTCTTGGGTTTTTCTTTCATTTATTTTTTTTCTTTGCGCTTGTGTGATGCCACCTTCAATCTGAACTCAGCTTACACTACGGCCCGACGCCTGATTGATCTCGTCTATCTAAGATCAAAGTCACAACATGGGTAGGTTAGACTTGAGATCGAAGCAGTTACTCCAGTAACCAGATGTTGCAAGTGAGCTGGGAACAATAGAGTTGGCATTGAACCGGTACAGCTGGTGAAACCGTTAACATCAACAACCAGAATTCGAACCTGGTGCCACATATTGGTGCTGTGACTGCTGGATTCGACCCTGGACGGCTGAGTGTCACATATTGGTATCCTGACCAGGAGATTTCGTCGAGTAGTGACGACCACCAAACGACCGGGACACAGCATGGTGGCAGTGACAAAAAGTCAACCCCAAAACGCCGGTAGAAGAAAGCTTCGCACCGTGACTGGGAGTTGACCACGGGCCAACGGCTTGGTATCACACTTATTCATTTTTTTTTTTTTGCTATTGAATGTCTTTGTCTATCTTGGTTCCTAATTTCAAAGCAGCCAATATCTTTTATTATTTGCAGAAGATAATGCAATGCTTCAAGCAAAACCTAGTAGTGAACTGAAGGTTCGTGTATTGGATTTTGGTAGAGCCAAAAAGCTGGATAAAAAAGCAACTATTACAAATGACATCCATCAAATTATCCGTGTGTTTACTTCTGTGTATGTAACTGAAAAGTTTCAAAATGCTGCAGATCTCCAAAAAAACTGGGAGACAAAATTACAAGAGGTACATTTTATTTCTTTATTTTCAAAATGTTCTTTTTAATGACACCAGAAAGGATTTTTTCTTATCTTTCAATCTTTGGTCATTTATCAAAAAAAAAATTCAAAAACCATTTGACTTTTTTTTCCAAGTTTGATTTTTACTTTATTATTTATTTTGATCAAGTAATGAAAATTTTATATGTATGTAAGCTTAGAAATAGTCAAGGCAAGATTTAATTGTATATTTCATTAGTAATTTCTCTTTTTATTCAAATTAAAACATTTGAAAAATGTGAAATCATTAAAATATGAAGCTCTCTACAATTGTTAATTGAAGGCCAGAAAGTAATCTTACAGAAAGTAATCTGAGAATGAATAGATAGAATGATGAGGTTTTATTAAAACAAATAATTAGACAGAAGATAAAGATGAGATAACAAAGATTAAATTAGAAATACAAACAGCCTTTTATACTTAAATCTTCAAATAGATAGTTTTAAATCTGCAGTTGTTTTTTTTTTGCAGGGGGGGGGTTGTAATTATTTACATTATTTGGATTGTTGTCCTCATATTTATTGCATCAAGGACACATGGTCAAGTGGATAAAAGAATTGGTTGGATCCAGTGACCTGACCCAAAAAGTTATGAGTTCACTACCTGGCTACTGCAGTGGTGAACAAAATCTTGGAGAATTGAGTTAAAGGGAAATAACTGAGACGTCCGAAAGAGACATATCACATGGACCTAGAACGTTCCACATGATATGCCTCTACCTCAGTGGATGAAATAAAGTGTTGAGTTCAAAATTCCAGTCACCTGAAGAAGGCGGGGGAGGTACAACAGCCAAAACGTTGTGAATATGGCAATGAAGATGAGGACAACAATTTGAACAATGTAAATAATTACGGTACCTCATCTCAGAAATATAGACAGATGTTTTTTTGCGTATGTTTTTTAAATTATTTTTTTCTGGTTCTGTTTAAACTAAATGTAAGTAAAATAATAATTAGAAATAGTCATTATGTGATTGCTTAAACTTTTCAACTTAAACAAAGTTCAAGTTTACTACTTAATTTCTGATTATAATTATTATATTGGGTTAACCAAAAGGTTATTCTATATTCATCTGTGGGCAGCATTAACTACATTTAGTATTTGACCCAATTTTTTCCCCAAATACAGCTTAAAAATATCTCCTGGGTCTTATATATGAAGGTAGGTTAATGTTTCCTCCAAATACTGTAGACTACCAGTATTTATATCTTGTCTCACATCATGCATTACAAAAATTGTCAAAACTGATATTTTTGTTTGATTCCAAAAACCTCAACATTTTCAGTATATTATTCTCATTTTAAGAAAGGTAAAAAGGTATTGTGAATGTTCAAACATATCAAAAGTGATTTGTGAAGTTTCATGTTTGAGATTTCTCCTTGGCCAAGAATCCTCTTTGAGGATTACAATAAACAAATGAAGATATAATAAGCAGTGTTATATAATGCAGAAGATAGCTTCAGATCTTTCATTAAAGTTCCTATCACAGCATTGTTAAAGAATAAAGTATCCAGAATAGTTTCCCTTATTTCTGAGTGGGTTCTTCCTAGTATTGAGTTTTATCCCTTATAAGAAGTATCATCAAATGCTGAATAATCAGCCTTAGTATGCACCTGAATGAGCAGTTGTCAAAACTCTCTGTAACCATTGCTACCATCTTTATCACTGCAAACAATGCAGCAAGGCTCGTGTTGTATTCAGAGCTGCTCACAACTATTACAAAAAAGGTTCTGGAGAATACTAAGATCCGCAATACACAATCAGTCAAAGCCAACATTGATAATGAAAGACTGGATGTTCTGGAAAATCACTAACGAGAGTCTTAATAGAGGCAAGTCATCTGTGCTTACTATTATTAATTATTTGCTTATCTCCCATATTTGCCAGATATTATAACTTTAATTACTATTTATTCTGATCTTTAAAGAATTCTCCATGAAAACTTCAATTCCCTGGAAGACTGTTAGGGTGGATTTATAAACATGCCTGATAAATAGCAGAAGTTAGTCAAGCAAAATAGTAAATATGTTGCTTAATAAAAATGAATGTAAAAAAATACTTTTTGTCCACTTACTATTTTTTATATTATATATAAAGGAATCTTCTTACGTATATTAATGAAAGTTGTGTAATTTTACTCCTGCTGTTTTCTTATTTGTGAAAAAAAGTAACAGTGAATTTGTCATAAAATTCACTGTACATAATGGTTTTTATTGGCTCTTTTTACTTCTTGATCTTCCTCTGACCAAAATTTAAAAAAGGAAAGATTTTAGATTTGGAAAATGTGTTCCTTAAATATTGTTAATGTCGAGAGAAACAAAAGTAATGGTTCTAGGAAGAGTTTATCTTTGAGATGTCAGCACTTCTCTCTCAGTTTGTGGTGTTTTATTCAGTTTTTTTTAAAGACAAGTTTTGACAATTTTTATTTTTATTATATGCTTATCCAATAAAATTACAATTTCTGTAAAATAATTACAATTTTTGAATACTTTTATAACCACTTTACAATTGGTATTTTATTTGTTCAGCATAGTCATCCATTATTAATTTTTGACTAGTATTTACTTTCATTTTAATTTTACCACTACAGCAGTGAGTATACATCACAGATCATGAAATTAAATACTAGTCAAAAATTATTGTCCACTTTAGGATATTTTTAAAAAAATGAATCCAAGTAACTATCTCCTCTTGTCAAATGATGATTGTCATTCATGTTACTTAGCTTTGATTTATCCATGATATTTGTAGATGTCTTATTGAAAATGTTTATAGCATATGAATTAAGTGTAATTGGCATGTAACTTAAAGGAAATAGCAAAAGCTTAACTTGATTACCATTATGATTGATATATTTGATTTATTTACTTTTAAACATAATTTTGTTGTAGCAAGCAAAAGAGATTCAACTGAGTAAAGAAAATAAAGATGAATTGCTAAATCTCATTAAAGTTGCACTGGATGTTCACTTGACTGAACAAGAAATTGAACTGAAGAAAATGGTGGACTGCAAATTGAAAGATAGCTTAGGTAAAGTTATGAATTCATTTCTGTTTTCTTTTCATCAGGTGTTTCACCTGTTTGTGTGATTCAAACTCTACCAAAATTTGTATATAATCATCATATTAGTGATGCTTAAATAAAGTATTTAAAGGATTTTATTTAAAAATATATATAATAATAATGGGTGAGATATGGAAGAAAGTGAATATTCTCTCAATTCAATTCCCCCATTATGAGCATTATTCATAATGTAATAAAGCCTTATATCATGGATGGAATGGAATAGCTGAGAGAAAAGGAATGACAAACATGTTTTGTTCTCTGAGTTTTATACTGCTATGTCATACACAAAATTATATACACACATATTTACATTTGTCCAGCACAGAAAAAATATGACACATATATACAGGGTGCGATGGGTAAATTGTTGTCATTTTATTTTTTTTTAATTATTTAATTTTAATTTTTGATTTTGTTGACTGCACCATATATTAGGGTCAGTTGGGCACTATCTGTGAGAAAAAGAGCACCATGATGCAATTCACTCCAAGCAGAAATTTGGAAATGGCATGCTGTGCTGCTTGGCATTTACACTTGAAGCTCCAATACGAACATTTCAGAGTGTTTGGGTGTCAATCTGAGGACAGTGCAGAAGATTCAGAAAGAGTTGGATGAGTCTAATGGTGATTACGAAGCTATGGCAGCTCGTAAAACTCACTCTGATCATTCCGATAAGTAAAGAATTCCTGAATTTGTTGGTGAGGCCTACATAAAGTGTCTTGAGGTGGTAGTGCTGCCCTGGTCAAGAGGGTGGCTGCCAGAAAACCTATATCTGGCAATAGGACTCTACCATGCTACACAATCAGGAGAACCCAGTCATGACTGTCAGTCAATTTCTGTGACCACATCACCCTTTACATCTGGCCACCTAACTCCCCAGACTGCACCCCGCTTGATTATTATGTGTTGGGTGCAGTTGAGTGAAAGACCAAAAAACTCCTTGTACCACCAAAGATGAACTGAAGGCAAGAATTATGGTAGCATTCATCAACTTAAACAAGGAGACTGTCCAGAAGAGTTTCAGGAGATTCCGAAGTCATCTGAAGGCTATGGTTGAAGTCAATAGCAATTTTATTGAATAAATTTACTCTTTAATATTTCAAGATATTTTTGTGTAATTTTGGTAAATATATCTGTTAAAATGAGATGTGTTATTTTCATTTTTGTGTAATTTAGACGACAATCACACCTGTACAAATGGTGGGAAAAAGAATGAAAAGAGAGGGTCTTACTTTATAATAATTCTTTAAGGGAATAATACAAAATATATATATATATATATATATATATATATATATATATATATATATATATATATATATATATATATACACACATTCTTTTAATCCAAATATACATTTGTGATCCTTATAAATTTTTATTGTTATTATGTTTTTCATTACAAGTAATGAGACTTTCAGAAATAAGTGATTATTGCTTTGAATAGTGATGCCCACACATCAGAACAATGCAATTTCTGATTTTCTATGAATTTATATGGAATCACTTTATGAAATTTTTTTCTTCTTTCCAATCACAAGTAAATGATGTGAAACAACTGTAGGAGAAAATCTATCATTTGCTTGAATTGTTTTTTCTTACACAATTTCTTTAATTAAATCTGAGTCTTTCTCAAGGATCATTTTGAATATTTTAATCCTCAGAGTGAAAATTTTAAAATGACCATTGTTTCCTAGAACAATAAGGTTTTTTCTCTTATGCATCTCCTAATGTAGACTGAAGATTATATTGTTAAAAACATGATACTAACAACACCAAATATGCTGAGAAGGGGTTCAGCTGTCCAAGCAAAATGTGCAATGTTAATAACTTCTTAAAGTTATAGACAATATATCTAACATTGTATTGTTTAGCTCATGTGCAGTTCCCTTTCCAAATACCAAATATTAATATTCCTAAACTTGCTTTAGCTGAATTGTTTTCCAATTTAAACTTATAAAAAAAGAACAATCATGCTTGCAATAAACAGACTCAAAAGAATTGTAGAACATAATTCCAAATAATACAAGTCCTTATTGACAGCACCAAATCAGTAAAATGTCTTTACTGAGAATACTCAATAATTCTTATACATTTTTATATTGAGCTACTTCCATAAAAGAAACTGAAAGTCTTTTGTTATGTGAAAAAGTAGATAGTTTATTACTAAACTAAGAAAGAATTACAATAATACAATCTACTAAAATGAAAATATTTGCACAATCATACAGAATGACAAGTTATGTGTTGTTGTTACTACATCTCAGAGCAGAAAGAGAGTGAGTATTTATGGCCTTTGTTTTTTCACCCTGACTAGTAGGTGTCCTGGCTAACAAAATGGCGTAACCTCCATAATTGTATTTATTTTGGTTATTTATAAACACAGGCAACATCAGGAACTTGTGCTCATTTTTTATATTCCTATCTACTATTTCCATTAACTTTTTAATTTCTGCAATCTTTTTAAGAGAAAGAATTATTGTAGTTTTAGTATAATAGATACTGAAACATGCTTTTAAAGAGATAAGTGGTAAGTTTAAAAGACAATTTTTAATTGTTTGCATTTTTCAAATTGCTTGATTACAAAAAATTGTTTGGAAAATTTAATATAATTTCAACTAAAGTTTTTAACTAAATCATTACTTTTTTATTTGACATTTTTAAGCACAAATAAAGCTTAATTTTTTATTATTGTTTTATTAATGCTATAAAAAACATCAGAGTTATAAAAAATAAAATTTTATAGCATTGCTTAAATTTTGTAGCTCTAATATAATCTCTTTTTTTTTTCAGTGGAGAATCCTGATATAATGAAGGAGATCTGCAAGCTTATTTTCCCTGATTATTCTTTGGTAAAGTGCATATATTTCTTTCATGATGTTCTTTTAAAGAATCATTTTAATTTTTAACGTCCTATGACTGAGATGATGTCATCTGACATAGTATTAAATAACTCTCAAAGTTTTCTAAGTTTTTAATTAAATAGATTAATGTCACAGGAGTGTATATATAGTGGAGTGGAAATAAATATCTATACACCTGAAAAAATTGTATTTTAATACATTTCCCATCCATGTAATTACTTCAAACTTACACAAAACATGAGTATTAACCTAAAATTAACAAACATCTATAGAGGTACAGTATTTTACATTAGTTGGACTATTGTCCTCATCTTTGTCGCCATTTTTGTCACAACGTTTCGGCTGTTGTACGCTCCGGCCTTCTTCAGGTGGTTGGAATTTCGAACCGAACCCTTCCAACCACCTGAAGAAGACCGGAGCGTACAACGGCCGAAACGTTGTGACAAAAATGGCGACAAAGATGAGGACAATAGTCCGACTAATGTAAATACTGTACATAATACCTCATCTCAGAAATATAGACATCTATAGAGGTGTTATTTTCTGTGGTAGTTTTCACTACCTTTTCCAAAAATATACCTAAATTAAAAAATTGGTGTAAATATACATTGCAAGATATCATTCAATATTAGGTATTCTTCTTCAGGACGTTGGTGATCGTGGCTCTCCACAATTTCCTGTACTTTGTAGCCCTTAATAAATTATGCTTTTTTGTTATCTCTCCTGAACCTGGTTCCACTAATGCATTGTTTTCCTCTGTGCTTCTTTGCCTTCAATCTATCCTTTAAGTATCAAATGTTCCAAGCTTTACACCATTTACTCATTGGATGAGTAAGTGTGTTGTAGTTTTGAGTAGTATATAGTCACCAGTAATGGAACACAAAAACACTCATTCGCCCAATGTGTAACTAATGTGAAATGGTCAACTCACAACAATCTGGTGTTGTAACAGAATGCAGAACTTAAGCAGATTTCCCCCAAACAGTTCATGTTGAAGATGCTTTTTGGCAACATTTTCCAGTAATCATTAAATTAACCTCAACATGTAAATGTTCATCAGTTAGTCTTAAGTGCAATTCAGTTTTATTTATTGTTATTGTCAACAGTAATTCTTTACAAACATATATGCTTCCTTACATGGCCATAATGTGCAAAAATGAGGAAAGCAGTTTTAGAAATCTTTCACATTGCAAGAACTGGTAAAAAATCTGGAACACACCAGCCACTGCATATTTCTGCTTCATTGTGGTATTGAATTGAAGCTCCACCAATTCCATGTGAAATTCATCAGAAACAGTATCAACTGGCAACAGTATTAGGTGACAAGCTGATGCTTTCAAATATTTTCCTTTTCTCAGGACAAATTTATTAAACTTATTAAAATTTGAGGAAAATATTAGTCATGAAAATAGTCCCCTGTGAGCTGCAGAAAGATAGTTTGCTGACTGTATTTGAGATCTTGTGTATTGTAAAACACGTTTATTTTTTCTTTGGTGCTTTCTGACATGAGTGCATGGGCTGCTATGATTTCCATATTGAATGGCTTCCATTTCAGTTCCATCAGATGAACCCTGTTGAAACACTTGCCAGTATGGGGGGTACTAGCAATTGTTACAACACATTTCCTCATCTTTATCTAATATTAATCTGACTCCTCTTGTTTTTCCATTTCCTTTCCAATTTGATATCCAGCCTAGTTCCTGTTTTACATTTTCCAATTTTCTGCATCGGTACAGTTTCCTGACATTCTATGTCCTGATTATGATTTTATCCTTGTTGTAAACATTTTCTTCAATGATAATTAGGCAATACCTGGACAAGGGGTTAATTCCAAGGGAGCTGATCTCCTTCATACTGATATTTCTGAGTTATACATTGCTTTGATTTTTGGTGGGTGGGATAGTTATTTCTCCAAAATACTAATTTAGTTAACTGATTGTTGACTTTTGGTATTTGATAGTTTTTACTTTTTTTTCCTACTGGGTTTCATTCACATTAAAGTGGGACCTGGGTATGGCAATTGTATCCAAGATACAATCCTAAATTTATGGAGAGTAAGTGCTAAGTCCATAAGTGCTCAAATGACCAGGGTAACAGCTTTTGAAGAGAAAGTAACACAATTACCTGTACTATTTAAATATATTTAATATACAAATAGAAAAAAAGAAAAATAAGGAAAAGAGTTGCTGACAATTTACATATACAGACAGGTGAAGTGCGTCATGCTATCTTGTCAACAATCTTGGTTGAGGAAAAAGTTTCTTTAAGTCCTCGGCTAGCTTCTTTGAGTAGTAGTAATTTCTCTTGAGGTTGCTGCCCCCTTTCTGATACTACTAACTGGGTCTGTGGTAAAGGAGCGGCATTGCCTACTTGTGATGGAAGAAAAACAGTGTGTATTTTTTAATTTTTGTACTTATATAGCCTGGGTCATGTGACCCTTATGGGAATAGTGATTGGGCCTTTATTTAGTCATTCAGCATCCATTTTTTTATTCTGTGCTTGATTATTTTAAATTCCAATAGGAGAGCTGATTCTGATGATCCAACAAAAGAAAAAATAGATACATATAATCTATGATATCATTGTAATTTACCATTGTAAAACTGTATTATGCAACCTTTAAACATAAACCAGACATTCATGTAAAAGGAAAATATGATCAAAGACTGTATATAATGCAGTTATGGTAGAGAATCTAAGAGGTAAATCTTGCACAACACACTTTAAGAGCTTTAGAAAGGCATTATTCAAATAAAGTAATAAAATCAAGCATAGAAGACAATGTATGGAGAGAAGAGGAACACTTCACTACCACCCCTTCAGTCAAAATATGTAATAGACAAAACAAATGGCATACATGAGTCTGTCAAAAGTAAATATATAATCAAATTGTATAATTTTTTTCACCATGTAGGAACCAGTGATCAGAACTAAATGGAATTATTATGGTTTTAATATAAAATTAGTTCCTTGATTATATTAGACAGATTTTTCTTCTCTCAACTGAAAGTTCTGTTAACATGAAACTTTGGCATAAGGATGAAATAATAGAGGAATTAACTAATACAAGATATTTGATTAAAAAACAGTCTACTCTTGTATATCGAAGAAAGAAAGAATTCAGTTCAAAATACTGAGAAAGTTATCAAATGAAAGCTGAAGAAAGCTGAGAGGGTACAACTATTGTCTGTAACAACAGATGAGGCAACAGTTTGAGTAAATTAGTTTATTAAAAGTATATATTTTAGTGACACATACATTTTAATAACAACAAAGCCATAAAAGTTAATTTGCTTTTTTCTTTAGATCATTTTTCTCTTGTATTTGTGATATCTATCCAAACAATTTAAGAGTTTTCTGAATTTTAAGATTTAAGTTTTTTAGATGATTGCATTTTTTTAAATGATGATAAAAATGTTAAATATGATTTTTATTTTTTTCAGGAAACAGATAACGTGGATGGTGGTTCATCAGATTTAATTTCATTTAACATTTTTAAAATTGGTTAATATTTCTGAGAAAAACATCAAATATAAGAATTCAGATATTTTCAAGTGCTATGTTATATATTAAATATGAGAGTGTAACAAATTGTTTTATGGAAAAACTGGAATTTTTTGCCATATTCTTATAAGGCAAAATATCTACACAACTATCTCTAATGTTGGATATTTATGCATTTCTTTAAACATCAATTTGTTCAGGTACATATTTAAAAAATACAATGATTAAATATTTTCCTGGCTTAATAGCAAAATTTTCTTTAGATTGCTGTTATTTCCATTCAAGTATTTTCCTATGGTCCAAGTATTCATTCATCAAATGATGCTGTATTGCAAAATTTTCATATTTTTTATAAAAAAAAAGTTTTTTTTATATTGAAGAAAATAAAATTTAAGACAACAGATAATTCTACTGCTACTTTTTGACAGTGCTTACTTTTGTAAGATTATAAAAGTTTTAAGAGATGCTGTCAAATTAATTTTTTTATAAATTTATAAGATTTTTTATTTAAGTTTTGCATTTTCTATAAATTTATGAGTATTGAGCATATTTTCTACAATATGGAAAATTAACAGGTCATAATTTACAGAAATTACAATTACAGGATGTGGCAGAAATACTTCACACATTTTAAAGATTGACAAATAGACCAAGGTAACTGCTATTAAAAAAATTATATCACTATTGTTTAAATAAATGTCTACGGTATTTATTCATTTGGTTTTTAAAATGACATACTCCAAATGGTAGCCACTATTCTCCATATATTTTTGTAGACGATTTCTAATGTTTTCCATCACTCAGAAGTTCCAGGTAGTTTTATTTTAAGCACTGAACCTGTTGCCCTGAAATTTTTAACCCCCCCCCCCCCCCCCCCCGGCAATAGGAGCAGCATCATTCCAACATAACATGAAATGAGCACAAAATGCTCTCTGTGTTGCAATTACAGATTCACCAATCTTAAAAAATATTTCAACATGAAATGTATGGTGTGTACTAGTTCAAGCCACTATGGTATCTGAAAAGAAAATGATAAGACATTAACTAGATGAAAACAACATTGCCACTTTCCTAAATTCACTAGCACCACACAGGTGACAGTTTATAATGTGGGAGATATTTCTGCCAATACCTGTAAAAACAAGACAGAAATCTCAGCAATGTGCAACATGACGATGTTGATGATAATTTAAAAATAACAACACTAACAATTATGATTAATATATTTATTATGTTAATTTCTCACTTGACCCTGTTATCAATCATTAACATTTATTATTTAAGTTATATTGATAGGTACATTTAGCCTCTTAATGTCTGCTAACATTTACAAAATTATTTAGCTCTCAGAAAGTAAAACCTTTTCAAATTTTTAGAATAAACTTACATGAAGTTATCTAGATAAAAACAATTACTCTGAAAGTAAAAATTTTAAAAAAATGTTTTATATATATATATATATATATATATATATATAATATATATATATATATATATATATATATATATATATATATATATATATAAACCAATTTGTGACTGGTTGAGATAATACAAATAAATAATAAGAAACACACAAAAAAAATACAAAACCATGTTTTTATTGCATATCACACAGTTGTGTGTTTTTTATATGTAGTTTGATCTTGCTGATGTATACAACATTTATAATTCTATATTAATATCTTTTGTATTATTATCCATACATCATCTTACTCAGTTTTTTATTTTTACTTTTATTATTTATCTGTATTTAAAATCCCTTCATTTATGTTTGATATTATTATCATTATTATAATTTTTATTTATCTATTATTTGTATTAAGGGCCCTTTTATCAGACTAACTAATTTGGAATTGTGTTGATTTGTCTTGCCTAAAATAACAGGCCATATCGGTCAACCACACTTTAAGGAAAGAATTCTTGACTGGGTCAGTCTATTTTAGGCTTACTACTACCCATTCATCTCTTCCTTTTTCCATTTCCTTTCCTTATGTTCTCTCTATCTCACTTTTTTAAAGAACTTGACCATCCATCACTTTTCTCCTTCCTCTCCTTCTTTCTTCTCACTTGCTTTCCCTTCCCCCATCAATCTAATATATCAGTCCAGGAGGAATTGTCTCCATTTATTAAAAGATTTTGGTCTGAAGAGATGAATATATAGATATTCACGAAATAAATTATATATATATATATATATATATATATATTAAATTTTTTTTTAAATATTCCATTGCGACATAGAAATTACTATGTTTCGAAACTGGTCAGCAGTATTTAAGTTTAATTCCAATATTAAACCATAACCACTAAGTGGCAGTTTCATCCTCAAGCTTTGTTTTAGAATCAAAATATTGAAATTAAACTTAAATACTGCTGACCAGTTTCAAAACATAGTAATTTCTGTGTCGCAATGGAATCATATTTTTTTTTTAAATAATTATAATTTAGCTTCTACTTGTGTATCAAGCACAGTTTTTTAAAAATAAAAAACTTTGGATCATCAATCTAACAGTTCTTTCCTATTGTTTCAATACATGCACACACACACACATATATATATATTACTTAAACAATATATGATATGTATTAAAAAAGGTATCTACTTTTTCAGATTATTATTATTTTGTTGTAGTTATTACATTTTAGTGTTTCATTTTTTTCTTTTTGTTTGATCTTTGGTTACAACATTAACAATAATAATAAATCTAAATGATTATGTAAAAACTCTTTTTAGCAACTCATGACTTCTGATAAAGATTAACTCAAAATTTTTATCATTAAATTTATTTTTTACATAAAATTGAAAGTGCTTTGTTCAAGATCATCGAGAACTCTAGATAATGAGAATATGTTATCTTTTGTGCTTTTTCTTTTTTTACTTTGTTTGCATTTTGCTTTAATGAATGTATTAAAGCAGTAATTTACTAAATGGTCTCTATACATTTTGGAGATCACTGATAAGATGTGCTCAATTCAGTTACTTTCAGTGATTGTCACAGTATAGGTAAAATTTTGAATGTTAAAAATTATTCAAGTAATTATATTTTTAAAAAGGTGAAGAGTGTGGCAAACATTTTTTAATAGAAAATTATTACCAGCCATACTTAAAATTAAACAATGGATGGTATAACTGAAAATAATATCTGCAAATTTGACATTACATTTTGGTTTAGTTTCATCAAAAGGAAAAAAATCTAATTTCTTAAATAAGTTCATAATTGCCAGTTATATCAGCAATTCAAACTTCAAATACTGCCACCACTCTTGTTAACATTGTTTTACTGTAAACTTGATCTTAGACTGAAAAACTCTCTAGAAAGTTGGTATGATGGAATCTTGTCTAGTTACTAGGAAAACTCAATTATTTTCCCTTTAATAAATATCAGTTCTGTTTACCAATTATATATTAATAACAAAATTTGGATTTCCAATCAGTATACCAATGTTGCCTATTCTGACTATCACAACTATTTTTACTAAAATCTTTCTTTTCTTGACTTGGTATTTTGTATGTCTACTTGCAAAATACTGAAAATTTGCATTTGACATTTTTAATCTTTTTCACTATTGCTCAATTTTATGCTTTTTCTATTTTTATTCAGTTTTTGGTTTATGTTTTGAAATTTGCTACAATAAATTATTTTTCAATTACTTTACTGTTTTGATTTTTCTTTTCTCTCATTAATCAACAGGTTTAAATTTATATTTAAGACTTGATTCAAAATATTAGGTCATCCCATAAGTTCTGTCCGAATTTTAACTTTTTGTTAAAATGAATGAAATTTAAAGAGTATTTTATAATGTTTAATGGAGCTGAACATTATTTTTATGTTTAGATGCATTTAAACTGATCAAATTTTATTTCAGAGAACAATAAAATTAAATTTTGTTTGATTAAAACCCTGCTAACATGGAAGTACCCAAGAATCATTTGAGGCACATAATGCTTTATGAGTTCAAGAAAGGAAACTCAGCAGCCGAAGCGGCTAGAAACATTCACTCAGTTATGGAGAGGAATGTGTGAATGAAAGAACTTGCAGAAGATGGTTTGCAAAATTCAGAGGTGGAGATTTCACCCTTGAAGATGAAGATCAAACTAGACGTCCAGTTGAGTTTGATGAAAAGCTTCTTGAAGCAACCCTTGATGAAAATCCTGCTTTATCAGTTGGGGAATTGGCAGTGGTTCTCAGTTCAAACCATACAACTGTTCATTGTCATCTTCAACAACTTGGAAAAGTTCCTAAACTTAGAAAATGGGTGCCTCATGAATTGTCTGAAAACAACCTCAAATCCCGAGTTGACATCTGCTCTTCTCTCCATTCTCGCCAACTTGTTTCACCTTTTTTGGATAGACTTGTGACTGGCGACAAAAAATGGATCTTTTATCGAAATGTTAAGCATCGTAGACAGTGGCTTGGTAAAGGGGAAGGACCCCAGCCACAGCCGAGAAGGGAACTTCATGAGCAAAAGGTTCTTCTTTCAATCTGGTGGGATTGCCAAGGAATAATCCACTTTGAATTCTTACCACCTAATGCAACAATTAATGCTCAAATATAGTGTCAGCAATTAGAGCGTTTGAACCAAGCTTTGAGGAAAAAAAAGACTTGCTCTAGTGAATCGAAAACAGGTGATATTTCATCAGGACAATGCACGACCACACACAGCAAGAATCACGTCACAAAAGATCGAAGAACTTGGTTGGGACAAAAATTCCTCATCCACCTTATTCTCCTGACCTTGCTCCTTCAGACTACCATTTGTTTCGTAGCTTACAGAATCATTTGGAAGAAACAGCTTTTGTAACACAGGAAGAGGTTAAAACTGACATTTGTGAGTTCTTCGAATCAAAGCCAAAAGAATTTTACAGTAATGGAATTAGTAAGCTTGTTAATAGATGGAAGGAAGTCATAGATAATCAGGGAAAATACATTGTTGATTGAATCTGTAATTAAATGTAACATTTGGTCACTTGTTTTCTTTATTCAAAATTCGGACAGAACTTATGGGATGACCTGATACATTAAACCACTGTTTAAGAAGAGGATATTTGGAACATGTATAAAACAAGAGAAATATTAGATGTTTAATCATTTTTAGATAAATATTAAATAAATTCCTCAGTATTAACCATACTATGTCAGTGTATGTATTATTAGGTTGGTGCAAAAATAATGTCGTTTTCTCACATGAAGTTGAATGTCAAAAAACGACATTATTTTTGCACCAACCTAATACATGGGCATAAACCATAGTATGTCAGTGAATGAAAATAAAATAATGAAGAAATAAACAGTCATCTAAGGAAAGGGGAGAAATCTCCATTTTGCTAAAAAGCAAATCTATTTTTTTATTGCTTTGGAAACTGTTTAAAGCAATAATGATAAGAAATACATGTCAATACCCTCTGTATAAATATTTGGTACGATGCTGATATACCAAACTGTTTCATATGTCACTGATGAAGAAAGAGAACAAATGCCAGAGATTAGGTGGATCTATATTTTCTGGTAATTATGTGAATTGCTATTTTCATGTAATTTTCAATATATGTAATCAGTCATCTTGGACTGGTCATTATTGAAATTGATTTGAATCTTACAGAAGAGATTACTTTAATCTCATCCATTTCCAATTACTCTTGGTTTTACTTGACAAAGTAGTCTACCAATTTTCACATTACATTTTGTGCTGAAATACAATATGAAAATCAGTAACTGATTTGGCAATTGCAAAGATAGCATTAATTAAGACATGTAAACTAAACACTCAAAAATTATTTCTAAAAGAAATGGATAATGATATGCCAGTTATAATAAATTGATACAATTATATCTGTAATCACAGTGTGACACTGAGCTGTTGGCCCGTGGTCAACTCCCAGTTGCGGCACAAAACTAATAATTCTCCTACCAGCGTTTTGGGGTTGACTCTTAGTCACTGCCATCAGCCTGTGTCCCGGTCAATTGGTGGTCATCGCTACCCGGCAGAATCCTTTGGTGAGGGTACCAAGTGGGGTGGTCGGTTGATGCTAACAGCTTCACACCACCTGCAAACCGGTTCAACACCAGCTCCGTCATTCCCAGCTCACTTCCAATGTCTGGTTACCGAAGTAACTGCTTCGATCTCAAGTCTAATCTACCCACGTTGTGATTTTGACCTTAGGTAGACGAGATCAATAAGGTGTCGGGCCGTAGTGTAAGATGAGTCTTGACTGGAGGTGATATCGCACAAGTGTAAAGAAAAAGAAGCAAATAAAATAACAAATTAACTTTTATCTGTATGTTATAAACAGGAATGTGTTTTTCTCCCAACCCGTTTTCTACGGAGTGTGACACTTTTTCGCTTCTTAGGCAAGTTGTGGTCCTCTAAGTCAACTGGTTTAGTTTTACACTATTTACATTATTTGGACTATTGGCCTTATCTTGTCGCCATGTTTATCACAACGTTTCAGGTGGTTGGAATGTTGAACTGAACCCTTTATTTCGCTTACTGGGATAGACTGTTCTAGTTCCACATGTCATGTCTAATGGATGTCAGTTATCTCCTGTTAATTCCCCTCTCAAAGTTCTCCACCACCTTAAGTACAGAAATGAATACAATATGGGAACCAGTAATAAGGGGTGCCAGAGAAAAGCAATAATAACAACAAAAAATTGCAATATGAGCTCTGGTAAGAAACATAAAATGATAACAGCAAAAATTACAATATGAGCACTGGTAAGAAAATGAAGCTGAAAACATTAGGTTTATAATACCCAGAAATTCATGCACAGATGTCCTCAAGGACACATGGCACAGTGGATAACGGTGTTAGTTAAATCCAGTGACAGGACCCACAGAGTGAGTTTAATACCTGGTTAAGGCAGTGGAGAACTTTGAGAGGGGAATTAACAGAGACATGGCATGTGGAACTAGAACAATCTACCCCAGTGAGTGAAATAAAGGGTTCAGTTTGACATTCCAACCCCCTGAAGAAGGCCTGAGCGTACAACGGCTGAAATGTGATAAACATGGCGACAAAGATGAGGAAAATAGTCTGAATAATGTAAATAGTGTACATAATACCTCATCTCAGAAATATGGACAGATACTGGTTTAGTTTTTAAGTGCTGGCTTAGCTTCGTTCATCAGTATAACTTGCTATTTGTAGGATAGGGGTTTTCGGTAAATCTTGATTTCTGACAAGAAATCTCTGTTGTCAGGCCAGGAAAACTGATTACTTCCCATTTTTGGAAAATCAATCACTTTCCATTTTGTGGGGATCTCTTCATCCATGAGGAAAGCTATCCTCTTAAACTCCCCTTCTCTCACATTGATACCTCGTACCAATCCCTTCAGTGGGTGTTAATAACTTCCCTGTCCTTCTCATCAAATTACCTCCGCCTAGCACCATTGCTACCACTCGACCATGGCGTCCCAGTCATGTGAGTGTGGCTAAGCTGGCCTCATTAAAATCATAACCCAGAATTTCTGTTTACAAAATTCTTTTCCCATCAGCCAAAATTTTTATGAATCACACATTGCCACTTAAAATCTCTCAGATCTTTTGGTCACTCTGCGTCTTCTTAACCAGCACTCTTTACAAATTCCATTAATCACTTGTCAAAGTCTGCCATCTGGTCTCTTCATGAAGTTAGCTTTTACTGGAACCTTTGGCTTCTTGAGAAATTAAATTTCTTTATCTCTCAATCTTCCAAGATATTTTTCTCATGCCAAAATTTTATAATCACCATATGGCCACCCAACGTGTCAGCACCAAAGACAACATTGTGGATAAGTAAATAACAACAATTCTCTCCACCCTATATTGGAATATTTTCTCATGCCGAAATTTTTCATAATGTACATATGGCTTTTCAACTTGCAGACACTTAAAAAATGATATCTTGGAAAGATAATTAATATTGATTCTCTTTACCCTGTATTGGCAAATTATTTCAAAATACTTTCTCATGCCAAAATTTTTATAATCACCATATGGCCTGCCACTTGATATCCCAACGCTTTTTCTGAATCTTGTGTTTTTTTGGCAAGCATCATTAATCAATTGTCAAAAAGCATGCATATGGCCTTTCTGCAAGCCTACTGTCTACACCAATTTACAGGTCTTTGAGAAAGTAACTCGATTTTATTCTTAAGTAAAAAAAATAAAATAAAATAAAAATTTTGGGGTATCTTCTTTTCTGTTCTCAGTATTCTCTTGTTTTAATTTCTATGGTTAATTAGTTAACCAATTACCATAGCTAAATAGTGTTACAACAGTTGATTAATTTTTTAACATTCACTATGTATATAGATATGCAGATGTAAATACTTTTATAGAATATGTTGCAATGAGTTAAATATTTCTATTTCAATGCTTTAAATTTTCTGAAGTGATTAGAAGAATTAGAATTTCTTTTAAGCAGTATAAATTGTGATAGCAACAACAAAGATGAAGATATTAGTGCAAATGTAAATAATGATAACATCTCAAAAATTCAGAGAGTATAAATTAAATCTGTTTTCAATATTTTTCATGCTTTCAAATTATTTTCTTAATTTATGTTGTACAAGTTGAAACATCAAGAGCTTGGAATACTTTGATTTTTCTCTGATGAAAAAGACTTTGATCAGGACCAAAAGGACAATTGAAGGAAGGACAGATGGTTATGTAGAGCAGCTAAGGACATTCCGATTGTCATGCACACAAAGTTTCTGGCAACTGTAATGGTTCTGAGAGTTATGAGCAACAAGGAAGATGTCATGCCTCCTCATTTCTTGTCTCAGGGCTTAAGGGTCAATATTGCTGACTATAAGTAGGTGTTGGGGAGGGTCGTAAGGCCTTGGATAGAGAGCATAAATAAAAGAAGACCACCTACCAACAAGACTCCGCACCATCTCATAAGGCCAAGACTACTCAAGAATGAATGAGTTACAATCTTCATGATCATGTCCAAACATATGGCCTCATAAATCTCCAGACATAAATCCATTGAACTACTATGTATGAGGCATAACCTGAGAGGTCAATCAATGCCCCCCCCCAACTAGTACAATGTCCCAAATAAAGATCATCAACATTTCACAACCCCTATTTAAGCAGCCATTGATGCTAACAATGGATTTATTCAGTGGATGCATCAAGAAATGTCTCAAGATTATTTATGCCAAGTTTTTCTCAAATAAAAGCTCCTTTTTCATGACTTCTATATCTTTAACTAAATTTATGTTAAAGTCATTCAAGGCCTTAGACCAATCCAAATCTGTAAATCTGTTTTCATTGCTGAATACAGTTTGATTTTTTGTGTCTGATGAATGAGAAGATTGATTCTGAGCAATAATTATATGGATACATTTGTTCAGAAAGCTACAATTCCTATTTTCAATGCTGTAGCAAACATGAAGCTGTGAGAAAGCATAAACCATAGTAAGAGTAAGAAATCAGCTGGTTTTCATATGATGTCATTTAAACTTGAATATATCTATGGGTCAGTAAAGTAGGTGTTGACAGAAAAGGTAATGAGTTTCTGCATTTCAAAAGTCACATCAACAACACACACACACACACACGATAGTTTCAAATATGGAATAATCCACTGGAAGGGTAAGAAATGGATATTGGTATCAATTTCACCATTTTTTTTCATATTGGTACTGAAAATAATAATCAATATGAACAACAATTTAGAGAATGATGGAAAGGAGAACTTTATTCTTCCAATGAAGGCAAAAATGAAGGATATACTGTTCATTTCCAAAACAAAATCTCATATAAACTATTGAGAGAAACTCTTCAGTTGAATGAGGACGAGAATTACCTTTGCACAGTTCTGAATCAAAGGGAAGGCAATAATATATGAAAAAAACATTAAGATTCATCTATTGTTACTTCCTGCCTAAAAACAGCAATAAATATCTAACATTAGTCCTCTCATTTCCTGGTGCTAGGGGTCTTGTTCTACTAATCAATCTTCCACACATGTTATTTTTTAATCTGAGCTTGATTTATATGGGAAAGACTTTCAAGTAATCTCTAACCTCTATTGGGAACAATCAGCCTGCATGTAGATAGAGAAAAAATTCAGTGAATACACAAAAATAGAAGGACAAGAATCATTTTCTCACTGGATTTAATTAAACTATATTGAATGATGATTATTGTAGGATTTATTATTGACAGAAAATCTTAACAACTTAAGATACACAAATGACAATGTGTTGATAGCAAACTCAGGAAGGAAACTAAAAGAACTCTATAACAAAGCAGCAGTAGAAAGCAAGAAGAAAAGACTAATTATTAACTGTGAGGAAATGGAATACATGTTTGTCAAGGTGATGAATGATTACAGCCCTATATATTGGAAATGTTAAAACCAAACAGGTACAAAATTCAACTATCTTGGTAATGTAATAACAGACGACAGGAAAGGTGACATGGAAATTCTAAGGTGCATAAGCAAAGTACTAAAACATCAAAAAATATAGTTACAGATAATAAAAAGAATATTGAACTGTTATATAATATCTAATCTC
Source organism: Acanthosepion esculentum (assembly GCA_964036315.1). Taxonomy (NCBI): domain Eukaryota; kingdom Metazoa; phylum Mollusca; class Cephalopoda; order Sepiida; family Sepiidae; genus Acanthosepion; species Acanthosepion esculentum. Next base: position 87,718,704 of record OZ038498.1, read on the forward strand.
TTACATGGCAGTATTGCTGGACAATTTTCTCAAAGATATTTGAGGTAACATATATGTGGTTCTATCAACAAATGTTAATAATTCCATGGACAGAATATGTTGTCAATGAGGAAGTCTTAAGGAAAATAGGAAAAGCAATGAAACTTATACTTACAATCAGAAAGAGACAATTGAAAATTCTGGGACATATAAGGAAAGATGCCAAGAAAATTTAACACAAACTTGATATATTGAAGGTATGATAAGTAAGAAGAAGCAGCAAGAAACCTACTTAACAAGTTTGCATGAATGGATTTCAGAACAGGAACAAAGATCCTGAGCAAGAACAAGAATTAATCACAATCAATGATTACAGACAGCTGATCCATGGTTATAGTAAGCTACAACACAGACTTCACAAAGACTATTCCATTGAAGTCCATTTTTTAGGATTCAGCTTGTCACATGCTGAGCACATTCATTGTAGGTATCATCAACTCACTAACAGGTAAGTTTTTTTCCTATATAAAGAACTCTATCCATTTTATGAAAATCCTTAGAGATGCTCCTAATTGTACAAACTATGGTGAGGTTGGATGTTGTGAGCCTATTCACCAAGGTTCCAACCAGTGAGGCTCTATCAGTGACTTGAGACAAGTTAGAATTGGCCCCCTCTCTAGAAGAATGCACAAGAGCCCTAACAGATAAACTGATGGAGATGTAGACATTTTGTGTGCAAACAATTTGGTTCCAGTATATCCCAACAGAAAAAAAGGCTTAGACATAAGTTGCCATTATCTCTAGGAATAGCAAATATATACATTAAATATTTTGAGGATATGGCTACAGAAGCACCACTGCTAAAGCCAACCATGTGGTTTAGATACATAGTTGATACCTTCATATTGTAGCCCTAACAGAAAGGGGTGCAAATGCCATCAGATCATAAGAATCCAATAAGCCTTTCTATACAATCCAAAACAGAAAAAGAAGCAGAATATCAACTGGTCTTCTTGGATATACTAATAACTCATAAAGAGTATACGTTCAAGACATCCATATATTATAAGCAAACATCCACTGGACAATATGTGAACATAATTTTCCATCATCCATACAGTGTCAACAATGGGATCATCTATTGCATGCAACATTGAAGCAAAGTGATGACTCAGATAAATTATCAACAAAAGATGATCAGCATTAAAAACACCCTTTAAGATAACTACATTGTATGCATAATATCACCTTGCACAAGCAGTGACAAGAGTCTATGACAACAATAAAAAATCTGCCACAGTATGTCAATCATACATAAAGAATACATCTAAAATAATTAAAAATGAAATCTGTTGTGATAGGATGGTATTCAAAAGCAGTTCAACCCTTTGGTGATGATTAAAGACATTTGTAATCTATGGTAATGAGAAAAGATCTGACATTTTCTTATCAGATTGAAAACAATGTAATTGAACAGATCTAATTTATAAGAACAAATTTGATTTCTTACTTCAGTTTCACTTTATAATCTAACTTTAAAAACAATATTGAATTAAGAAAATCAATTTTTTTGATTTTCCAGTGTATATTTTCAATGTAATATTTTGCAATTAAATCATGAATAGGTATAAAAATGTATCTAATAATTTAAATTAGTGTTAAAAAGGATGAGTGTAAAAGTGGTTGTTTTTTGTTTTTGTTTTTTAGTTTTTGTTTTTTAGGGGTTTTTTTTTGCAACATTTCAGCCACTCTACTCTTGTGTCTGTTGAACAAAATTCTTAATTTCATTCACGAGTACGTTTTCTCTTCCTTTTTGATCCATTTGGTGTTCTTTCTGGAGACTTCATAATTTGTAATTGTCACCTTTCACTTTCCCACTCTGTTTTTTGTCTAATCAGCTGATAAAATTGTCCTACTTGATACAGGAATTGAACTCACAACTTCCAGGAAGTGAGACCAATATTTTTAAAACATGAGCTTCTTATTGGATATGGCAGACACTGGAGTTGCCGTGGTTAAAATATGATTACCAAGGTAAAGATGCAAGTTCAAAATAATATTTTTAAAAAATGAAATTGCAAATGAGATAAATCACAAAAAATAAAATTATAAACTGTTTTTTTTTAAATTTTGGCTTAATCAAATCCATCATACTTTTTATTTATTTTAAATAGAAATATAATAATATCTATTTCTAAAATAATAATATTGATTCTATTATATAGAATGAATAAAACTAAGATTTAGCATTTTTGTAGGTCTACTTTGTAAATGAAACTGCGTATATATTTCCCACGAGTAGTCAGTGTTCAAGCCTAGGTAAAAGCCGAGATTTCAAATGATGATTTTCAAAGTAGACATGCCTTCTTTTTTTTTTTATTTGCAAGATTGACACAGCACCCTCTCCGTACTCTGTAGTGTACATGTCCGCAACCTGATTTTGTAACAAATGAATCACAATATTAATTATCATTTAAATTTTTAATGAAATAAAGTTAAAATAGCAAAAAAAATAAAAATAAAAATAAAACAAAAGAAAACACCATACATACACACACACACACATACGGTAAACAAGAAAAGCTTGTCAATGTGACGGGTCCTTTAGTGCAGGTTGTTTGTTTCTATTTGCTACCAGACTGGTTTCGGTTTTTTTATATAACCGCACTGTACACTGTAGCGAAAATTTCAAATTTGATCGATTTTCCTTCAAAGGGTTTGCATTTATGATAAATAGACTTTATATTGTAAGTGGAACAGATGAAATAGAATAAGTAACGGTGATTTTTAAAAAGTTTACTTAAAAATCGATGCGAGTTAACTAACACTGTTCCATGAGATGAGATGAGCGACGAATAAGAAGAAGAGAGAAGACGTATTTATAATTTAATTAATTAATTAATTGTTTAGTTTCCAAAAAAGATGCTTCACACCTAAATAAAATGGAATTAATTGTTGAAGTAGTGTTGATTAAAAAGAACACAAAGAAAAACAAACAAACTAATTTACTAATAAAATAAAAAACACATTGAGTTTTTTATAGTAGGTGTTAAAAATTTATAATCATAAAATTCTTCATTTTTGTTCTGGAACGTTAAACAAAACATTAAATTTATTTTTAAAACCTAATAAAAGTGTATCACAAAAATTAAAGTTTAAGGTATCGTAAATTATGCTATTCCACACACAACTTCGAGCCCCTTTTTGTATTTACCTTGAAAAGCGGAAGTTTATGTAGAGGGGGGCCATTGGTAATGATTAGTGTTTTATGTTATTTCTTTGATCTGGATTACTTTAACTGGTTTCCTTGGATCGATGGCTTATTCAGGGTAAGTACACAGAATACTTTTATATCGCTTTAGTGATTGTTTTATGCTTTTGTTTGTAGAAGATACAAAAAAATGGGCGAAGTAAAAAATTATATACCTCAAAATGCAAATGTATACTTCGACGGTGGTTACAAAATTGGGGATCAGTTATGGCAGATGGGACCGGTGTTCATAAGTTTCAAGCATTGTTTGTTTATTAAAATAATGTGTTATTTATTTGAACTCCCTCATATGCATAACTTGAAAACATTCAAAGAAAATGACCTCCGATTTCATAAAAAGTATTTACAAATACTTAACCATGCTGTTTTTGAAACAATAACAAGCAACAGTTACAATGCTTTGCACTTTCTTCACACACACGGTTCGATTAATCGAATTTTGGTGTCGATCGTCAATGTTATTAGTTTATCCTTTTATTTCTTTTTTTTTTACACTTATTTATTTGTAATAAACATACTGTGTATGATAAAAGATTTTTCCTAGAAATGGCTTGTAGTTCTTTTTCAACAAAATGTTAGCTCTTGAAGATACGAAATACTACTAAAAAAATCGAAGGGGGTTTGAAACAGTTTTTTTTTACGTATTTTTGTGGTGACTCAGATTCTGAGTATTAATTTGAAAAAGTCATGTAATTAAAAAAAAATGTTTTGTCGTTTTTATTAACAAAATATTGTATTAATCGCTATGTAAAAAAAAAGAAAAGAAAAAAAGAAAGTGCTATGTTCAAAAAACATTCGTTCAAAAAGACAACATTGAAAATTTCATTGCTTACAGTTTTTTTGTTTTTTTATTATTTTAAAATTCGAAATCAATGAAAATAGAAGATTTCCTGCGACTGGTAATGAAAATACTTTGATTGTGACATTTTTTCCACTGTTATTGTTTCCAACAAATACATTTTCGTTTTGATAGAAAATAAAAAGAGCACGTGTTTTTGTTTCATGATTCCCTTAAAGCCTTTTTTTTTTTAAAACGACTTAACTTCAAATTATATTTCTCATATTGCGAGAATGCGTAAATACGGTAAATTAAATACATATTTTTTTTTTAATCATGTCAGGCATCGTTTCAAAATCTTGATGGATTTCATCTAACATAGCAAAAGAAACGTGAGTGTACGTCGACATGTACTTGTTTATGTTTTACTTTTGTTAGCTTTATCCTTTTGTAATGAAAAAAAGTTGTCCATATCCTTGTATATGTTTATTTTAATCACAAAATTAACAAATTAAACATAAACGTGCTTTAAGGGAAATCTTACTTTATGAATTTTTAATGGAGCGAAACAATTTCATTTTTAAGTATTATTTTGTAAATTATTTTAAAATTTGGCTAAGTTGCAATTAGTTACAGTACAAGCGCAAAAGATTGATTTTTTTTTTTTAAAGCTTTAAATTTTCTAGTTACAAAATATAAATATTGCTAAAAAAAAAAAAATCCCAACCTTTGGAAATGATATTTCCTCGACGAACAATGTGCATGCGTATTTCGCTTCAGTTTTGTTTTTATTAATTTAAAATGGTTTATTCTTGAACTATGTTTATTAATTTTATTTATTTTGAAAGTTTTCAACGTGGTGGTTGCGTAAAATTAAAAAGTTAAACAGTTCGTGTCACGCACTATTTTTAATTTTAAATGTAACAATCTTCTTACCTAAATGTTTGTTTGTCGTTAAAAATTCCTATGAAAATATTTATTACATATCGAGAACTGTTACTCACGTTTTCTCAAGTTATTTTTACGATCATTTCTTATGAAGACTTTGTTTTAAGGTTCCCTTGATCTACGGGGGAAGCTTTGTGTTAACTTAAATGTTACTACTAATCTTTGGACACCAGTAGTCACCAATAGCTAGCTTTTTATACCTCCCTATTTAAATTAATTAGATTATCATTACATTACAACAATGATATAATCTTCGATTTGAATCTTACTACTTTGGTATTTTTTTATTTTACCGCTTGTAAACAAATTTTCTTATTTTTTTCTCTTAGTTTTGAATATCTAATATTTGAAATCGTATATGTTTATCCGCCATGTTGTGTTCCGTAATGTTAAAACATGAACCAGCATGGATTTGAGTTTGACACTTATTGAGAAACTTATTTCTTAATTTATCTCCCCTCATTATCCTTTCTTTTTTTTCTATGTACGTGAAAATAAACGAGAAATTAATCTCCTGTCCAATAAGAAACTTTAACTTTTTTTAAAAACAATGTTCATATTGAGAAATCAATAAACACTATATTTTTTTACATATCGATAGTCAATGATTTGTATTCACCAAATGTCTTTCTGATGCAGTCAATTTGTAATGTTAGTGTTAAGTGTTAAATAATAATAAAAAATAGCAATAATTTATTTTAGAGACTGGTTCCTTCTTGGCATCTTCATAGAATTAGAAATCTGGCTGAAAAAACAACATTTCTGTTGAAAATATCAACATGTTTATTTGTGTTGATTCAATTGATAAGAAAAAGAAAATACAAATGCTTTAATCATCAGAATGGATATTTTACTGGGATTATTAATTTTTTGTGCAAACAAAAAAGTAAAACTGTTAGATTTTTTGTGCTAAAAATATATTACATTTAAAATTTTATTACCAGAAATAATTTTATTTTTAAGTATAGATATGAAATTGGAGAAAGGGAGAGGAAAAATACTTCATTCAATAAATTTGACCCTGTATTCAAAATTACATTGTAGTAGTATTTTAATTTTTGTAAATAAAAACAATGATCCCTATTTTCAATGAAATTGTGTGTCAGAAGATAAAAATTTATATGCTTAATAAACAAACTGTTATTATTTATAACAATGTAGTTTCGTTTACATTTACACTACACTACAGTGAGTTAATTTATAGCAGTTCTTTACAAAATCTTATTTTTTTAACTGATATTGCAAATATAACCTACTTCAAATTAAAAATATTCCACTTACCTTCTTATTTTAAAGCCGTTTTTGTATATTATGTTTTAAACACTCATAAAATAAATTTGCTTTTGTACATACATATTTCCATTATGAATGAAAAGCTTTTAAATTAATAAATGTTTAAAATAAAATATTCAATTCTGATGTGGAAAATAGACACAATGCAGAAAATACTGAAACTAACAATTTATTCTTTTACATTTTTAAAATCTGTTTTCTTTTTTTATGTTTTCATTCAAACAGTCTTTTTCTTTTATATGCATCATTAAGAAGAATATTTCAGAAAAGTTAATCATTATGTTGACAATACCTGGGAAGAGTTCGCTATTTCTAACAAAACTGCTTTGAACATTCAAAAGGTCACTTACTGTCAATATTTAAAGAGATTTAAATTGTGAATAGCCATCATTTATTAGTAGTAATCTTAAAATTAAAAAGAGGAATATTGGCCAACCAATACTTGTTCATTTGTAATAACTTTCATTCTTGATAGTTTTTTTGTTTCTAATTGTTTTGAAATAATGCTTCATTTTTTTTGTTTTAAAACCAAAATAGCAGTTCATTCTAGTTGTAATTAATACAATATTTTTATACATTTTATAATATTCTTTCTTCTTTAAAATAGCATAGGTTTATAATAATGTGTGTGTGTGTGTTATATAGTAAAATTTTGAACATAGTCTAATGTTTTTGCTTTTTTCTTATCCTAGCTTATAATCATTTTTAAATATTAGACACATGCCCTTCCTATATGAGTGCTGAGCAAAAGCTTGTTGGTGACTGATGTTGTTCATATTCTGAGCATTCTCAGAAAAGTAAAAGCATTTTGTAGTGATATTGAAATAAGTCTTGTCTCATTTACATATAGATGCATAGACTTGCATAGTCTTTCTACTACTGAGAATGGAGCATTCAAGTAGGGAAGCTTGAAACATATACATTACAACAATGGTGTTGCTGATGGAATCTTTATTACAAATAGATGAGCCTGACCTTTTTGAAACATGGCTGTCTTGCAGCCACTAGATCAAAATATACATTTACCCATTCAAAAATCAATAAAAATCAGTATACAATAAAGAAAATAAAGAAAAATGTGGTACAAGAAAAATAGTGAATTGACTCCTGAAAAGCTCAAATTTTTTATGCAGAAGAATCAGTACATCATTAGTACAAAAAACATCAGAAGTTTGTTATTGCCCATGGCAACCAAATAAGGCCCACATAAGAAATGAAAGAAGAGATTACAGTAAGTAATCCCAGCCAGGAGGCTTTAAACCAAAAGAATTAAACTAGTGATGATGAATCAATGGAAAATAGAGCCTGAAGGATACGGACATAGACAAGAACACCAAAATCACAATACTGGACTAAAAACAGATTTAGATCACCCAAAGAATCAATCAAAATTTTCATTTCTTGGAAGTGTACTGATACTGAAATTGCCTCATTTATATATGAAACTTCTATGTATTGTTGTTGTTCTACTGAGGGAGCAGCCTTCAAGTAAGAAATCTTGAAATGCACACATCGTGACGCATTTATTTATTTGTAACTTTCATTTAGCTTCAGTGTTTGAAACAAAATATTCTTTTGATATACTTTTTCAATTTTTGAGAAAAAATGGCAAATGATAATGTAAGCTGTTTGTTTTTTAAGTAGCTTTACCTGTTTGAATAATGATTTGCTAAATTTGTAGACTGTGTTAACCACTCTAAAAATAATTAATTTAATTAATAATAAGTCTAACATTCACCCATGCTTAGAATATTGCTGCCACATTTAGTCCAGTGCTCCTGCTATTTACTTAGAGTTCATTGATAAAATCCAAAGAATCAGCAATATTATTGGCCCTGTTCTGACTTCACGACTTCAATCTCTTTCCCATTGCTGTAAGTTGCTTCCTTGTGCCTTTTCTAGAAGTTCTTTCATGGTAATTGTTTGGTTGAGCTCTTTGCTATTGTGCTTAGGCTCTTCGAATTTAAGTGCAGTACTAGACTAGCGATGAGGTCTCATCAATTTACAGTTGAGTTGGCTAAATGTAACTGTAAATTCTATGCTAGCAGTTTCTTTTCTTGTACTTCTCGCTTGTGGAACTTCCTACCAGCTCCATGCTTTTCCGACAACTTAATCTTCAAAAATTTAAATACAATGTCAATCACTATCTACTATCCTCCTTGATTACTCTCCTTTTGTTCTTCCTCCTTCCAATTTGCATTTATAGCAAATATTATGGAATTATTATAAGTAACAGCAGTCTACAGTGGATAAACAACTTTTTCATGTAAGATCTGGAAGATATTTTGGGGGGAAAAATGGAACATTTATATACCATCAAATATGGTATCTAACAATTAAAATATGCAAATTTGGAACTAAGTCTTTCAAAATCAAAGTCAAAAATCATAAACTGGAGATTTAACATCTGTTCACCTGGCCTAATATCCTTTACAGTTTATTATAATTAATCCTATGAGAAACAAACATTTTAATGATTCCTTTGCTTATCATTGTATGTTGTATAAATTTTATAAATGTAGTAAGGTAATAATGACAATTTAGGATACTAGTACTTTATTTCAAGATATATTGACTGTTTATAAAGGCAGTGATAGCTTAGCATTTTCTAATATGTGTTAAAATTTCTTTGGTATATTCTGTTATGAGTGCATAGACTGCTATGATTGCCATATTGAATGGCTTCCATTTCAGTTTCATCAGATGAACTCTGTTGTAACAATTGCTAGTACCCCCAAAACACACTTCCTCATCTTTATCTAATCTAGACTACCCATGACCCATTGGGTCACTGATGCTTCAGTTTATAAAACATTGAAGTTGATTTCAACATTAAATTATTGTCTGTTTGAAGAAAGTTGAAATAAAAATAATTACTGTATAAACAACTCACATTTTTAAATCTTATTCACATAAAATATTTTAAAATCAGATTAACTTAAAAATATTTTTTAATATGCCAAAAGATATTTTTAAATCATATTCACTTGAAAATATTTTTTAAATATTTAAAATATTGTTTTTTTTAAAGAAAGCTGAAATATAAATAAGCATGTATGCAATCAGAGAGAGGTAGAAAGAGAAAGGTATGAAGACAGAAAAGTGGAAAGACAAAGGTGGAAAAGTGGAAAGACAAACTTAAATCCTTATGCACCCAATAGACGACGTATGCCTGATTCACAGACTTTTATTATTATACTACCCGTGACCTGTTGAGTCACTGAAGGTTCAGATTATAAAACATTGAAGTTGCTTTCAACATTAAAAAAATTGTCTGCATGAAGAAAGTTGACATAAAAATGCTTACTGTATAAACAAATCATATTTTTAAATCATATTCACTTGAAAATATTTTTAAATATGGCAAAAAATATTTTTTAAATATTTAAAATATTGTTTGTTTAAAGAAAGCTGAAATATAAATAAGCACGCACGCAATCACAGGAAAGTGGAAAGAGAGGGCGTTTTGTTTTTTTTCTTTTGGTCTTTCATGTATACCCACCATTTCCTTCTCCCCCCCCTTTCATACATGATAATAAATTTACATGTTTCTTTCCCCCACTCTCTATACATGTCTTTGTGTGCATGATGGTATACACACAAGCAAGCAAGCAAAGTTCACAGTTTTAGTATTATAAAGAAAGATTAGTCTGACTTCTTGTTTTTCTATTTCATTTCCCATTTGATATTCAGCCTTGTTCCTGTTTTACATTTCCTAACTTTCTGCATCCGTGCAGTTTCCTGACATTCTGTGTACTGATTATGACTTTATCTTTGTTGCAAACATTTGCTCCAATAACAGTCAGGGAATGCCTGTCTTTTCTTACTGGACAAGGGTCCAGTTCCAAGTGTGCTGACTCTCCTTTATGATATTTCTGATTTGCATATTGTCATGATTGCTCTTGCGAGGCATAGTGAATTGGCTCCCTATTACCTTTTCATGTTAGATATTGATGCTTAGAACTTAATTCGTACTTCAATAGATTTTATTTTTCTTCCTACTATATTTCTAACCACTCTCCTCATCCACACTGAAGTTGGATCCACAGGAAGACTGCATTAGTTGCCAACAATCGACAATGCAACAAAGAAATAGAAATATAGTTTGTATAGATCCCTTCTTTCCTTACTATTATTATTTCAATTATAAAAATGTAAAACTAAATACAATGTACGCTGTCTTTTATTGTCCATACTAATGGCAGATACCAATTACTGAAGTGACCAGAAAGTATAAAGTTCTCTGATTACCTTAAGAATGAAAAGCTTACAGCCACATCACATTGAAATACCGGTTCCCATACGATCACTGGAGTTAAATAACATTGAGCCTGGTCAGATGGGTGACCACTTGGGAATATCAGATGCTATAAGTTTGGATGTACAGGTGGTGTAATGGATAATGACTTGGAATTGTTAACCAGAGAGCCAATTTCCAATTCCAGTTGGGTTCATTATATTCACTTGGGAAAGGTATGAATCCATCTCTTCTCCCACCACTTATGGATTAATTAGTAAAACTTGTATCACTAAATCATTATCTCAAAAAAATAATAATTCTAAGAAAGTAAAAAAGTTTTTCTGGATTTAAATAACCTGCAATGGGTTGATAAGGCATAGAAAACAAATCAATCAAGAATGAAAAATAAAGAAGCTAAGCCTGACTAATAAATGTATAAAGTCTTTGATTGAAAAACATTTATGTACAAAGTACAAATAAATTGTGTATTATAGTGGGAAATTTTAACTAGTTAAATTTAATATTCAGAAACGGTCATCTAACAGAGAGGTTTTTACTTTTAAATTTGCACATTTTTAATTTTTTTGGTTGTCATATAGGCAGGTTTATCTAGTTTATCTATGTTCCAATGTATAATCTCAGATGAATCTTAGCCCTTCATTTCCCTAACTACTTGGATCACATATTAAAAAATGTATGCTTTTGATATTTTTTTTCTATTTATTATATATTAATATATTTCCTCATTTAATTCTAATTTAGCATTTATATTTTTAAAAAATAAATGTGTTGCTACCAGGCCTTAGACCATTTGCTACCATTGTAGACCATATACTACCAGGCTCTTTACCGTTTGGTAAAGAGTCGTCACCATGTGTAACCAGGACGTTGACCATTTGTTTATAGATAATCAATGTTATAAACTTTGTAGCATCACTTTTGTAGCTTTTGTTCTAAATAATGATTGCATGGATTATTTTACTTTAATAGATAGTTCTTTTTATAACAATTGTTTGCTATTAATAGTGGATAGTGTCTCTTTAAGTGAATATATCAGTATTTGTGCATATTTTAAAATGCCACAATAGTATTGAAAATCATTATTTTAGACAGTATTTATTTCATCTTAATAGTAGTTGATAATGCTTCATCTAAAAATCTTGAAGATAATATTAATGCTATAAATATTGAAAATATTTACATTGTTATAATAAATATTTCCTGTCTAAATATACCCAAATAGATGATACTCATAATTGTTGATCAACTGCACTTTCACCTTCAATAAGTGAAATACCAATCAGTGTAAATAGCAATTTAATTCATTCATGTATCTACTGAGAGAGAGAGAGAGACTGAGAGAGAGAGACTGACTTCTTCAATCATCTACAGGGCAGTTGTTTATATCTGTTATCTGTTGAACATTCCCATTCTCATGTTTACAATACTGGATGCAGCTGTTCAGAGCAATTTCTATTCTAGCCTAATGCCAAATTAATTTGTTATTCAATTGGTTTTCATAAAACAATTGCAGGTCTTTTATTTTACCATTTGGAGGGAAACACAGATGTTTACTAATTTACAAATTTAAGTAATATACAGGGTGCGATGAGTAAATTGTCGCCATTTTATATTTTTAATTTTATGTATGTGCGTTGTTTGTTTTTGATTTTAATGACTAACACAGTTGGGCACCATCTGTGAGAAAAAAAGCACCATGACACAATTCACTCTGCCAGAAATTTAGAAACGGTATATTGTACTGCTTGGCATTCATGCTGGAAGCTCCAGTACAAACATTTCAGAGTATTTAGAGGATTTGGAAAGAGTTGAATGAGTTTAATGGTGATTACGAAGGTGTTTGGACTGATCACTAGTGATGGTGATGTTATGCTTCCATTCGTCTTCCCACAGGGCCTCAGACTCAACACACCCTACATCAAGTGCTTTAAGGAGGTAGTACTGCCCTAGGTCATGAGGGTGGCTGCTAGAAGACCTTATGCAAATTTGCACATTTTTCTTAGAAGTTCCCATGGTTCATTATGGTATTAAATATGCTCAATATAGTTAAAACAACCATCAGTGAAGATTTTAAAAGCATTTGGTATGCATGTGCATGTGCACTTTGCCATCGATGAAACCAATACAAACGAACAGTTTAAAAAAAAAGACTGCATACATGAATAAATATTATAATATTGCATTTCTTAACACACACAGTTTGTAACAAAATGTGTGTGTGTAAATTTAGTTCCAGTTTTGCAGCTCTATGGAATATAGAATTGATTTACAAATTTGTTTATCATCTTTACTCTTTAGTACGGCTTCTAGCTTCTCTGTCATCTTCAAAAATATAAACGTAATGTCAATCATTATCTTCTGTCTTCTTAATTCATGTTCGTTTATTATACTCTCTCCTTAATAGTATTTTCTCTTCTTTTCTCATGCTATCTAACACTCAGTAATCCCTGGCGTCTTAGTGGATTCATTGCTTTACTTGGGGTGAAATGATAAAAAAAATACAATACTGTACTGCATAAACATTTAGAATAAATTAGAAATATTACAAATGGTTCAAAAGTGACATTGAACGTATCTGAAGTTGGTTGACACAAACATGTTGCACATATAATATACTTGAAATAGCAACCAGAGACAACTTTTCATTTAACGACCAGTTCGTTTAGCGATCTATGCATTTGAAAGGAACTTGGGCAATAAGCAAGGAATGGCTGTAAAATAATTAAACTCACAAATAACGTATTTACAATATTATCTTTGTTCAGCATCACAGTTTATCTGTTTCTCTCTCTCTCTCTCTTAATTTAGTGATTGGACAATTATTCGGAACTGAAAACTTTTGGGGGTATTGGAATCAGAGAATTTTTAGATTCTGAAAACGATTCTTTGGATTTTTTTTTTTTTTAAACTTAATTTTCCATTCCTGGTACTAATCATAAAAAGATATAAATATTTATTGATTTTAAACTATAGCTTTTGAAATGGATTTTCACTGTTATTTATTTTTAAAAAATAAACAAACTTTTATTTGAAGTTTCCTGAAAAAAAATTTTTCACACAAAAGTTTGTATTAAAAAACCTAAAATCTAATTTCCATCAAAAATTGTATTTAATTTTATTTTACTAATATTTTTCTTTGGCATAATTGAACTTTCCTGTGTTAAATTATGACGTTTAAAATATTTTGAACTTTTTTTCCCATTTATTCCTCCTCGGAGACAAACAAGATGCAAGTAGAAGTGTATAAAAAAAAAAAAATTAAAAATGAGTATTTTTATCCCATTTTTATCTGGTGTGATTAAGGTATAGTTTTTCCCACTTTTTAACATTGTTTTAATATTTTTAAAATTAAACTAGTAAAATGTTATCTTCTATTATTCTAATAAATAACTGAAAAAACTGATCCCATGCAAAAAATACACATTTGCAGTTCTTCTCATAACTTATGAAGATTTTAATCATATTTAATATTATTTAATCTTATTTCAATTTTAATGCTTTGTAACAGTTGAATCTTATACCTTATAAAATGATCAAGTTGGATATCAGTGTTATTTAGCTTTTAACTTCCTAATATTTTTTTAACTTTATTGTAAAGTTTGCTAAAATTGCTTATATCTCTTTAAAAAAAAATCAAGGGATATATTTTACTGTGTTGTTGCACTTTTACTCTTTTTTTTCTTCTTTTAACAAAAATAAAACAATTCTTTTTAGAAATTATTAAATTTTTTAGTTGTAAGAAATTTATTTTATACCGTAAAACTTATCAGTAATTAAATTTTTTAGATAAGATTGAAGACACTTTATTATTTATTTATTAAGTTACTGTGATAATTCATATTTAATTCTGTAATCAAATGTAAAATTTGCATGTATTTTTTATTCAGTATCCTGAAGTATTATGTACTCCGTATACTTTATCAAAATATATATAAGAGTTAAACCACAATACATAGGATGATGCCTTTTTGCTTAGTGTATTATTGTTGCAATATCTTATATATAAAGTACAGTGTATGTGTGTGTGTCCAAACAACTTTTCTGCTCACACTGGTCCGATTTCAATGATTCATAGCTCATTTAAAAGCCCTTGAAAAGTTAAGCATAGGGAATGATTTTCATTGAGCTCAGATTCAGGGTTGCCAGATTATGTGTGGTAAAAAATATATATTAATATATTATCCTATCCATTATAGTTGCTTTCGTGGTTCAAGGAGAGTAACTCTTATTTTCCTTTTGTATCCTAAATCCAAAATTGAAGTGCATGGTTTATTATAAATAGCTTAAAACTACCCTATTGGGCAGCATTTAAGCTAGCTCCTGTGGAGGACGCTTGATTTGGCCATCATCACAATAGTTAGGGAGGAGTAGATGCGTAGGCATCAATAAACTAGGAAAGAACTCAAAATTGATCACTGCATTTAAGTATTAAATTAATGTTTAAGCTTACCTTTTAAAAGTTCAATAATAATTCTTCTGCTGCCACTTAATTTAAAAACAATTTGATGTATGTAGATCCTTATTTTCTGTACAAACATTTATTTTTATTTCATGGGTGACAGAACAAGGGCGATTCATAAGATAAAATTAATATAGTGTAAAGATGGGAAAATAGAAATTAGAATTAGTTATACATTCAACATTTGAAGAGTTAGAGAAACATAATAGCTAATTAAGTAAAGCCTATATTATGGAATCTATATGAAAAATTGGAGCACAATTAGCCAACAAATTTTGGGGTTAAAAAGCTCCAACTCTAATTTATAGTAATTTGGTATTTACTCGAAGCAATATGTCAACTGTATCTAGGTATTTAAGTGATTTATTATTCTCTGTATTATTTAAACTCTTAACCAATTTTTTTTAATAAAAAGGATATCTAACCTTATTTCATAAGCTTTTGTATTTATTTTTCTACTAAATGCTTTATTAATAAATGTACTTTGTTCATTGATTTTCCCAAACAACTGTATTTCCTGAAAATAATGAATTTTAATCATTGTAGGTATTGGATTCGGAAATTTAGAACAGTATTGGGAATTGTATTGGAATCAGTAAAAAAAATATTGGTATTGTCTCATCACTATTTCATATATACAGTGGGGTGAAATAAATATTCACACACCATGAAATTTTTTAATTAACATCATTATAACTTATGAAAAAACTTAAAATCCATAAAATATTTCTACACTATTGCATAATGCTGCAATATGCCAAAAACAATTAGAAAACTTTGTTATAAATAAAATTGTTTTATTTATAAAATTTCAAGGTGAAAAAAGTATTTGTACAAAATATGTCTTTAATATAAAAAGGCTTAAATTACCTTTATTTACATAATTCTTTGTAAGATTTTGCTAGATTCTTCCAATTATCTTATTACAGGAACAATCTAGAACATTCTGCAATTCATTTCTTATATAAGGTTATCTCTGCACACAAAGCATACACAATAATTATCATCATGGGAACTATCAAATTCAAAAAAAGAATTGATCATCAAACATTGGAAAGAAGAAAATAACAGATATCCTGAATATACCATCTATTAATTCCATTATTCCTAAATATATAACGGTGAAAACTGTTGAGAACAACTCAAGATCTAGTGTACCACACAAAATTTCTTCCAGATCAATGAGAAGAATTCAGTGCAAAATTCAAGAAAATTCAATGACTATTCACATAGAAATACAGGAAGAACTAAAAACATCAGGTATTATTGTTACGAAGCACACAATAAGCAATGAACATCATAGAAGTCAGCTAAGATCATGTTCTCCAAGAAAAACTCCACTACTATTGAAGAAACATAGGGGTGCCCGGTTAAAATTTGTTCATGACTATAAGAATAAACTGGAATCATTTTGGGAAAGTGTCTTATGAAAAGATGAAGAAAAAATTGAACTATTTGGGTGTAATTTAAGGACTCATGTTTGGAGAAAAGACTGCACAGCCTTTGCACCAAAGAACACAATCCCAATGGTGAAATTTGGTGGTAGCAATATTATGGTTTGGGGATGTTTTTCTGCTAATAGTATGTGTAATTTAGAGATAATAGATGGTAGAATTAATTCAAAAATATACCAAAATGATTTGGACTCTAATTTGTTTGGGTCAATAGTAAAGCTTGGACTCCCAAATGAATGAGTTTTGCAACAAGATAATGACCCTAAACATACAGCTAAATCTATGAAAAAATGGTTTATTGAAAACAATGTTAATACACTTGAATGGCCATCACAGTCTCCAGACTTGAATCCAATAGAGAATTTGTGGTATTTATTAAAAATTTAAGTTAATAAAAGAACTCCGGAAAAGATTCTGAACCTAAAGAGAATGCAAAGAAGAATGGAATAAAATACCAATGGAAACATGCAAATTATTGATTAAAAGCTACAGAAAGAGACTGATTGCTGTTGAATTGAGTAAGGGATTTGCTACAAAGTATTAAATAGATATTATAATTTTGTATGAATACTTTTTTGCCTTCAAATTTTTAATTTCATATAATTTCATTAATATAACAAATGTTTTTGCATATTGCAGCATTATGCTATGTTATAGAAATATTGTATGGATTATAAAATTCTTTTATAAAATCTAACTATGTTAAATAAAAATATTCATGGTGTACAAATATTTCTTTCTCCTCCAGGGTGTGATGGGTAAATTGTCGTCATTTTATATTTTTAATTTTGCATATGCACATTCTTTGTTTTTGATTTTGTCGACTGCACATTATAGTAGGGTCAGTTGGGAACCATCTGAGAAAAAGAGCACCATGATGCAATTCACTCTACCATAAATTTGGCAACAGCAGGCTCTACTTTTGGTATTTGTGCCAAAAGCTCTAATACAAACATTTCAGAGTGTTTGGTTGTCAATCTGAGGACTGTGCAGAGGATTTGGATGTAAGGTAAGGCAGCTCGAAAAACTTTCTCTGGTCATTCTGATAAAAAAAGAACTCTTGAATTTGGTGGTGAGGGCCTCAAACTCAACATGAAGACCTACAAGAGGTCAACAGGGTGGCTGCTGGAAGACCCTATGTCTGGCAACAAGACTTTGCACCATGCTACACAAGCAGGAGAACCCTGTCATGACTGTCAGACAATTTCTGCAACCACATCACCCCTTACATCTGGCCACCTAAATCCCCAGACTGCAACCCCCTTGATTATTATGTGTGGGGCACAGTTGAGCGAGAGACCAACAAAACTACTTGTAACACCAAATATGAACTGAAGGCAAGGACTATTGCAGCATTCACCAACTTAAACAAGGACAGTGTCCAGAAGAGTTGCAGGAGATTCCAAAGTCATCTGGATGGGATTAAAGCCAATGGTGATTTTATTGGATAAATATACGCTTTAGTATTTCAAGATATTTTTGTGTAATTTTGGTAAATATATCTGTTAAAATGAGATGTCTGTGTTACTTTTATTTTTACGTAATTTAGATAACAATTTATCCATGGCACCCGGTACAAGTAGAAACTGCAATTTTTAGATAACTGAGATTTTGTTAAATTTCTAAGTAAAAAAAAAAATAAACCTCAAAATGGTATCAAGAATATATACAAAAATGCTAAAATTTGCCAGCAAACTCAATTTTCATAAAAGTGAAAAGGTGTACTTGCAAAATAAAGTTCAGAGGAGTGAGTTTAAAAATGCATTCATGAATTTCCAAATACTTGAAAACTTTAAATGAACAATTAATTTCAGAAATCTGCTTTCCCTTTTCACTACTTTTAAAATAAAGATTAAAAAGCTTAAAAAACATTGGAAGGATATCTTTAGTATTGGAGACATAAATTTTGTTGTTTAGATTCTTTGTTTATGGAGTTACTTGGTAAAACTGGCATTTAATAGTGAATGGGTTGATTGATGTTGTTAGTATTATGTTTATTGTTATCTTCCTTCACCAAAATGTTCTCTCTAAGCAAATGATTGCTTTCAAACAAAATATTTCTTATAACAATGTTGGCTCTACTTAGATTTTTTCTATTGTTTGTATTGGTTGTATGCAGCCTTCTTATTTGGATTGGCCAATGGGAGCATTGTTTATTAAACAGCATATTTGTATTGTTCCATATGTTCGATAACTTCTGACGAGAAAATCCTGATTTTGATTGTTCAGGCAGATTTCAGAAAACTGATTTTTTTCTAAACAAGTTTATAAAACTTAATGTGCTTATTAAATATGAAACTTAATTCAGCATATGTTTAATTTATATTATTTATAATGAAATTAACATTTTTTTTTATTGATCAATAACAAATAAAATTCAGTGTGATTAAAAATGCCAAGAGTTAATTTTTCATATCCTATGTGTACCCAAAACAAAATTTTCACAAATGCAGTTTTTTAGTTTGTTCATGTGTGTGATTGGTTTTGTTTCTGATGCAAAAGAATAATTTCTTTTAACTTATATTGTCACAATATTACTGATAGTGTTTTTCTGTTTTTAAATATTCTGTTGATACAAAATGTAAGTTTTGTTCAGATTTCTGCAAAATTTAACATAGGAGTGTAAAATTGAGCATTGAAAAATCTAGGCAACAGTTTTCATGAAGATTTCTTTACTCCTTAAAACCTGCCATTTCAGATGCCAAATCCACAACTGTATTTTTTGTGGATTGTAATTAACTCATTTTTTCTTCATTCTGATGCTAATTTTGATTTACTGAGTATATTGTTTTTATACCAACATTATTCCAAATCCTGTGTAATATTTTGTAATAAGCATGTAACATTGTGACATTCTGAGCATATAACTCACTTGCTTTTCTTTTTTCTTTTTTTATAGATGAGTTGGTATGAGTTGCTTGCTATAACTTTGTGGCAATGAAGAAAGACTTGGGTCAGCCTTTAAACCCACATAATTCAGAATAATTTTTCAAATTGGAAAATGTCTTCCAAGGTAAGTTGATCATAATAAATGCAAAAATGTCTGTGTCACACTTTTTCAATTAAAGGGACACAACTCTCTAACTTTTAAGTATCTCATCTTCTTCAAATGAGACTTGCTCATCCAGGACTGGAATTGAATCCTCAGATTGCAAATTTAGCTCTCTGTGAAATTGAAGACAAAATGATGAACTTGGCTCAAAGTTATCTCAGCAATTTTAGTCTTCCAAATCCAAACAGAGAAACTGGACAAATCAACAGAGAAATTTTGAGAGGAACAGGATACAACATGGAAGAACTGCAGCAATGTGTTCAAAACAATGAGCCCCTATTGAACCAAGACTAACAGCAAGTGTATCAGAAGGTCTTTGATGACATCAGCAACAACAATGGAGAGATTTTCTTCTTGGAGGTACTGGTAAAAATTTTTGTAACTAACTGTTATGGTCCAAGGTTAGGACCAAGGAAGAACAACACAAACACAAGAGTAGAAATAACAAAGATATATTACAGAGAATATTAATACAAGATGTGGAAGGAGTTAGTATGACTGTCAATCTGGTTTGGAGTGAACTACTATTGGCTCGACTTGATTCCGTCTCGTCCCTCTCTCTTGAGAGGCGCAGTATTTATAGTGTCAGGAAGAGTTCACTCTGTCGTTATAGGTAAGGTCTCATAACACCCCCTCCCAAAGCTTTTACCTCGCAGGGGTCTTTAATATTTTTTCCTCTTCAGATTAATCATCGAAGGCTCTGAAAATTTGCATATTGAATGTGTCAAATATTGTGTCCATTACTTCCTCCTCTTCCTGAGGTAGACCGTTAGAATCCTCTAACAGCCTCTTTCTGATCTGATTTAAGTGCCTTTTATGCAAGAACTTCGGACCCTGAATTATGTAAATCACGTTCCCAATTCATTTCTCTATTGTACCTGGCTCCCAATAGGATGTGTTGTTTTTAAACATTTAAAAAAAAACTTTCTCCCCTGGGTTAAATTTTCTTTTTGGTACAAACAACGTTGGTGATTGGTTTATCTGTTTTGGCAGTAATTTGTCGAATACTGATCTAATTTTTCGGGCGAACATCACTTCCGCGGGTGATAATGATGGCGTAGTACTGTTCGGTGTAATTCTATATACTTGCAAGAATTGTTGTAAAGCCTTTTCTGTTGATATGTCATAAGCTTTCCTTAGTGCTCTTTTTAATGTATCTACAAACCTCTCTGCTTGCCCATTTGATCTTGGGTGATATGGCGGGGATTTGATGTGTTTCACCTGAAAAGTTTCACAAAATTCTTGAAAATCCGCAGATGTAAATTGTGTTCCATTATCGTTGACTAGACAATCAACCACTCTGAAATGAGCAAACAGCTCGTGAAGGCAATTTATTGTAGTCTCAGAAGTAGGTTTTATACAACGAAATACTTCTGGCCATTTGCTGTAACTGTCTACTACAATCAAGTAGTAAAACCCCTGTAATGGACCTGCGAAATCTACATGGATTCTCGACCACGGTCGATCTGTCTTAGGCCATGGCTTATGAGTGATTGGAGGTGCCTTGGCTGCTAAGGAACAGCCCTTGATCCATGTTTGGCCAGTATACGTAACTTTGCATTAAGGATTTCATCCTGTTCTTTCCTGGGTGGCCCATGTGAAAATCCTTGAGGATTCGCCTTTGTAGCGTTTTCGGGGTTACTACTCTTTCATTATATAGCAGAACATTATCACATAATGAAAAACTGTCTGATATATGCTTATCTTTTCCTGCAATTTTTGTTTTCGTTTCCTTTATAAATTCGTCATTCACTGCTTCGTTTCTTATTTCCTGTAATGTGACAGGGAGGTTTCGAATTGTACTACATAATAATGTTCTAATATCTTCCTCATATCGTAGAGCTGCAATTACGGAATCTTCTAATGGCTCCATTTTCTTTGGTATTAGTCTCGAAAGACCATCTGCATGCCCGATTTTGTTTGATGGAAGATACTCCAATTTAAAGTTATAGTTTAATAAAATAGTCCCCCATCTTAGCAATCTATTAGCAGTGTAGACAGACCTTTCTTTGATCCAAATATTGTCAATAACGGCTTGTGGTCTGTCTGTAAGGTGAAAAATCTACCATAAATATATCTGTGGAATCTCGTAACCGCAAAAATAATTCCCAGCGCTTCTTTTTCGATTTGCGAGTAATTATGTTCAGCTGGTAGCAACGTTCTTGACGCATGCGCAATGGGTTTTAGTGTCCCATCTGGCATTTTATGAAGTATACATGTCCCAACACCATAGGCACTTGCGTCACTCACGACTATTATTTCCAATTTTGGGTCATAATGCACTAAAAATAAATCTGCTGTTAGAGTCTTAATGATTTTATCGAAAGTTTTCTGACATTCATATGACCATTCCCAAACTTTTTCCTTCTTCAACAGTTCATTTAGGGGTTCGCGTAATTTGTGCATGTTAGGAATAAATTATTGATAATAATTTACTACGCCCAAGAAGCTTTGTAACTCGGCTAAATTTTTTGGAGCCGGCATTTATTTTATTGCTGTGGCTCTTTCTGGGTCTGGTCTTCTTCCTTCTTCGTCAATATATTATTTTATCTCCTTTATAAAGAAGTCACATTTATCTTCCTTTACCATAAAACCGTAGTTTTGTATCTGCCTGAAAACCTCTTGAACGTGTTCCCAGTGTTGTTCAATATTTTTGCTATTTATCAGGATGTCATCAAGGTATGCGATCGTGAAATCCAGTCCGCCTAGCATAGTGTCCATTATTTGCTGAAATATCGTCAACGCGACCTTGATCTCGAATGGTAATCTCTGGAACTTGTATAACTCTTTGTGTGTGTTTATGGACAACAACCTCGAGCTTTCCTCATCTACTGGTACTTGGAGGTATACTTTGCTCAAGTATATCTTTGAGAAAAGTTTTCCTCCGTTCAACTTTGTGAAAACTTCCTCTGGACTAGGGAGAGGATAGTGATAATCCTTAATTGCTGCATTCAATCCCATCGAGAAATCAGCGCATACTCGTATCTCACCCGATTTCTTTTTCACGTAAACCGTTGGTGCGGC
Source organism: Acanthosepion esculentum (assembly GCA_964036315.1). NCBI lineage: Eukaryota > Metazoa > Mollusca > Cephalopoda > Sepiida > Sepiidae > Acanthosepion > Acanthosepion esculentum. The sequence continues at coordinate 87,741,223 of OZ038498.1, forward strand.
CCATTGACTATATTCCACCTTTGTCAATATACCGGTTTTCACGAGTCTATCCAACTCTTCGTCTATTTTTTCTAATGATGCAAAAGGTACATTTCTTTTCTTCTTGAAAATGTGTTGTACATTTTCTTTTAGTTCGATTTTTGGCCGTCATTTTTTTACACCTCCCAAGGCTGGCTGAAAATACGTTGAGGAAACATTCCTTTAATTTCTTCTTCAATTTCTCTGCCTCAATCGATAGCCTTTCCACTTTTTGGCAGAACGTATTTATTGGTAAATGCCAGAGGTCAAATTTCTGCATCCAGTCATTTCCAAATAAATTTTCCATATTTTTTAGAACATACATCTTTAATTTCCATTGAACGTCACATTTGTGATAATTTCCCCCTCAAATTTGATTTTTCTACCTGTTACCGACCTGGCTATTTTATCGGTTCTCAACATGGTCGGTTTGTTTAATTTCTTCCACATCTGTAAGCTAATAATGGTTAAATCTGATCCAGAATCTAATTGTAATCTGATTTTTTTGTTTAACATTTCTACTTGTACGTATTTTCGTATATTTATCCCGTCCGCTTGGTCAGTTCTAGTGACGCTTACTCAGTTTTTGTTTTCTTTCTTTGTCCTACAGTGCAAACTTTTATGTCCCACTTTATTGCATGACTGACAAGTCTTATAGCGGTATGGACAATCTTTGTACCAATGCAAAGTCCTACAGCAATAGCATGGACTGGGTGGTAGTTTCTGAGATTTCATTTGACTTTTTGTAGTAAAATAATTTGTTTTTGAGGAAGGAGAAAAACGTGTTTGTCGTTGTACTTTTCGTATGTGAGCGACGCCAGACTCTTCGATATCTTCCGAGTCCTTTTTTACACTTGTACATCTCTGACAGTCCTCAGCCAATTTTTGTAGCGTCAATTCTGGTTCACTCTCAAGTTTTGTTAAAATTCTCCGTCTGATCTTCGCATCTTTAGTCGAAACCAGGCCTTGGATGAATATCAAACATTTAAAATTGTCAGGGCTGAGTTCAGATAACTTAAAGTCATTGCAGTGTTTGTTTACTACAGAAGCAAATGTTATATAGTCTTCGCTATCCTTTTTTGTTAAATTTAAACATTTCCTCCTTTTGTGGAATAGTGAAGTGTTCGGACTAAATAATTCCGTTAAAAGCTTCACGGCTTCCTTGAAAGTCAACTCATTCGTTTTCCTCTGTAGGATGTAGTCTACAAATTTAGTGTATTCGCTTGACCCTAGTTTCCCCAGTAGTAGACATACTTTTTTCGCGTCTGACCAATTCCCACAATCAAACTCATATGAATCTTCATATCTTCTGAAGTAAGCCGTGAAGGTTTTGTCTTCGTTTGGTGCATAAGTGAAGTCTTTGATAGAGCTCCATATAGCATTTTGTTACTGCCCGTAGTAGTAATTCTTGTAGTTCGAGTTGTTTCTCTTCGTTTTTCTGTTGAATTTCCAATAGTTTTTCTTCGTTTTTCTGTTGAATTTCTAGTTGTTTTTCCTGCGTAGAATTCGATTCTGTTCTGGCCGACAGGTAAAATTCATGTCTTTGTTACCACTGTTAAGGTTGGTGTCCAAAAAAAATTTTTCTTTTTTTTTCTTTACGTAGCACTTGTTTTTTTTTTTGTTTTTTTCTCAATACCTCTGTCGAATCTGTTATGGACGACCGATAGCAAAAAGTTTTTTTTTTTTAGCTTCTCTGTGTAGAACTTCATTTCTTCTTCAATATCATCATCGCCACTGTTATGGACAACCGATAGCAAAAAGTTTTTTTTTTTTCTAGCTTCTCTGTGTAGAACTTCATTTCTTCTTCAATATCATCATCGCCACTGTTATGGACAACCGATAGCAAAAAGGTTTTTTTTTTTTTTAGATTCTCCGCGTAGAACTTTGTTTCTTCAATATTCTCGTCGCCACTGTTATGGTCCAAGGTTAGGACCAAGGAAGAACAACACAAACACAAGAGTAGAAATAACAAAGATATAATACAGAGAATATTAATACAAGATGTGGAAGGAGTTAGTATGACTGTCAATCTGGTTTGGAGTGAACTACTATTGGCTCAACTTGATTCCGTCTCGTCCCTCTCTCTTGAGAGGTGCAGTATTCATAGTGTCAGGAAGAGTTCACTCTGTCATTATAGGTAAGGTCCTATAACACTAACCCTCTTTTATCTGCAGTGAGACTCCAAAGAAAAGTAGCTCTAGCAGTAGCATCATCTGGAATTGTTGCTACCCTCTGGCCAGGAAGGCATACAACACACAGCACCTTCAAACTTCCTTTGGATTTGAATTACAATGAGACCCCTATTTGCAACATCAAAAAAGGAACCAACTTGGCTAAGCTACTGGAGGAGACAAGCTTCATTGTTTGGGATGAATATCCTATGGCACACAAGCAAACATTTGAGGCCCTGGACAAAACACTCAAAGATATTAGACATAATTCACCAATCATTGGAGCTATCATTGTGCTCCTCTCTGGTGATTTTAGACAAATATTACCAGTCATTGCAAGAGGAACTCCAGCTGATAAAATCAATGCTTGCCATAAAAATTCTTACCTCTCGAGCCATGTTCAAGGACTCCACCTTAAAACAAACATGAGAGTTAGAATCACAGGTGACCTTGAAGCAGGAAGATTTGCTGCTTTGATGTTGCAGCTTGGCAATCGAACCATCAAAATGGACCAAAATTGAGATATTTCACTCCCAAATGGTTGTGGAGTTTCAGTCTCAAGTATCCAAGACTTGATTAACCATGTTTATCCAAATATTAAACACCATTTCATGAATTCAAACTGGCTTTGTGAGATTGCCATATAAGCTCCCAAGAATCAAACTGTGGATAGCATCAACTGGAAACTTCTCCAAGAAAATCTAAAAGAAAGCTTGAAATACTTTTCCATTCACACTGTTGTTGAACAAGAGCAGGCAGTGAATTATCCAATAGAGTTCCTGAACTCATTGAATCCTCCTGGTATGCTATCACACAAGTTGGAACGAAAAGAAAATGTGCCAGTTAGGCTATTGAGAAATCTGGATCCTCCAAAATTTGGTAATGGAACAAGGTTAATTGTCAAGAAGATGCTTCCTCATCTCTTGGAAGCATATCCTTACTGGTCCAGGAAAGGAAGAAAGAGTTTTAATTTCAAGAATCCCCATAATTCCTCCAGATCTTCCTTTTGAATTCAAAAGACTTCAGTTTCCAGTGAGAGTGAGCTATGCAATGCCAATCAATAAGTCCTAAGGACAATCACTATTTTGGTTGTTCAAGGGTTAGGAACGGAAACAAGCTATTTGTATTGACCCTGAATGAGGAAAACCAAAAATGTTATGCAGCTTTGCAATAATAAATTCCAAATAAACAAATTATATCATTGTTTTGATGAAAACTATTAATTGTTTGAAAAATATTGTTCAAGTTTAATAAAATTTAATATGTATTCAATGCATGAAGTGTCATTGTTGGGCCAAGGGCTGAATCAAGAGCCCTCCACAGGATCGAGCTCAAATGCCACCTAAGGGCGGCTTTTAAGCTAGTTTCATATATATTTCCTTCAAAAAGAGCACAACAGAACATAGTAGAATTTAGTCTCTCTCTATTATACATTTTCCTAATATTATAGAAAGATAACTACTTGAATCTTTACATTTATTCAATTTCATTAATTGGTAAAAATCATAGAGAATATGCACTGTGTGTTAAGAAGAAAATTTGATCAGTTGCTGATAATTACAAATATCACAAGACAATATATTCTTGTTTCTTTAAGATAAATATATATTATTAATAGATAACTGTTTGTTCAGTCTGTTATTATACAGCAAATTAATTTAAGAGAAAATTGTGTATTGAATAAAATGTAATTAATAGAAATTGAATGTACTTCAAATTGATTGTTTTAAATTCTTTATAGATTTTCAGTAAATACTTTAAACCTTGTATTATATTTCAGCTTACAAATAAAGAACTTACTGAATTTTATACCACTAATTTATTGATGAACTTTTAAAATATTGCTATGCTAATTTAAATTTTAAATTTGTATTTTGTAATGTTACCACAATATTTTCATTGATCTATCTATAACCTTCTTCAGAGATATAGTTGCTACAGAAAGAAACTTTATTTTAATTTTTTGCAATACATGATGTTTACACAATCAAGTTGTCTTTATTCCAACAATTCAAGATACACACCCGACCATCTACTGTCACTTATTTAATTCATCTAATTTATACAGAGGGTACGGGGTTTTCCCAATTCCTTTCATGTTCTATAAAGAAAACCGCACTATGTTGGAAGTATAAATATTAACTTGAACTAAGCTAATGTCTATCTCTTTAGTCTTCTTGCATTCTAATAGTGTTCTCTTTTCATTATGTAGAACTAATTCCACATAAATGTCTATATTTCTGATATGAGGTATTGTAATTATTTACACTATTTACATTGTTCAGACATTTCAGCCATTATGCACTCCAGCCTTCTTTAGGTGATTGGAATTTTGAACTGAACCCATTATTTCATCCAACGGGGTAGATTGTTCTAGTTCCACATGTCATGCCTCTTCTGGATTTTCCTTCAACTCAACTCTCCAAGTTTTTGTTCACCTCTGCTGTAGCCAGGTATTGACCTCACAACTCTTTGGATCAAGTCACTGGATTCAATCATTGCTATTATCCCCTGGATCATGTGTCCTTAGGACCTAAATAAAAGGAGCACGCTGCTTTTCCCACTCCATCAATATGTTGTAATATTATATCAACAATTCTCAACTGTATTTTCACCTAATACACAATTTCTTTATTCTTATGTATTCTGATGGAAAGTAATTTAATTTACAATATTTTCATGCATTCAAAATTATTTTTTGAGTCACTTGAGTAACTTTTTTTTCTTTTGTTTTCTAAAAAATACTTAACGAATAATGTGTTCATTACAAGATAGAAAAGTGGATCATTGGTGGGGTGGGAAGAACATTGTTGTCACTTGTTAACAGAAAAATACTTAAGTCTATATTTCTCCCTACCTTCACATAAATTTAATGCATTTTAGAATTTACAGTTTAAGATAAGGTGTGGCCTTTTTTTTTAAGTACATGGATATTCCTACAGAAACATAAATCACTACTATATTTTCCAAACTTATTATAGAAACATTGTGGCTTTGTAACTTCAAAAAAAATATCTCAAGAATCAAATTCACTGTTAAATTTTATTTTATTAAATTATAGTTCAACAGCAAAAGTTGTTTTTCAAAATTTTCATCTTCTTAAACTGTGTCAATTTTTTTTTCTGAAAATACTTCCTCCAAGGTTCAATTCTGAAACATCTTTTAACTCTTTAATGATGGCAAAACTGGCAGTGGAATAATGGCTTGGCTTACCAGGTCTAAAGTTCGCTTTGAAAGAACTCCTCTGAGTCAGTTATTTAGTGCCACAAACAAATATTTAAACTAAAAAAGGGATTTTTTAAGAAACACATGTTAACTTGAATTATTAAACCATTACATGTATTAATGTTGAATTTGAATACATACTAAAATGTCTGCTTCCAAACGTAAATATTTTAAAAGTAAATAAATTTAAATAAATTGGCCTTTTTACATCATGCTGCAATTAACCAAAGCAAACACAAAAACTCAATCTTTAAGAAGCTTGTACTAACTTTAATAATAGCCCAAAAGCATCAGATTACTGTGTAAGTGTAACAAATATTTTTTTAAAAATAAAAAAAGAATTAATATTCAGTTGTTTCTGTAGTTTCAATTATTTATGAAAACAAAAACACAAACTTTTATTGTTTGTAAATGAAATTACACTAATAACTGACACAGTCATGCCAACTCACCCACAGATATTGTGGCGAATAGAAACTCAGCCAACAAACTTTCTTAGACTGTAGCTCCTTGGCTCCAGAAAAAAGGAGTGTGTTCCTTTCAGGAGGGGTCCTTACAACCCTGATCGTAACTATCCTTTTCTAAACTGTCATATTCATAGCATATTGATCTCCTTGAAAAATACTCTCATAGAACTATTCTATATAAGTACATCTATAGTAGGTGTATCTATCTAAATCCTTAATCTGTTTTTGGTTAGAGGCACAGAATTTCAACTGAGGCTCACTTCACTTGAGAAAGGCATGAAACTACATCAATCTAGGCTCTGTTCTATAATTTACAAAGTGTTTCATCACTGGCACTAATAGTTGATGGAAAGAATGATTAAGTGAGCATTTAAGTAACCTACTTTTCTATAATCTACCCAGGTAATAACAGTAAAAATTACTTTCAGATAAGTTAACAAGATTATCAACATTTTATATTTGATTAAAAAACAAAAAAGCATTTTATTAGTAGTCTAAAAAATAAATATTCAGTATTTGCTGTTTGAAGCAGCATGTTCATCATTGTTATGAATATTTTGGCTGCTGTACTCTCTGGCTTTCTTCAAGTGTCTGTCATCATGCTCAGTAAACTTCTTGGAATTTTGAATCTCTTTATTCAATTCACAGATAGATTGTTCTCATTCCACTTCCCATGCTTAGAGAATATTTCATATCAATTAGTTCTCTCTCATTTATTCAACTTTTATATTGCTTGTCTGTTTCTTCTACTGAACCAGAATAGATGACATTTTTACACCATCTGACACGGATTTAACTTCTAACTACCAGGTAATCACATACGTTTGAAGTCACTAGTTATGGACAATTGTCAATTTGATTTTAATGTTAAGAGCCAATTCTGTCTCATAAAATGTTACAAACATTTACAACATTTTTATGAATTATCCTCTGCAAATGTTTACTTTCTATAAAAACACATTGTGTAAATTGTGAATAAAGCCATGTTTGCATTTGAGTAGATGTGCTCACATTCAGTTTAGTTCCAAAAATTGTTTCTAATCCCTATTAAAAAGACATTGAAAATGTTTTGTTCCCCTAAACTTAATTGCATCATATAATGGTTGAATGATAAGTAAAACATAATTTGTTGCTATGTTGCTTATATACATTTTACTTTGCACTTAAGTATCACTGAAACAAAAAAGAAATGACAGTACATGAAAACAAAGTAAATATAAAGTTATTTCAGCTTTTGAATGCGATAAAATAATCATGAACCCTAAAATTTGGTATTTGATAACATAGGAGACAAACATAAATAAAATGTGCCAAAAATCACCCTTAATTTTAAATGTAAAGTTGAGGGCAATTTTATTCCTCTTACTCACTACTGTAGGCTATAATTTTACCCCACGTGGTCACATCTACCAAGCCCAACTCTGTAATAATATTATTGATTTAAATGACATTATTATTGCTACTACTATGACTGTAAAAACGAATTATTGTAACTCAGTATTGGCAGTGTTCTGTATTATTATAATGATAATCACGTAGGATGTTTTTATGATTGCCATTATTTCTGGCTTTATTTTCAGCTCTTTTGCTGCTTTTGCTTTTTTGCTGAATATTTGCTACTGAAATGGGATGCATCTAATATGCTGTCAAATATGATAGTTCTCTCAGATGTCTATTTTAATGAGATTTGATTTCATGAAGTATAAAAGTCATCCTCGTGCAATGGTTAATGAGTTGGTTTCACAGAGCATGGTTAGTGTATTTAATTCTCACTGACCATATCTTTAACAAAGCTAAACTTATTTAATAATAAGGTAATTTTTCTACCTGCTATCTGAAAACTAAAAATTAAGTCTTTTCACCAAATTATTATTTTTTTTATCAGGTTGGACTTAAGAATCTGAGAGTGAAAATATATTAACTATAGTGTACTTTATATAAAGCTTGGATAAATTATTTTTTACTTATTAAATCTATATACATATCTTTATTTAATATTATCTAGATGAGGAGAGGTTGTTTTTTCAGCAAGGGACATATTTTTTTTAGTTCTGTGAATAATTGAGTGTTATTAGAATAGTGAGTTAGTAATGTATTATTGAATTACTATTTACTGATCTTAGTTGAGTCAAAAGACTTGTTAAAGCAAAAGCTTTAAAATCATGATTGGTGGACAATTGATGTTACGATGTATAAGTATCCATCTGTAGACCTGGTATTTTTGTTTGGCTTCATAATATTTTTCTTTCAAATATTGAAAAAATATATTCAACATTTTGAATCTGAGTTGTCAAATAGTGAAAATTAAAATACATTAACATAGCTCCTGTATTCAAGGGATTAATTATTTAATACATTGGTTTTGATCAGTTCTCACTGTAAATTTTTATCTGCTTTCCTAGTTTCCCAATATCTTTATTTTTTTTATAGATAAGCTTTTGTAGGAGCAGTTTTTCATAAAATGCTTGACTCAACTATTGCATGCAAATTGTAGTCGGGTATTTCCCATTTGATATAAGCAATACTTTCAAGTACTAAAAATGTCAACAATAAGCCTGTAATATAAATATATCTTTTCTGTTTGAATTTTGTTTTACATCAGAAACATTTTTCAAACAAGATTTACATGTTAAAAGTATGTAAATATGTATTTTTTTTTTTTTTTGTAATAAATGAAAATACTGTAGACTAATAATTTGTTTTTATCAGTGACACACAAATATGTAGTTCTAGAAATGAAACACTCTTGCATAAGATCAGAATAAACATTCAACATTAATTTTAATAATCAAATGTGCCTGACAATATGTTTTCTTTATGCCTTTTGAAAAGCAGTAATGATGTTAATATTTTCAAGGGCCATTTTTGCAATAAATCATTAATTTGTCTTTGAAATATGAAAAAGTATTGCTTGATTGATTGTTTTATCAATCTTTCTTCTTTTTTTTTAATCCAGGTTAAGGATCCTGATATTGATGGCCATACAAAGGATTCTACTGGCCATGGACCTTTTGATGAAAAAAAAGTTATTAGTGAAAAACGATATATTATCCCATCTCGTGAATCTATCAGGATGATGGCTGAAGCTGAAGGAGTGACAAATCTCACTGATGATGGCGCCTTAATACTTAGTGAAGATCTCAGCTACAGACTTAGGGAAATAGTTCAGGTTAGTTTGAATTATTTACTTTTCATAACTAATGTATACCTATTGTAAAGGGAAAATGTGGTTTTTCTCTTTCATCATTTTGTGACTTTTGTTTATATAATTTGAATAAGATTTTCATGACTATTGCATTAATTTTATTTTGTTTTGATTTCTTGTCAAAACAAATTATTTTTGTAAAACTTTTGGGAAAATAATCCTTATTCATCACATATGCAAAAATTAAAGATAGAAAAATAAAGTTTTCACATGTAATTTGCATAATTTTATTTAATTATGAGTTTTTTTCCACATTCAGTGTTTTAGTAATTTCATATAGGTACAGTTTTCAAAATTAGATTTATAATTTAATACCCTCACTTTTTTGTTTCAACAAGAATTGTATGGCAAGGTGATTTGAACTTTTAAAAAGAAATATTTTTAAAGATTTTTCTGTTATGCATCATATATGAAGGACTTGCATTGTATAGTGGCTCACATCTCTTTTAAAGATTTTCTTTTTAATTGTTGTTTTATCATAAGACTGATAAATTCATGTTGTAAAATAGAATATCAGTTAACTATAAATGTTTTAAAATAATAGTTCAAGTCATACAAAAATCATTTAAAAAATCACTTACATTAGAATTGTGGTATGCTTATTTTTTATAAAATTTTATGAAAATTTTAAACCATAATTACACAATTGTTAAAAAGACATTTAGGTTGTGACACTTCAACTGTTACCATGTTGGCTAATTTGTAAGCTCATTTGAGAGACTTTTCTTGATTTTAAGAATTAACAGTTTACAAATTTAAACAGGTTTTAAATTAAAATTTACTTTATTCAATAAAAATGCACAACTTTATTTGAACATTAAATAAATAATGAAAAAAATATGCCAGAAGATCATTAATCTCAAAAGAATTATTGCAAATATAAGTAGGTTATGTTAATGTCGAGTTGTTTAACATTTTGTATTTCTACACAGTTGTGTCCTTTGCTTTATAGTTTTATGTTCTTATAGTAAAGATGGAGGATAGTTATGTTGTGTTTACTCTGTGATGTGTTAACAAGACTGACATTGGTAGCAGAAGCTATCTTCTTTTTGTGTGAAAGGGGAAAAAACAAAGAAGTACTTCTTTTTCAACTTTATGTTGAAACATGTTTAAAAAAAGATGGCAACTCTTACAAAACAGCCTTCAATTTTTCAGAGTGAGAATCTGTATATAGAATGGGAACAAAATGTACAGATTTGGTCTATGTTCACAGACTTGCCAAAAGAAAAACAAGGCCCTGAGATATTTTTGACATTATCTACAAACATTTGTGAATGTTTTCAACATATAGTAGTGACAGATATAGGTAGAGAGGACGGTCTTCAAATTATTACAGATAAATTGGATGAAATATACCTTGAAGATGAAAATACAGGAGCATACATGTCATTCAAGGATTTTTATTTGTAGAGAAGGGCGTCTGGGACAAATATTACCAGCTTCTAGGTACCTTATGAATTTCTATACTGAAAATTACATAAATTTGAGATTACCTTACCAGATGGTGTCCAGGCTTTTTTGTACTGAACACAACGAATATATAAGAGGAAAATGAAAAACTAGCAAGAATCTTGTGTGCAAAACTTATCTATCAGGTTATGAAAGATACGCTAAAAAAGTTTTTGTTGATATTTATGTGTCAAAAATGAATAACACTGATAGTTGCCAACGTACCAACAACTGTTAAATGCAATCCTCTTACAAACATTCTTAAAACATTCTGTGCACAACTTTTCCACTGCAGGGGGCCACACAAGCCAACCTAGCAACTGTCCTTTTAGTTCTTGTCTGCCAACTCAAAACAAACCCTTGTTTAATCTCAGGTGGCCACCAAATGCTTCACTCTTTCCATTTCAGACCAAATGTCGTTCTTCCTTGCTAAAAAATCTCCTGTTGGAGAAAAAAACCATCCCGTTATCAGTGTTGTTTTTTGTCTGATGCTTCCTTGCTGGGCAGTGGCTTCATCATCTTCAACTGTCTTGACCTGTGCTGGAGAGTTGTTGAGTGTGCGCAGGTTTATCTCAAGCTGACGATCACAGTCACTTTTCCTGTCAAAAATTACTAAGTACAGCAGCTCTGGGGTTTCATCCACATAACATCTCCTATCTTGTGTATATCGTGCTTTGATGATGATACTGTGTCAATACCTTTCAGTCTAATCTCAGTGGAGTAGATTGCATTGATGGGTGCAGTAGCGATCAAGGTACTGTCTTTCGGTAATGCATTGTCCCAATGCACAGCTTCCTTGCAGCAATCTACTAGATAGTCCTGTGACATCTTTCCATGATCCTATTCTCTGTTGGAACATGTGCACATCAAAACATTACTGGATGCCCCATTCTTCCATGAAGACCTTGAATATACCAATTCTGAATGTGGTGTCACTATCTACATTTGTTGTATAGCCCCTATTATTTTTTGTAGCATTTAATGTTTATATTAGTTATAAGAATATATTTTTTTTTTTATATTTTTCGTCAATCAGGACCCCCAGTTACAGAAAATCTGCTTTGAATCATAAAATAAAAAATGCAATAAAAGACATTATTTAATTAAAAAAAGCTTTTAATTCCTTTTATGAATAAAATATATTATGGACACTACTGACTTAGGAAAAAAAATTTTTCAATGGATTTTTACAAGAATTGTTTCTTTTTTTTTTTCTTTTTCTTTTTTTCTTAAAATTTAATTTAAAATAATTTATAAACTTAAATCTTTTAAAATTCTGTATTAATTTGTAGTAGTCAAGTGATATTGTTATTGGATAAAAACTAATTTACGTATTATAAATGCACTTACTACAATTCAGTGTTCTGCTTCCAGTACTTTAAAAAGAATTTTGAATTTTTTGGTGTGTGTGTGTGTATATAAATGTGCTAATTTTTGTAAACAAGACTTCATATACAACATTATCAGAAACTAAGAGCAATAACTATAGTGAATTTAAAATTTATTAATAATTTTCTAGCATTTCCTGAAGTCTTCATAAGTAAAACTATAAAGCCAAAGTACTTATAATTCAATAAAATATTAGAAAGCTTAAAATCTTTAAGATTACTCGGTAGTTAAAAAAAATTATCTAAAAAAGACGTTATATTTGTTGTGTAATTTTATTTCCATAATCTCCTCCTTAAACTGTCAATGTATCATTCAACACTTAAAAAGGCAGCAGCCATCTCTGTGTTAAAAATACATTTCATGCTATATTTTAAACTAAAAGTAACTAATATTTGTTTCAATTCAAATTAATTAAACTTTAAATTGGCTAATTTTTCTCAATGTCTCAGGAAAATATATTTTATTTTTGAAAGATTTTTTTAATAAAGAGAATTATGTTGTGTCGATAGTTTTGTCAATATGGCCGATTTTATTGATCTTATTGATAAACAGAAAGAAAAAATTATTCCAATCAATTTAAATTCAGTTTGAAATGCAACAAAGTATTTTGCTTATTGGAAATATTGAATTTAATCTTTTAGCTTTAAATTAAAACTAATATAAAAACTCCAAGAATGATCTTCCATATTTTAAACCTTATGTATTGCTTTGTTAAATCAACATCAATAGCATTTGTCTTAACAAAATAATAGTATTAATGATAATAACTATCAGGTCCGATGTAAATTACAAAGATTTACTAATAATTTTTTCTGTACTTTTCAACCCATGATTGTTTCGAAATATATTTATAAAAAAGTGACATAGTTTCAGATCATTAGGTCATGAAACATGATTTAACACCTCACTGCAAACAAGTACCTTTATCAAAGATAACCCCCCCTCCAATCCTTCTTTGTGTCACACACTCTTTTTGTTTCTCTATATCCCTCTGTGTTTGCAATAGAAATTCATTGTAAATTGATCCCCCAAGATGGCATTTACAGAGTTACTTCCCTTAGTGTTAATTCGTGTAATTAAAAAAAAAGATTTTAATTTCAAAAGGTCACTTGACGTTCAGGGATAAAATTGTCCTCAACAGATTGTTAGTTCAGGAAACCAGATTTACCCCCTGCCATTGATCATTCCAACTGCCTTTATCTAAGGTGGCCCCTCACCTCCAATTCCTTTGTTGCATTCTCTTTTTGTCTATGTCTCTCTCTAACTTTCTGTCTGCCTCTCGACCAAGCATGACAAGCATATTAATATATAAATTGATTTAAATTTGGCTGTAAATTTTATTTTTACAGAATAGTATTGAATATATGAAACATGCAAAGAGACGACGTTTGACAACAGATGATATCAATGATGCTCTTCGAACAAGTGATATGCAAGTAAGTAAAAAAAACAACCCCAGTAAGCATTTTCCTGCATAATTTACAATGTTTATACTTGACTTTTACTTATTTGGATTAATGGAGAAAAAGCTCAATAGAAACAAAGCTTAGATGTTATTGCTGATAACACTGGACTACAAAAAAAAAAATTTAAGTTTTCCATGTTTTTTCCTAACGATTTAGCACAATTTTTCACTGCTGAATCTGAAAATGACAATGAAAGTGAAAATTTCTCACAATGACGTCATCTTTTTATGCTAAGTTGAGTTTCTGACTAAATCAATTATATTTTTGTGACATTATCAATTGAATTTTGTTAAATGTTACAATAAATTGAATAGTATACATTGATAAATGTAAGTACGTGTAAATTGCTTGTTACATTATCATTGTTCAAAATTCAGGTCTTGAAATTCTGTTTACTCGAACACTTGGAATAATCAATGGCAGGGGTGTCACTCTTCAAAGTCCAACAGTAATCAGCCATCATTACTTCATCCCTGATACCTCATCTCCATCTTGTTCATGTCCTGATGGAATCTCCCCCCTGTTTGTCACCCACTGACCCCAGATTCTCAGGGAACCAATCCATATGTAAGAATAAATAATGCATTTTGATGTGCATGTTGCATCTGAGGTTTCTGAAAGCAGTCAGCATATTGATGATGTGTTCTGCATAGTTCTTGGCCTTGTTGCCAAGAAAATTCTTCACAGCCAGAACAAAAGCCTTCTGTGCTTCCAGTTCCACTTCATACATTGAGTTTTCAGACTCTGGATCTCTGTATCCACTGTGCCATGTGTCACAGTGGATACAGGCGTTGGTTAGATCCAGTGACAGACCCAAAGGGTGTGAGTTCAATACCCGGTTAAGGCAGTGGAGAACTTTCAGAGGGAAAATCAGCAGGAGATAACTGATAACTGACATCCATCAAACATGGCTCGTGGAACTAGAACAGTCTACCCCAGTGTTCGAAATAAAGGGTTCGGTTCGAAATTCCAACCACCTGAAGAAGGCCAGAGCGTACAACGGCCGAAACGTTGTGACAAATATGGCGACAAAGATGAGGACAATAGTCCGACTAATGTAAATACTGTACATAATACCTCATCTCAGAAATATAGACAGACTCTGAAATTTATTTGTCTGAAAATAATTCTGATTGGTTAAAATTAATAAGTTTATAATTAACATAATAATTAGTTTTATTGTGTGAAATATGTTGAATATTTAAATATTTTAATGAACATGACAAAAAAACGTAAAAAACAGTATGTGGTCATAACTCAAAAAGTTGACCTGATTGAGCAAAACCAGCATCATTTTTGGATTCAGCGCATCAAAATTATCCTAAATCAGCTAAAAGAAATTTAGGCAATAAATTTGGTGTTGACCTGTGAATTGGAGATTATGTATGAGTAGTTACTTTTCATAAAATTTGACCGTGAGTTTGTAAGGTACCACTTATTGATAGGCTCAATAGACTCTCTCAATATGTATGTACATTTAATAACTGAACATGAACCAATTCCAGTTAAAGAGTGGGGAATTATTAATTCAAACTTTGTAAATATCAAATTCTAAATGATAAGCATAACTTTGAATAACATTTTTCTAATTGTTAGAATATTCAAACAATTTTAAACTCTTTGTGTGTAATTAGTTTCTTAACTATATTTGCACAGAATTTTAAACATTTTGCAATTGTAATAAGAGGAAAGAGGCTTGCTATTTCTTAATGGTTTCAGAAATAATCAGAATATGATAATTAAACCAGATTCCATGTTGCATTCCAGTTAAATATTTTCCTGTAAACCATTAAGTTGAAATTGATTGTATTTCTGTATTGTTTGTTTTGCTTTCTAGGATGATCATGTTTTTGTAATATACCATGTGAAAAAGGTACTTTAATAGTAGATTGTAGTAGGTACAGTAAAGAATGTGTAGAAAAAGAATTTGTTCACATTATGCAATTTTTGGTTTCTAAGTTTCTAATAAGATGAGCTTTCAAAATATTTAATAACAAATTTATCTAATGAAGAATGTCTTCATGTTGCATTGAAACAAAATAAAAATTACTTTTGTTATTTACATCTTGTATTTTATTTATTTTAATCAACATTTCTTTCACAAATAAGCTTAGTGATATTTTTTGTGTGGGTTTATCAAGATGCATAGAGGCATCTATAGATTGAGTTTCTTGCAAATGTAGAGAAAACATGTTCTCCATTTTTAATCAACTTCACACAATATTATCTTACTTTCCAACAATACCAAATTTCTGAATATGTTAATTATAAGGTGAGTGGTATCCTGGTTATTGGTGCAAAAATCAATTGTTGAGTCTAGTTTAAATGTTAGTTATATTCACTTTATATGAAAACTTGCAGTGGCTGAAATTTTACATAAAAATTAACTCTACTTTAAAATTAACTGTAAACTAATTTTCTATTTTTTTTTTTTTTTTCCAAGCTGAAAATGTGTTGCTCCCATAATGTAGGAAAAATAGATTATCTAAGAAAAAAGTGTTAACATGTTTGCCAAGAAGCAATAAAAACAATTTAATTTAACTTACTGTAATTTCTGTTGGATAGATGCAAAGCTACTTCCAAAGGTTATTTACTCACACTATTTGAAGATAAAATCCAAATATAACACGATATCTTAAAGTATTAATGCTTGCTCAAAGGAAGATGTTTTGCTATAAGAATATTTGTCATGAATAATATACCTGTTGTGAACCTAAATTTCCTTTTTTTTCTCTCATTTGCAGCCTATACTCGGCCATGGTTCTCCAGAACCAGTTACTTTTAAACAAGTCAAAGATGCAGATATTCATTTTGTTGAGGATTTAGATCTGAATGTGGCAAATATTGCCTTCAATAGTTATAAACCAAAGGAAACTGTAGAACTTGGCATCAAAAGTAAGTGATGATTATTTTACTTTATAAAAAGTAATAATTAAAAATATAATGGGAGAAAATATTTTGTTAATATATATATTTTATTTTTTTTTTTTGCTATTTAGTTGTTCTATTGGTTTGAAATTTCTTTAAATGGCATTTTTGCCAGACTGAAAAAAAGTACTTTTATTTTTGATGGGGTAAAGAAAACAGTCTAGATTTTTGAAACCTGTAACAGTTTATATCCTGTTAAATGATCAGGACCATTTTCAGCAGAAAATGTCAGAAGACATAAAAATCATTATTAATTTCTAAAGTTTTCATTGATTTGTTCAAAAGTTTAATGTTACTTAATACAAATTTTAGGATTTAGGATTAAATAAATTAATTTGAATACTGTTTACATTAACATTTCAAATCAATGTCTGTATTTGGACTTGAAATATGAAGAAATACTGATAAATGACTAAACAAAGATTAATACTCAAAAACATCACACTTCAAAAAAATTAGACAAAATCTAACATTACTTATATTATAGAGTAAGGTAAAATTTAGCATATAAATTGAAAATATTTTAATTACCATAAATTGCAGTGTATGAGTCAATCTGGTGTACAAGTCGACCACAAGATTTTTAACTCAAAATTCTGAGTTATATATTTAACATATAGGTTGACCCCCAAAACATATGGTAGGCTACCAGTGATGCAAAAATGTGATCTAGAAATATTTTTTAGGCTTTAAAAACTCAACTTGTATGCCACAATTTGCAGTATTATTCAAGATGAATAAGTTATGAAATTGGCATAAATAAAAAATATTACAGCTAGATTGCCAATTTTATGGTAAAACCTTTAAAATTACAATAAGTCTGCTGGTGGCTATTGTCAGATACCTACAGCCAAATGTAAAAGAAAAATTAGTAGCTTTATATTACTTTTGTCATGTCTAAAAGTTGAGAGAACAATATCTATCCATCTCCTTATTTAATCTCTTAATCAAAATTTGAAGTATTTACTAGTATATGGGGAGGAAAAGTACCTAGAATGTTATAAATTTTGTGAAAATTCTATGCAAATTTTTATAGAAAACTACTGTTTATTTCTTAATATTAAATATATAAAAACATTTTCCTAGTAAGTTGTTTAATTCTAAATTCAATGATTAAATGCAAAATAAATTTTAAATTTATGTTAGTTTTGTAGTTATTAAAATTTATTCTTTTTTTAAATTGGTTCCTAAATCTCACTTAAATAAAAGTTAAAGTTTAATAAGATCACTATACTTAAAAATTTAGTGTAATGCGTTTTGTAAGATGATCAGTTTTTGGTTGATTTCTGTATCTGTATGTATATTAGGTATATATTTCTGAACAACTCCTATTAATGATTATTTGTTTTATTGTTTAGGTTTCTGGTATGCTATTGAAGGTGTATCCAAGATCAGCCCAGTGCAGAATGCTGCAGGTGAGACTTGGAAAACCCCTTCATTTGGTCAAAGTATGTTCCAATTTCTTTCCACTAATTTGAATGGGTTTTCATTTTAATCCCTCTCCAATAACATGAAGCTTACCAGTTTGCTCATCTGTTTTGCTACAGCTGCTTTTGTTATTTTTATAAATATCCTGACATAGAAGTCTCTATTAACAATAATATGTCTATTAACAGGTCACTTAAACAATAATTTACATAGGTAAATTATTTTTTAACTCATTTTGTCAACCCCAGAAATGAACATACATTTTTCAAAGCAGATGATCAATACTGATAAACTCTTGATCATAAAATTTAACTATATATTTTGTTTTTCTTTAGTTTTTGTTCATTGGTCATGTTTTGTAGGTTGTTTTCAAAATTTACCACCTTTTTATTGTATTTGTGCTATACTCATTGCCTATTAACACCAATCCCTATCAATAATTTGTGTTGGTATTTTATTCATATTTTCTATCATCCATTTCATATTAATTACTAACTATAAATTCAACATATTTTATAAATGGCTATTAGCCTCGGCCATAAATCTGCTACTAAATATTCTATTCAAAAGTAGAACCAAATTGGATCATTTTTTAAAACTTTTATTGAATTGTATTACACTAGAAATACTTAGATATGAATTTATTGTTTTAGTTTCAATCACATAACACCAAAAGATTTGGTGTACTAAAATGAATTTAAGTAAATAATAGCTTTGTAGGTACTTGTAAAACAATCGTATCCAATGAGTATAGAATGTTTAAAGTTTGCTTTAGGCTTGACTATATTTATACTGACTGTTTAAAGAATCTAACTTCACTACAAAGTATTGCAGAAAAGAATTAACTGTAAAAATTTAAACATTCTTTTTTCTTTTTAAACTGTATATATATTAGGCAGTCAAGGAGCAATTACACGTGCTATCTGAGAGGTGATTTCATAAGAAAATAATAATCATGGTTTTTATAAGAAATAAATTGAATATTCAGTGAAACACTAATTTGTTTTCTGATTTAAACAATGTTTTTAGTAATGTGATATCTGCAATTGAGTATAGTTTTGTTTGTGTACAAGTATCATCAGGCTAAACGATATATATAAGATGGTATTTTGGTATCTTTTATTTTATCTTTTTTTTATTATGCAAAAAAATTACAATTTGTTTCATTTAAGAAATATTTGTATTTGATTCAAATTTTCATACTTACTAAAAAGAGTTGGAATTATTTGTAATGATTTTTTATCTTCTCTGGTATATATTATTTTACTGAAAATATAATTTTCTTATGGAATACTACAAAATGATCACTTGTTAGTTTCATTTCTTGAGTGTAGCAAACTTTACAAGAGTTTGTAAGAAGATTTGTAGATTTTCTTTTACATTTTTCATGTCAGTAAAAAGCAGTTTAATTGTTAAAGAGAATGCAAAGGTTAAAAATAGTCATTCATTTTCTGTCTAGTGATTAAGAGTAAAAAAAATACATGACTTGCAGTTTTGTAATTGCAAACTCTTGCTTTATAGTGATTAGAAGAGAAGTTAAAGAAGTGATAAGGTTTCATTTATGCATTTGTCTGGGTTTTCCTAATGTGGATTGCAAAATGTTAAAATTCTGGATGCTTGAAGGGATAGGCAGCAGACAAACATAAATGTTGCTGGTTTTGCTTTTTATATGCATTCCATAGCCACATCAGCACATTTGCAGTTGGTGATGTCGTTGGCTGTGTGATTCACATGTATGGACTTGGTCATGTGTTTTATTTTAATCTCATTATATCACTGAATTTGAGAAACGGATCCTTTAATCACACTATTCATAACCTGCTTTGATCAAACCATATCACTGTAGGCATCGCACTCTAAAGCTTAGGCATGGTGCACTGATATTATGTTACTATAGCTATACTATAGATGTTTAAAAAAATTAATATTTTATCAGAATATCTACTATATACAAGCATGTGCATGCTGTACACATTTTAAAATCAGTATCACCTTTCAGGGTGTTGCAGTTTTAGTCTCCAGCAGTGTATCTGTAAATTAGGATGTTTCTTTCAAAATCTTCCCCACAACTAAATTCACAAAGATGGGATTTCATTAAAACTTAGAATCAGTTTCCATAAAACATATCGACCAGATTCCTGGCTGACATAAGCAACTCTCTAACCAGTAAGTCTCTACCTTATGGAAAAAACTCTGTCCCTTCATTCCAACTAGTGAGATTAGACATTCGATTCTGTTTCCCAAAGTTACAATAGATATGGCCCTATCAGTCGGGAAACCTACCACTCTCTTGCTAGACAGTTTAATGGAGATGTTACGTTGTGTCTGACATATAATATCCACAAGGAGGCGGCGTTGTCTCCAGTGGTGGTAAATACAGTGATGAGCTAAAACATTATTACCACCTACCTAACAAACTGTTGATTCTCCATGTGTACACAAAACAGCACTTATTTGATAAAGCATATTGATCTTCAAAACCTAACATTTTTCTTTGAGGTTTGTTACCAAGATATTAACAGTGGGTCCTTTAACTGTTTCCACTGACGGTAGTATTTCTGCAAGGCCAACTTATTGCTTAAACACGCTTATGGGCAGCCAACAGACTTTCTGTATATAAAGCACACTTAATTTCATGATTATACTACATCATTTTTCTTTCTCACACATGCATTCTCTCATTTTTTTTATTAGGCTTGGTGTAGCTGATGTAAAAGATGGATTGAATAACTCTTAATCAAATAACTATTATATGCATGAGTAATTTCCCTTACTTCATCTAATAAAAATATTAATATTAATTATTATCAATAATCTCCCTTACTAATGCCGGACAGATTTTTTTTTTTTTTTTTTTTTTTTGTAAATGTGTTTGAAATTTTTTTTCAGTGAAGTTTACTTTCAAATTGTGTATTTGCAAAGTGTTGTAATCTTAAAAAAATTAATTCTTGATAAACCCAACCTGTGGCTTTATCTAAAAAAAAAAAGAAGCTTTCAAAGAAATGAGAAAAGTTAAGTATAATTGGATGAATAATTACTTCTTTATTGAAGGGGAAAACAAACATGAATATCATACTGCATTAATGTTAAACATTCTCTTTATGAACAATTCTTTTTAGGAAATTTAAAATTGAAACACTAAAGAAATAGAATATATTTTTTCTAAAACCTAGAGTTCTTAGAGAAATTGTGTATAAAAGCTTGTATATTGTTAATGAAAAAGTTACTAAATATTAAAATTGATGTGAATTTGTGAAAGAATGCTTTCTGTTGGTTGTTGAACTTTTTGTGTCCAGAAACGTTTTAAAATGTTTGAAGGAAACAAAGAACAATAACAAGTTGAAGAAATTGCAAATAATATCAGTAATACTTGCAGAAAAATTATCAGAATTTAGTACATTTTCACTGGTGACTGGCAAAAGTAGCAATATAACAGTTTAAGTTCAACTTGGGTTTTTTTATACATGGTGTTGATAAAGTTTTATTTAATGTTATTGAAGAAATACATTGTATTCAGCCAATGAAAGTGTAAAGTAATTGGCCATGGTTAAATGTAAATAAATCCCAGCATGCATCTGTGTATTTTGTGTATAAATTTGGGGAGTGGAGACATTTTTGCAATCATTCCTACTGCTGAGTAGAGCCAATAGAAAAATACCATTACAGGAAACAATATCTATGAAGAAGTAAAGAAAGCAATAACAAAGTTGAATATCTCTCTTGAAAGGTTTATCAGTGTGTCAACAGACAAGGACTTTGCAATGGTTGGCCTTAAAATAGGCGTTCTTGCTAAATTAAAATCAGAATTAGCTCCTGTAAAATTAGCAAATGACTTTGCACCATTTCATTGCAAAATTCAAGAGTATAGTGATTTGGTGTACTATTGTGAAGTTCATTTACTAATCAAAGGTAAAAATACTTCAGTGTATATAGACTTTTGGAAATGAAAGGTCAATTTGTCCCCAAACTGAAAAATAACTGTATATGTGATTTTGTATTTCTTATAAATATTATTCACCCATTTAAATAATCCTAATTCATGGACAAACAATTCATTTTCTTTTGTCAAAGCTTTTTAAATGAAATTTCAAATTTAAGAGAATCAACTCAAAATTAGTGATACTTTCCATTTCCTCACATTAATTAGCCAATCAATTCAATGAGTTTGAAAATCTTATTTATGCTGATGAGTTAAAAAAACAAATTGAGCTCTAGATTTAATTTCATTTCAAAGCTAGAGAAGTAAATTTTTACCTTTTTGCAAATCCATGCTTATTTTGAAACTTTATTTGCAAATGAAATTATTCAAACTTTAGAGTTCAAAAATTTAAAAATTAATCTGTTGTCTTATTCACCAATTTGAATGACACCATGTTTTGTAGCACTTATAAAAATGAACAACTTTTTTTCTTGAATGAAAGCCATGAAATCAAGAACAATGTTGACAAATAATCATCTTGAAGACAATTTACAAGTTGCAACATTTCAAATATCTCCAGATATTGAACATCATATTTAAAAAAAAAAAAAAATTGTAGTGTCAAATTTCTCATTAACTTTTTTTGTTATATAAATAATAAATATACAATGTTTCTTATTTACATTATTTACAATCCGCTTAATGTCCTCATCTTTGTTATCACAACATTTTTGCTCAATGCCTGCCAGCCTTCTGCAGATGTCTCTTGATCTGAGTAATCTTCAGCAGAATTAAAACTGAATCTATGGGGTAGTTTCCAATATCCATGTCTAGGGATATCACATCTTGTTTTGTTTTGGGTTTTTTTTTCTTAAATATAGTAACTGATTAGTTATTTCTAGTCCTGTTTCCAAGTCTGAATCTACTACCCAGCCCAGGGATTGAACTTATAATTACTATGCTGCTAAATGTATAAATCAATGCTTTAATCCTCTGCTATTTTTCCACAAGACAATCCTGAATCTAGAACTAAAAGAAAGAGACAAAAACAGCAGTGAGAGAACCAAGCTTAACAGCAATGTCTGCAGCAGCAGCAGCAAGGAATCGTCCCTGGCTTTAATCTTTGAAGGATTAAAGTATTGCTTCATAAGCTTGGTGACATAGTAATTGTGAGTTCAATCCCTGGGCTGGGTAGTACAGATTAAGGCTCAGTAGAAACTGAACTAGCAATAACTGAGCAGTACTAAAAAATAGAGAACCAGACAAAATATCCCAGACATGAACATTGAAACAAGAACAAACAACTGATATAGATTAAATAAAACGTGTATCAAAATATCAGAATATCAAAATTCTCTGAAGGTTACCTGGATTGATGGGCACTTGAATAAGGCTGGTGAGCACAACGGCTGAAATGTTAACAACAAAGATGAGGATATTAGTCTGAATGTAAATGATAATTATTCCTCATTCAAGAACTTCAAACAGAAACAATATTTCTTATGTGAATTTTGTTTTCTGTACCTTTCTTCAGGTAATCTGTGTTTTGCAATGTAAAAACTATTTAATGTTATGCATGCTCTTTGCCCTTATCCTATCTCCCTGTCATGTCGATTTTTATTTCATTTTCTATTTGAATGTTTTGGAATTGCATCCCTTTGATTTGACTATGACCATAATTTTTCAAGGTCAAACTCAAAAATACTCGAACTAAATCACATATAATAATTAAATATGATGTTTGTTAAATTTTTCTGTTAGTGGTTTGGCTTGATTTATGATGCACACTACTTTATGTGAACTGCTGGTCAAACAATGTTGCCCATGTCTAGTCTAACACGTAAATTCTTTCGGCAATATTTAAACTTCATGCCCTCAAAAAAAAAAAAATAGGTTTGTCAAAAGGGGCGGTTATTCCCTTGACACCGCTTTTACTTAGTGAACTTTTCACTCCCTTGGCAATGTTTATTATTTTAAAAAGCAATGATTAGAATTTCAATAAAAACCAAAACATATAAAAGTGACTTTATACTTTTATAACAAAGATATTAAACACTATTTTTTATTAGATTGCTTATTTACAAGAATAATTGTATATTTACAAGATTATAAGAATATGTGAATGAACAATAATTTTATTCTTTACCATTTTATAAAGAAATAAATATGAAAAGACAGTTTTTATGAATAATTTATAAAAATGTCTGAACAAGAAAACTGTAATTATAAATTTTGAGGAAAATGCATTTCCTGGCATGTCTTTCATTTGTCCTCATGCCATAAATTCACTAAAATAGGTCGAGAGCATCTCTTCCTCACAAACATTTTGATAATTTTCTAAATTTTTTTTAATAAATTTTGGAATAAAAAGATTCTTTTTTTAAAATTTATTTCTTTATAAAATGCTATATAATAGATCTTTATAAAAGGTAAATAATATCACATTGTACTTGGTTCACATATTTTTATAATCTTGTAAATAAACATTGCCAAAGAAGCCTAAAGTGTATACAGTAATAGTGGTGTCAAGGGAATAACTGCCCTATGGATATCTTTTTTTTTTTTTCTTTCTTTTTTTGCATGAATGTTAAACATTGCTGTTCTTTCTAGGTTTGAGATCTGGAGAATTAGATGGTCAAGTGAGGTTTTCTTCATATTTAAACCATTATCCTACAATTTATATAGTGTGACATGATGCATTGGCTTGCTGAAACCTATCACTGCCACCATAGAAGAGTTCATATCTGGTCTTCAATAATATTGAGGTAGGTGGTACATGACAAAATACTGTCCACACCCAATATTCTTCGATAAAACATTATCTAAACCATCATACTGTTTCCACTGACTTGTTATTTTACTGTAGTACATCATGGTAACATCACTTCCTCCAGGATAATGACGCAAACATACCAGATGGCCACTATATTCAGAAGAAAGCAAAACTCACTGGGCCAGAAAACTGTACTTTCACTGCAACAAGACTCACTTCTGATATTCATGCACCCACTAAATACATTTCTAGCAATTAATAATGGTTAGCACTGGTGCTATGGCTGGCTTGTAGCTATGCAGCCTCACAGGCAACAAGGATTTATGTACTATGTATTGTCACACCTTCATTCGAGCTGTCTGCCACAGAAACTTTTATATTTAGCAGGAAAACTTCCATTCATTTTTTAATCAATGTTTTAACCATCCAATGCCTTGACAGCAGTTGGTGATTTTTTTTCCTCCTTAGACCTCCTGATAGATACTCACCAAAACTGAATTGGAAGACCAGTTGAAAAATGCTCTGACCTACTTTGTTAACGTTAACAAATAAGCTTTTATCAAAGTTAGTCAAATCATACTTCTTACCTAAAAATGTGTATTCAAAATGTTAAAATTAAATACTTACCTGTTTATATACATGTGCAGTTGTTATGAGAAAATAGCTCTTCTTCATGGCACATGTTACTGGCCATGATATTTTGGGTAATGAGAGTTCAATGAAATATGTTGAGGAATTGGTTTTAAGAACAATGCAATTGAAACCATCCAGGGTGAGAGATGTGGAGGAGGACACCTTCATCCTCTAATCTCATCAGGAAGATGTACATGTACTGCTGGATGATGTGAACTCCATATATAGAAAGGAAACTGACAAATTGCTTTCTTTGATGTACTAATAACTTATTCAGAACAGGGGTTCAGGACATCTTTATACTGTAACCAATATTCACTTGACTGAACAATATCTGAATTTCGATTTATTTTTCCCAACCATTTATACAGTGTGAAGAAAGGACTGTCTATTGTCTACAAAATTGAACTACATTCATAAGTGGTGATCCAGTCACATGCCAGCAAGAAATGATCAGCATCAAGAACACCCTTCTTAGTAAACAAGAAAAAATAATCTTGTACAAATAGAGCTACAAAAGTGAATGACAGCAATTGAAAAATTGTCACTATCTCCCTTACATCATAGACATTTTTAAAGTTTCAGGGGATCTGTGGTTCATACAACATTAGGGCAATATTCATAAGCAGTCCTATCTTTCAGTGATACCTAGCCAGTCATACTTCCATCAGATTGAGTCAATGATCAAGAATTGTGTGTATAACATACTGTATTGCAGAATATAACGAGGCTGTTCTCTTTATAGGAAAAATTAGTAGAACACCAGAAAGTCTGTAAAAAGATTATAAAGTCAGGTATAGCTAATCATGTATAAAAAGGAGTTTCAATAAATCAGATTGAATTAAGTCATATAAATAATTAGAGAGTAAGGTGATTGAAAGAATCATTGCACATGCTAGACTTTGGTAACCTCCTCAATAGGCCTAGCATAATAGAGCCTTTCTTTAGGAAAGAATGGATTTTAGGTTTAATGCTCCAACATTAGACCACTTATGGGACAAAGCCTAATGATTAGTTAAGCTTTGGAGTTTACCTGGTAGCCATGTATTTAATCCCTGGGTCATGCAGAATAAAATGCAGTGCAACAAGCAAAAATAACCCATATTAGTTAATTATTTTGTTGTGGTTATGGACAATGGAATGAGTAACCTACTCCCTGGTTTGAATCGAGGCTTCAATTCTAAATTCCAAGAATGATTCTGAATACAACAGACACCTGAATGCTGAAGGATATAATGGTTAAATCGTTGTGCTTATAAAAACCAAGATGAGGATAACAGTTCACATAAATTAGTGCATGATAACATTATTTAGCTAATAACTACATGACAGGTTATCCATTCTTGTATTTGTTGTTTATGCTTTTGTTTTTTTATAAAACAATACAGGCACAATTTTTGGTGAGCTGCTAACAAGGTAGGATTAGTGCAAAGGGGATGTTTTTTTTTATTTATTTATTTATTTTTTTCATATTTCATTATTTTGTTTTGTTGTATTTATTGATTTTTTTAAATATGTTTCTCTTTATATTTAGACACACACACATGCACACACACACACAAATATGAGCACTGGTAAAAACTGAAATGTTAACAGCAAAAATTACAATACTGGTAAAAATGGTCGCTGAAGACATTAGGTTTATAATACCCAGAAATTCATGCACAGATGTCCTCAAGGACACATGGCACATTGCATAAAGGCGTTGGTTAGATCCAGTGACAGGACCCAAAGAGTGTGAGTTCAATATCTGGTTAAGAACTTTCAGAGGGAAAAATTAACAGGAGATAACTGATATCCATTAAACATGGGACGTGGAACTAGAACAGTCTACCTCAGTGAGCGAAATAAAGGTTTCAGCTCGACATTCCAACCACCTGAAGATGGCCGAAACATTGTAATAAATATGGCGACAAAGATAAGGACAATAGTCCAAATAATATATATATATATATATATATATATATATATATATATATATATATATATATATATATATAATAAAAAGGCTTAAACACTAATATTCCATGGTCATAATTTATTCCATTGGAATCATAAATACGGCCTACAAATTAAAAAAAAACAGAAAATACAACTACAGGAATAAAAAATAAAATTTAGTGAGTGTGTAAGTATGAGTGTGGGACGAATGCTAGAGTAAATGAAAGCTATAGGGTGGGGTAACAGACGAGAGAAGGACAGGAAGGTCTAAAGATGAAGGGGGGATTAAAATTTAACAGAGAAGTTTTAAAGAAGGGAGTCAAAGACGATTTAAGTGAGAGAAATATGAATATTTTTTCAAATGTCTAATACATTAAAGATACACTGGAAAAGAGTATACATTTTGTGGTGACATACACACACACTAGACGATATAATCTTAAATCTCAAAAGATGAGAGAGGGAGAGGAAAAGAAAAAGGAGTGGGGGGAGAGATGGGGTGGAACTAAAACTGAAGGGCATTTATAAAAGGGCCACTGTGTAATCAAAATTTTGACAAAGATAATATCGACTACAGGTTACAAATCTAATATAAACACATAAAAATAACGATTATCTAATCCAGCAAGGACCTGTATTTCTATGTTCATATTTGTTTAGATGGGTTTGTGTATGTATTTGTATGGAGATGTGTAGTGTAAGGTTTTATGTACATATTGTTTATGTGCATGTATGTGTATGTCCGTATGTATATATGTGTGTAGATGTATATATGTGTAGGAGTGGATGTGTATGGATGTATGTGTTATGTATGTGTGCATGTGTATATATGTACGTGTATGTATGTATGTATATATATATATATATATATATATATATATATATATATATATATATGTATGTGTACGTGTATATGTACGTATGTACGTGTATATATATGTATATGTACGTGTATATGTATATATGTACGTGTATATGTGTGTGTGTATATATAAGAAAGGGAACGCTGAATTTAGAATTTCAGTTGTTCTGTTTCTGACTAGTCTTGTGTCTATCGTCTCTTCATGCTGACTTAAATATCGTCTAATCCTAAGTATGTTTCTCATAACCATGTCCTGAAGATGGTCTACTAGACCGAAACGTCTGACGTCGACAGTAAAACAACATTAAAACAGTAAGCTTGCATATTCGGATTTTGTTTTGTCTTTTCCATATTTTTCATCATATATATATATATATATATATATATCTATATGTATGTGTATGTATATATATATATATATATATATATATATATATATATATATATATATATATATATATATATACACGAACACACACACACATGTACATATACATATATACACATGCACACACATACATAACACGTACATCCATATACATCTACACACATATATACATACGGACATACACATACATGCACATAAACAATATATACATAAAACCTTACACTACACATCTCCATACAAATACATACACACACTCATCTAAACAAATATGAATATAGAAATACAGGTCCTTGCTGGTTTAGATAATCGTTATTTTTATGTGTTTATATTAGATTTGTAAACTGTAGTCGATTTTACCTTTGTCAAATTTTTTTGATTACACAGCAGCCCTTTTATAAATGCCCTTCAGTTTTAGTTACCCACTTCCATCTCTCCCCCCACCCCTTTTTCTTTTCCTCTCCCTCTCTCATCTTTTGAGATTTAAGATTATATCGTCTAGTGTGTGTGTATGTCACCACAAAATGTATACTCTTTTCCAGTGTATCTTTAATGTATTAGACATTTGAAAAAATATTCATATTTCTCTCACTTAAACCGTCTTTGACTCCCCTCTTTAAAACTTCTCTCTGTTAAATTTTAATCCCCCCTTCATCTTTAGACCTTCCTGTCCTTCTCTCGTCTGTTACCCCTCCCTATAGCTTTCATTTACTCTAGCATTCGTCCCACACTCATACTTACACTCTCACTAAATTTTATTTTTTATTCCTGGAGTTGTTTTTTTTGTTTTCTTTTTGAATTTGTAGGTCTGATGAATTGGAACGTATTTACAATTCCAATGGAATAAATTATAACCATGGAATATTAGTTTTATTATATCCTTACTCTGTCCTGGACATTGAGTTCTACCTGGATTTATCCTCTTGGAATTATTTTTTATACATATATATAATTGCATATGTATGTGTATATTTACCACTAATATATATATATATATATATATATATATATATATATATATATAAAAATGTGATTATATATTTACATATATGTTTATGTTTGCATTTACATATATTTCTGAATTACCGCATTTCTTTTTTTAGTCTGATTTTCTTTAGATTTTCTACTTTGATCATGAAAACAGAAGAAATTTAGACTTTAAAAATTTTTTTTTAATTTTAGAAACAGATTTTGCAGTGCATCACTCATAAAGAAATATTGATATGCCAGAAAATCTTGTATGATAATTTTTTTCATGTGCTCACATTTATTTTCCCAACAATACATATTAAAGCTTCTTTTAATAGGAAAATTTCAATTAGAAACTGGAAGTATGGTATGAAATTGTTTTAGCAATTTTTGTCTAATTTCAAAAGTAAACCATAGAACATATAAAAAATATAAATTAAATATTACAAAGTCTACTTCCATTTATCATATATCTATCAAATTCCCTTAAAAATAAAAATAATTTAAATCTTACTTTGTATTCAATTTGTTGGTTTTTATGGATAAGAAAGTACTAGAGGCTGAAGATGTACAGTTTGAGGATGTTGGAATAAGTTGCAGTGAGTCAACTAAAACAAAAAAATGTCCCTGTACAACAAATAATTTCTGAAATATTTAAATTTTTTACATTTAGCTTCAAAATTATATTCTTAATTAGAAATACTTATTAATTATTATCAAAAATATCTCCATGACAATGATTACCAATGTAGAAGATAGTTATTTATTTTATTTTCTTAATTAGTAATCTACCTTCCATTTTCATATTTGACCAGCGATGATTTACCTGACTACAAAACAGGTGACATCAGGTGAATTACCTAAATTATTGTCTTCATTATTTCCTCTTTTTCCAGGTAAGCCTGTGATTGTTAAAAAAGAGAAAAAGGAACTGTCAGACAATATGTTGTGTTATTACGACTACATGGTAAAAGCAATTCTTGGAGCTGATGAAGAAGCTATGAAAGTAAGTCAATTCAGATGGGGACAGTTTATATGCTTTGTCCCTTTGTGAATTTCTTAGAATTACCGTATATACTTGTGTAACACGTGATCCCGAACTTTTCACTTAGAAAAAATGATTTTATCATGTATCTCATGTATCCTGCAAGTTCCTTTTTTGAGAGACCAAATTACAGTAGACTAACCTCTTTTCCTCTATCTTTTATCCCATCTTCTAGTTTAAGAGAATGATAAAAGTATCAGTAATAATAAAAATATTAGTAATGCTATACTCATTGCATAAACACATACAGCCATAAACAACTGAACAAGAACAGCTAAATATCTTATAAATGTAAACAATGGAAAAGATGCCTATTTGCTATGTTTGTATTTTATAATATACTAATATGTTAATATTACATGTATTACTATTGGGCCAGCAGTACATATGCTAATTTTATATTTCATGTATGATGCAAAATTAGCTTCAAAATTAGGTCTTCAAAAGTCACATGATACACAAGTATATACAGTATTTGTATATGATTTTATTTCTTTTCTTAAAATTCTTTTTAGATATCTTCATTATTTTTCTCTTTTAAATATGTCATCTCACTATGCTGTCTTTTGAGTATGGGACATTAAATGACTATATTCAGCATTTGCCATGGTGTAGTGTTATATAAATGATTAATGTTATTACTGACAGGAGATACTGGATTGCCTTGACAGTAATTAAGGAGAAATTAGATTATAGTCTTACTAAGTTCATCATTTTTATGTCCACTTACTAAGTGTTTAGATTGCTGTTTATTTATAAACATGAACTTATTGACAAATATAAACAAAAAAATTCTGCATCATTTATTAGGATATTTGAAATGTTAAGCCTAGCTTTAGCTGTTATGGCCTCATATTTTCAAGAAATATGTACATGTATGAGAGAGATCCTTTCTTTATCACAGTGAGTTCAATGTTTAAAAACTATGCTTGGAGGTAAATTAGAATCCAAGCATACAATGAGATTAATCTTAAGATCATCCATCAATCTTAACTGCTTCTTTTGGGAATTCTCATCATTGTTAATGATCATGAATTATCTCTTTTATAGTTAGATTGTTAGTTGTGATATTTTTTAGAGTTATTATGTGTTTTGATGTTAGAAATGAATTCCATTATAATTTGATTATGTATTTAGATGCTTTCTGTTGGGTTTGTCACTTGGTCTTGATCCTGACTTAATCACAAATACATAATTACTAATGGCTGACTCACAAGATGATTAGATTGTTTCATGTTCCACGTATAAGACACATTGCTCAATATGAGGTCTACAGTTTTAAATCATTTTGACTTTATTAAAGAGATGATGACCCTATTATTCAACACTCCTCCATCCCAGCACCTTTTTCTTTAAAATTTTACCTTTAAAATGTCTTAAGCTTTATGGTTAAAATTCATGCAGGTTCTTGAAAAGCTTCTTGTACAAAATCTAATGGTAGCTGTGTCTGTTTCTGTGTCAATCTGTTTGAAAAGCATTTGATGGCTATATCTCTTAGAAAGATACAAGCCTACATTTTTTTCTTTTTTCTTTTTTTTTGCATGTCACTTTTCAAGTCTGGCTTTTCTGCTTATTTGCATGAAATGTTGGACTTGCTCTATTTTATTACCCCACTTCTTTAGTGGGGAACCAATTGTGGGCTTCTAAGTTATAAAGACAGGCTGTACTATTGAAAATCTTTGTGCTGTAACATCTGCAAACTGTAGTTTTTGTTTTACTTGAATATAGAAAAGCCACTTGCATTACTTATAGAGGAGGGTAATATGAAACATTGAAATATTGAGAAAAATTCCCAAGCAACTTTTGAATATTGATTACACACACACACACACACAAAAGATTTCAATGCTTTCGTTTTACTCTTGAAACCAGGTTCAACAAAACTTTGCTTCACTGTTTTTTTCTGTTATGCTGAATACAAAGAATGAATATATTTTTAAATTATTAAACACAAACTAATAATAAAATTTTATAAAAATTCACAATGAAAACAAAAATAAAAAATGTAATTATTAATATATAACTGAACTAAAACTAGTGGACATTTTCAGCTCTGTTCACAACGAGCAATAAGCAAGTGGATTTAATAGGGTTGATTCAGAAAATACTTGTCTTCTTCTTAAGTGCTATTTTAGGATGTAGGTAATCATAGCTCTCCATAGCTGCCTTTTTCTTTTAATATCTAGGAATTATGCATTACCATACTTGTTTTTAGGAAAGAAAATTATGTGTTTTTGTTTTGCATTGCTTTTTATACAGTTTTGGATTCAAAATTGTCCTTGTAGTGACCCCAGTTTGCTCTGCTATTTAACAGAATATCAGGAAGAAATTGTGATCATTAGCATGAAGTGAACCCAAACTGCCTTTGAGCCAAAATTTCAACTTTACTCACAATTCATTGTCTTTACTATTAACCATGCATGCCATTGTTGTTATATTACTGCAATATATTTACGATATGAAATAAGTAAATTATAGCTAGCTTTTGGCTTTGGGATTGTTGGCAGTTATACTTCTATAATATGTAAATCTCAGCTTTGTTTTTCCATCTAATAAATCTTCCCATAATTTATGCCATGTGTAATTATTCACCTTTAATTCATTCATACATAGAAGTGAACTTTTATGTATGGCTGAATTTCTATGAATGAATGAATATGCTTAGAATAAACCAGATTTATAACATTTAAGTTTCATAAGAAACAAAATGTCTATTTGAATTAGTTTGAAAAATATTAAATAAAAAAATTGATAATTTTCTCTTTTTCTGAAAAATTTTAATGTTGTAGTTGCCATATTGAAAAATTCAGCTTGCAACCTTTCTCTCTTACTGAACACTCTTTGAGTTTTTCTGCATTAGAAATTTTTTCTGGTATTGTGAAAATTAATCCTGATATTGATGTCAATTGTATTTACTGAAAGTGTTACACAATTTGATTTCTCTTCTTATTTGTATAATTCTGTTTACTTAATTTGTTGTTCTTTCTTTTAACAGTTTGCCTTGTCTGATTTGAAAACCAATTCCAAAATAGTTCCTCTATTACCATACTTTGTTAATTTTGTGTCAAACGGAGTGAGTACATTTTTTGTCAAGTCACATTATGATTTTGTAGAATAAAAGGAAGGGAATAGAACCATGACAAGTTGTTGATGATTTGACACTGTTCTATCTCCTTTTTGTTGATTTAAGCAGAAATCAACAATTTTTCTACAGATCTATCGGGTTGTCCAGAAAGTTTGTGCCAATTTTTAGTCATTCATGTTCCAGCATGTTAGAACATGTCAAATTTATCGACAGATATGATATGCTTACATTTCCGATTAGAAAACACTTCAAACATTCTATTGAGAAAGAAAGTTTAAAATTACGTGATTCATGTCAATCTTGCATTCCTATGAAAATGGAAGATTATTAGTTGCATTTTAGACACTTGATGGTTTATTTTTTTGTTTTTTTTTCACCGTAAAGGCAAAAATGCCTTGCAAGCAACAAAAAGGTATGTGCTGTATACCAGGTGTGTCAAACTGGCAGCCCGCAGGCAGCATGCAGCCCTTTATATGCATCTTGGCAGCCCTCACAAAGTTTTTTATAGCCGTGGTATATCGAGAATTTTGTCTGTGTTGGTAATGCAAATTATTAAAAACAGTGAGATTTTTTTTCAATTGGTATGATTAGATTGTTTATTCTATGTCAATGGTTTTTTTGTTTTCTAATGTCAGCGATTATTTTTAACTTCCAGTGATCATCCTTGACAACTAAATAAGAACAAATGTAAAGTGAAAATGTTCATAATTTTGTAATATTTTGCCTTAAAAGTGTCGAATACTACTCCATCTCGTAAAAAGAGAAAATTACCTGAAGAAGGACACGTGTTTCAAGAAAAGTGGGAATTACAGTACTTTTGTACAACTGTTAATGGAAAGATAATCTGTTTGATTTGCAACCACTGCATTGTGATGCCAAAAGAATATAATGTGAAAAGACATCATGAAACTAACCATCGATCTTATGATAAATATGAAGAAGACATGCGTTTTTCAAAAGTGAAGGAATTCAAGGTTAAGGTAACTCAGCAACAAAGTTGCATTACAAAAATTCAGAAAGACAATGTTAATTCTGTTACTGCAAGCTTTGAACTCTGCAAAATGATCGGCATCAGTGGAAAATCTTACAGTGATGGAGATTTCATAAAGCAATGTCTTGTAAAACAGCTGAAATTGTATGTCCAGAGAAGTCACACTTATTTCAAGACATTTCATTAAGCAGGAACATTGTTGCGGAACAGATTGATGAAATGGCAGGTGATTTGAGTCGACAGTTGAAGACTTTATCATCAAGTTTTGAACATTTTTCTATTGCTCTGAATGAGACTGTTGACATAGCTGGAATAGCACAGCTCGCCATTTTCCTCAGGGCTTGTTACAATGAATTTCAAATTTTTGAAGGATTAATTGTTCTGGTCCCAATGCATCAACAAGCCAGGACATTTTTGAGAAAGTTGAACAGCTTCTCTATGAGTATGGCCTTGATTTGAGTAAACATGTGTGGTTATCTACTGATGGTGCTGCCAATATCATTGGGAGACACAATAGTGTTGCTGCCAAGCTAGGTACAAAAATAGAAAACATATATCCAGATTCAACATTCAAGCATTTTCACTGTATAATTCATCAACAGAACTTATGTTCCCAGATTTTAAAATGAGATCATGTGATGAGTGTTGTCATAAAAACAGGGAACTATATCAGAGGTCGTGCTCTGCATCACTATCAGTTTAGCCAGTTATTGGAAGACGTGAATAATCAGTTCACAAATGTCCCGTTCTACACAGAAGTTCGGTGGCTTTCATGTCACAGGGTACTGAAAAGATTTTTTTATTGCGACACAAAATTGTTTTTTGAGATGAAGGGTCAAAGCACAGATGAATTGAAAGATGAAAGCTGGCTCCAAGATCTAGCTTTTTCAGTGGATATTACTACCCAATTAATTGACCTTAATTTGAAATTACAAGCTCATCACTCAGTTATATGATGATATCAATTGCTTCATTGCAAAATTAGCTTTATTGAAATCCCAGTTGTCACATGAAAACTTGATTCATTTTCCTAAGTGCAAGGACTTGAAGAAACTGCCACTACTGAGTCTGTATTTATCTTTGCTAAGTACGACACTTACCTAGAATTGCTGTCAAGGGAATTTCAGCGAAGATTTTGTGATTTTTCATCTGAAGATCAGTTTGCATTATTCCCAGCCTCATTCACTTTTGTTGTTGCTCAGGCAGAGGAAAGTCTACAGATGGAACTAATGGAAGTGCAGACTGACTCAACACTCAAGGGAAAGTACCTAGAAATACGGGTACCCAGATTTTTTTTCATATCTTCCTCAGACATTTAAGACCTTCAGAAAGTTTGCCACAAAGATTATGGTGATGTTTGGTTCCACATATGTCTGTGAGCAGTTATTTTCATTTATGAAGGCCACAAAAAAAAATATCTCACAGAACCAGATTAACTGATGAATATTTGTCATCTTTAATCAAAGTGAAATCTACACAGACATTCCAACCTGATATATCAAGAATAGTTTGTCTAAAGTGATGTCACCATAAAAATGATTAAATAGTACTACTTTGTAGTGTAAGTATTTTGTATTTAAAGTTTATCTGTTATTAATGTAAGGCTGTAAGTAGGTGCCGCCCTCGAGGCTGCAGATATGGCTGATGCGGCCCTCCATATGCCCTGGGTTTGACATGCCTGCTGTATACAGTGAATGTGCTTTAGCTGACAGAACTGTACAGAAGTGGTTCACTAAGTTTAGAGTTGGTGATTGTAGCCTTATTGATGAAGACCATTCAGGCAGTCACCCCACGCTACAGCTGACAACCAAATCAAGACATTGATTGAGAATAAATCACATTACACAAAGTGGGGATTGGTAGAAACACTAAATTTATATAAATCCACTATGAGCACTTACTGAAGTACTCAAATCACTATGATGTTTGGGTACCACATGATCTGGGTGAAAAGAATCTTTTGGATTGCATTTCATCTGTGATTTGCTGTATAAATGCAATGAAAATGCAGCATTTTGAAGCAAATTGTGACGGGTGATGAGAAATGAACTGTTTGCAACAATATAAGTAAAAAAGATCTTGGGGTAAGCAACATGAGCCGATTTTAGCCCCCTCAAAAGCAGGTCTTCATCATAAGAAAGTTATGCTGTGCATCTGGTGGGATTGTAAAGGAATCTTATATGATGAACTTCTGCCAAGTAACCCGTTGATTGATTCTGAAAAGTACTGCTTGCAACTGGATGAATTAAAGGCAACAATTCAAGAAAATGCCCAGAATTGGTGAATAGGGGAGGTGTTGTTTTCTATTAGGACCTCATGTTTTTTTGTTGACCCAGAAAAAATTGTTGCAACTTGGCTAGGATGTGTTACCCCACATTGCTACTCAGATTTTCACTTATTCAGTTTCTTGCAAAACAATCACAATGGTAAAATTTTAATTCTTTGGATAACTTTAAAAAACCACCTTAAGAGTTTTTTGCCAAGAAACCACCCAAATCCTGGGAAGACGGAATCTTTAAGTTGAAGGAAAAATGGAGGAAGTTTGTGCAATAAAATGGCTCATACTTAGTTGAATAAATATTTAATGGCATAATTTTTTGTTTTAATTTCCCTTAAAAATTGGCATGAACTTTCTGGATGACCCAATATAAACATAAATGGATTAAAAAAATTTTTTTAGTCATCATAAATCACTTAATTTTTTTTCTTAAATGATCACCTTTTAATAAAGTGCCAAGTTTGTACTTTAAAATTTAATGACATTGTGACAAGTTTATTAGCTGAGTATGTTGAAATTTTAACCAGAATCATTCAAAATATAAAAAAGTGAAAATTTGCATGCTGCTATATTTTTTAATGCTTTTTCATATTAAAAAAAATCAGGCCACAAATGCCACGAACTACTGCTGTTTTCTTTATTTCAAAATGGGTTCTGATAAAAAATATTTGACAACATTTCAACTAACTGCCGAAATACAAATTAACTAAATCCAGTCACTTATATCTAATGTTTTCATGTGCAAAGAATTAAATATAATTGATGATAGTGCTGTGTCCCACCTAACCAAATAATATAGATGTTTGATATATTATTCACAATACACAGGCAACCTTTATGCACATAAAACAATACAAACTAAAAGAATGAATAAGAATAGCTTATCTGTATAATGACATATTCCTTATGTGATTTGGCTGTCTCTGGAAGTTTTAGTTTGTATATGATCAGAGGAATGAGGTAAAATCCTGTGTCATAATGATGTGATAGCACAACATTCATCTCTTCTGTGCTATACATCTTTTCAGTAGACAACTTGGAAATACATTGTGACTACCATCATCATCATCATCTTCCCATATGTCTGAATTAAACATCAGCATCACTTCTCATTATTATCAACATTTTGTGCTCTTTTAATTGAAATATTGCAATGTTTTTGACAGTCATTTTGAAATTAAGATGTATTTATATTTTAAGAGTATCTCAGCATGAGGTTAATAGTTAATAAACTGGTCAAGTTGATCATTGCTACTAAATTCAATACTCATTGAGTACTCCTATGCTTATGGTCTTTTATTAATCTAAGCTTAGTAAATATAAACTGGTTTATTACAAAATAAAAATATAAAACTGAAAAAAAAGAACAATGTAATAAATGTACTACCTAAATAACATATGAAAAAAAATCAAACTGATAAATAAAAGAATATGAAAAAGACAAAACAATGTTTGAAAGGCACAAATTTATAAATTTTGAAAAATCACTTATTTTGGCTGGAGACTTACTACTAATTTTAGGCATAAAAATAGATATAGGGAACATATGATACTAATCTTAAACGTAAAGGAATGGTTTAATGCATTTGGAATATTACTCTTTTTATGTGTGTGTGTAATTAGTTTCAAATCTTAAATAATTTCAAGTGATTTTGTGATAACTTGGGTATTTCTGCTAGTAAATATGGACTAACATTCTGCAACTTTATGCTATAGTAATTAATGTTTGTTTTTGAAAATAATGAACAAGTTTAATTCTGAATTTTTAGTGTGCGGTGATTTTTGGTTCTTATAATAAAATCTAAGACCTAATCATCATCCCAGTAGATTTACTTAGCAACCAAATAAGCCTAGTTCAAAATATGTTCAGTTTTAAAAATCTGAGTGCTGAAGAATACATTTTTAAAGCCTTGGAATAAATGTCGACAAGTTCTTGGAAAACCAAAATTGAAGTTTAAGTGACTGATCGCATGCTTCAGCTGATAGGAACGAAATATATCGTCCTCATTTTTTTTTTCTATCACATTTCAAGCATAGTTCCCTCCAGGCTTCATCAGGTGTATGTTGATCTGGGTAACCTACAGGAAATTTCAAACTGAACTCTTTATTTAATCTACAGGGGTAGATTGTTTTCGTTCTGTTGTTCATGCCTAAGGATATCTCATCTGGTTCTTATTTTAGTTATTGCTTGCCTTGTTTCCATTCAGTCCAAGTACACCTTGTCCGGCCCAAGGATTGAACTTACATATCTTCAAATTTATGAGGTAAAATCCACTAGGACAATTCTGTATTGAGAACTTGCCTGCTGATGAGTGCTGCTGCTGCTGCTTGAAGACTGCACTCATTGAAACTTTCTCTTTTATTACAAATGAAACATTGTCATAATAACAGCAAAGATGATGACAATAGTGCACATGTAAATAATGAGAACTCCTCTTCCTAGAAATTCAGACAGAAATTAGTAAATTTTAATCTATAATTGCCTATTATTACATTACCTCACCAATAGAAATTTACTAAATCTTTAGAAATTGTGTAAATCTATTCAATAAAATTAGTGCTTACTCTTGTGTCATGCAAGTAAATACACAACATTTAATCTTGTAATGATGGGACTTCAAGCAGGCTATACTGACTTCAACAATTTTTTGGTGTTATAAAATCAGTGTGTAAACTGTTGCATTCATCATATGTACTTCACTTTTGTACTAAAACTTAACCTCACCTGTTGCATTATTATTAAAAAATGATAATAATGTTATTGTTCCTTACAGACTGTTTTCCATGTTCTTTGTTACCTTTCTCATAAAAACATATTTCTTGCTTGTTTAATTTTTAGGTAAAAACAGTTAGCCATGATATCTCACAGCTGACCAGGTTGCTGCACACTGTAAAAGCCTTGACAAACAATTCTAACCTCTACTTGGAACCAGAGCCTTATGTAAGTTGTAGGCAACTACATTTTCCCACCTTATTTCATGTGAGTTTTATATTGCTATCATGAAAATTTTCTCTTTAACATTTATTTCTTCCTAATGAAATTCAAGATTGATGAAATGGATATATTCTTTTTTTAGCTGCAATTGTGACTTCTCACTAAGTTTTTCAAAACAACAAAATTAAGATGTAAGAAATACAAGTCAAAAATTAATTACAGATATCTGAGGTATTTTTTTTTTTAATTTTTACTTGGAATAAGATAAGGAAATCCTAAACACACACATTTTTTTTTCCAAATTTTCCTTCATTGAAAATGTTTTTGTTCAACACTGCTTATATGAGGATAACATGTTAATTCCTTTCTGGTCCATGTTGTTTGCTGAAAAATTAATGCCTCTTGTGGCTGTAAGTAAAATTGTTTTCTTCATATTATGTTTTATATTTGGGATGTAAAACAAATTGAAGATATATAAAGCAATTGTTTAAAATCAAAAATTCAACTGATACCATTCATGTTTTTGCTAGAGTTACCATAAAAATGTTTATATTACACTCAGTCAGTTATGTGCCATATGAGATACACACTTAGGCAATCATGTATCTTTCGATATATGACTGACAAGGCAATTTTTTCCTGCAGTAGATTGACACTACTTAGGCTTCGTTTTGGTAAATAAAATGAAATTTATTAAACTACAAAAAATGATACTAATGTGTGTTTTCAGGACTGGCATTTTTTCTTCATGACACATTTGTGATTTGACATAATTGAATGGGTGTTTGATGGATTAGTTTTGCCTGGTGAAAATAGACTTTTTTTTTAAATAGGAGTAGATAGCCTCACTTACCATCCAGCCCACATTTATGTCCAATGAACTGGAGTAGAGGTTCATCCTTTGTTCCGAATATGGTTTACCGCTTCTTTCTTTCCCCTACTAGGGCCACAATGATTTAAATGTCTTAACATTTTGGTGATCAGAGTAACCAGTGGCTGTGACTTTCCATTGGGAGAGTACTAGGTTGTCAGTTTGCTGGCTGCTGCCACCGACTGGTTGTTAGGAGTTCAAACTCTTTGGTAGAACTTATAGAGGCTGCTCTGATCAACAGTCACATAATATCAGGGTATTAAAGAAAAAATCTGATTTTTCTAAAATTTTCAGTATTCCATAATGTTGACTCCAAGTTCAATGTTTGTTTTTTTGGGAGGGGGTGCATTTATGAAAAGATCCAAAGTAATTGGCCACAAACTTGTGTTTTATTTAAGCGCTATTAGTATTTTTTTTTTATGTGTTTAAATTTTGTTCCAGCTTGGTCTTTTAGTGCAAAGTGTAATGTACTGCGGCCTTGAACCCCTTGCAGCATCCATTAACCCACTCAATGATCACTGGGTGCTGAGGGATTATGCTGCTCGACTTCTGGGACATATTGTCAAGTAAGTAGAAAATGGATTGAAACACCTCTGTTCATTACTATTTACTGGTTAAATTAAATTGTTTCTTTTAATCTTTAAATACATTGACAGATGAATGCTGTACAAAGAAATAAAAATAATACACAAATAATTTTCCTGAAACTGAATTTACTTTTTAATAATGAAAATAAATTAGGTTTAGTAAAGAAAAGGCTTTCTTTTCAAAGGTTATTACTATTTTCAAAGGCTATTAAGCATCTTGCTTATGTGAAAGAAACCATAACATTTTATATATCATAAAAAATCATTGTAAAATTCTTAGTTTTATTAGAAACATTGATACAATTTGGAAATGAAGTGATACAAGTGAATTGAAACTAAAAAATATATGAAAGATTTTTTTATTAAAATATGGGATGTAATATATATAAAAATCTAAACATATTTGTTCATCTATCATAAATTGAATAATCCTGTTGCCCATTTTCAGAAAGTGGAGTGTACACAACAGTGCTTTGATGCAGGACACCTTGAAGAGTCTAAAGGAAGTTATTTGTGATCTTTCAAGGCCATTCTGTTCCCATTATGGTGCTGTCATGGGATTATTAGCTTTAGGTACAAAGGTAATCAACAACAGCATTTATTTTCTCTATCAACAAAATTCAAAAGTATTCCCTTCACTTCAAATGTTTTTGTAAAAATCATTATAACCAATTTTGTCATGGAAATAATTTTGACATTAAGAGAAAATTCTAAAACATGAATAACAGCAAAAGCATTTTTTTATGAAAGAGATAATCAATTAAATTGCTCAAAAGTAAGTTAGCTTCAACAATATTTTTCAGCAAAAAATATTAAAAAAAGAAAAGTAAATCTTTTTTTTCCCTAATTATTTCTTTTCACTCTTCCACACACCCACAGGCCATTGAAGATGTTCTTTTGCCACAGCTTCAAGTCTACATGCCTCACCTTAACAATTTCATGGAGGATACATCATTAAACAATGCTCTGTTGAGAACAGATGCTAATAAAGTTTATGGTGCTATACTGGTATGTTAGCATTTTTGTTACTTTTTAGAACTGGGACTAATTATGTAAATTCTCACTTTGCTCTCTCTCTTGTCTAGTATTCCTCTCCTTCACACACTTAATTTCTCTCCTGTATATCTTCTCTCTATCAGTGTTTCCTCATTCCTTCTTTCTCTCCTTCTTCCATCTTTCTCTCTCATCATTCCTTTTGATTCTTTCACTTATTTGATGAAGTTTATGTAAAATCTCATTTTTGAACAAGGTTTTTTTTTAAAGAAAAAAGTGCACTGAGAGTTTTGTTTGGTTTTTGTAGCATTTACAGAGATTGATTTTTTAATTGAATTTAATATAATAGTAAACAAATAATCTTGTAAATGAGGAAATTAGTATTTTTCACTTAAAAATGAGATGGTAATCTTTGCCGCTTTACTGTTTGGAATAAAAGACTGGCATAATTGTTCCAATTGTTCTTTATATTGCTATGGATTTTTCTTCTGTGTAATTCTTAATTTAAATTATTTTTCTCATTCTCAGCTGGCAGCAGAATATGTGATGAAAAATCTTCTCCAACAT
Organism: Acanthosepion esculentum; assembly: GCA_964036315.1. Lineage (NCBI taxonomy): Eukaryota > Metazoa > Mollusca > Cephalopoda > Sepiida > Sepiidae > Acanthosepion > Acanthosepion esculentum. Next base: position 87,783,803 of record OZ038498.1, read on the forward strand.
CTTGATTTGCAGACACCATATCCAAATGGCTGCCCCAAATCTACTATTTTATTACCAGACCCATCATCATTCCAGTTGGTTAAGGTTGAACCTGGGGCCAGTTTAAATTTTGCACAAATGACCAACATAAAACCTGATATTATATTGAGACCAAGAACAGCCAAGGATATTTACTCTGAGCTTTATGACTATTTCGGTGACATGTTGTCCAGTAAACTTCCGATATTAGAACTCCAACATATTTATAGAGCAAAGAAGCCTGAGAAATTAGTTAAGCTCTATGAAACAAACTTATCAGGCGAACATTTATGGCATTCAATGCAAGAACGTTTTGTGGCTGAAATACGAAAAGAACACGAAGAGCAGGAAAGGTTGGAGGAGGAACGGCGTCGTGAACGTGAGAGGCTCGAACAGGAACAACGTGAGCGTGAGCGCTTAGAGAGGGAACAGCAGAGGAAGGCAAAAGCAGAAAAGATGGAAAAACAGCAAAAGAAATATCACCAGCGGCACCCAGAGAAATTCTGGCAGCCAGTTCCAACAGAAGATGAGGCTGAAGATAGTGACAATGCAAACGACAATATAGACAGTTCTGAAAATTCAAATTCTGATGAGGATGAGACCGAAGAGGAAGAAATGGAAGATGAGGATGACGATGAAGAGGAAGAGGAAGAGTCAGATGATGATACAGACTCTGATAAAGAGACATTAGCTGTGGCCAGGACAGTTACAAATCCTGAAGCAGGTATCAAGCTGGTTATCACAAAGATCCCACCAAAGGTGCATATACATAAGAGTGACAAAGATTCTAAAGGAAAAAGTGAAAGTTCACAAAGGACAGAACGGCACAAAGAATCTAAGTTAAGTAAGAAAAAGAAACAAAGTCAAAGGAGCAATAGCAATAAATATAACAGCCGTATGTATTGTAAAGAAGAAGAAAGCAGCTCAAATGGCAGAAAGCTAACCATTAGACTGAGGCGCTCAGAAAATCCACAAAACCCCAAAACGAACAGCAGATGAAGTTTATCAAAATGCAAAAAAAAACAAAAGAAAAAAAAACAAAAGAAAAAAAGCAATCAAAATTTGTAAAGAACTCTTTTTATAAATATATATTGACTTGAAATATATATCTATATAAAAATTGTACTTTGGAATACATAATTAGTTTTGTTATTGTTGATGTCTTTAGGCATATTGGCCGTCTTTATTGGAAACAAAGAAAAGACCCCCCCCCCTATGAAGGGGACTTTTATTTATTTCAGGAATGCAAAACAAAAAGAAATACAATAATGGTGCCTTTTTTTCTCCCCACTCCTTATCTCTTGAATCTAAGTGCCTTTTTTTTTCTCTCTTTTTTGAAGTGATTGAAGGAAAGCTTGCTTTCTTTCTTTCTAGTTAACTCTGGCAGCTAGTAAGCATTCATCAGATTTCATTTTCTTTTCAAAATAGGCAGCTTTCCTGTTAACCGTCCTCTTCTATGAAATTAATAACCAAGAAAACCTCTTCATTTTGTCCCAATGTCCCACTTGGCAACCTCATTTTCTCTTCCTATTATGTTTATTTTCTCACATAAAGTATTAAAGTAGGTATGGATATGAAAAAAGTTGACCCAAGACAGAAATATTACAAAATTCATTACTACTCTTAATATATGAATTCTCTCCTCACCATTATTTTAACTGTTAACATCCTCTTAGAAATTCAGTGATGTGAACATGTCCATTGCAAAATAAAAATAAGAGATTAGAATGTTCTCCTTTACATTAAGAAGTTCATCATTTTTTTTAAAACAAATGTAAACAAGATTAATACAACTTGTGTGCAAATGTATTCTACAGAATGTCTTAAGATATAGCAATTAAAAAAAAAAAGTAATGCACTTATATATATATATATATATATATATATATATATATATAGGAGTTGTGCAAATTGAAAATTAATGAAGTTCACTCAATATATTTGTATGGAATATTTGATTAGATATAAATGGTGGATGATTTAATTGATGTTTCAATGTTTGGTATTCACATGATCAGCAAAACATTATGACAGTAAATGATTTTTAATTGATCAGAAAGCAAAAAGAATCAAAAAAGAAAATGTCCAAAAAAAAAAAAACTTTTTAAAAGCATAAGATTTATCCTGTTTGTTTCCATTAAAAGAATGCCCTCATTAATAAGTCAGTTGTTTTATATCCTCATCAAATTTCAAAATGTACTATTAGTAAAATGTTGAAATATGCATAGCAAAATTAAATGAATTAGTTAAATAAGGAAGGAAGGAATATTTTTTGGCAGCAAATAATAGAACTAAAAGAGGATTTTTTTCAGATGACTAGCAATCTAATTTCAAGAAAAACTTCTCACAAAATGTTTGTGTATACATTTTCAAATCCTGTTTGTTTTGGATGGACTTCAGATATTTACATGTTAAAATATTTTTTTTTTCCACCCAGACATTTTCTCATGCTGTCAATGTATAATAAAAAAAATGCTACCATTTTCTTCAAAGTAATGTTTTTTCTATAATTTAATGTAAGGAATTTGTAATGAAAATGTACTTTAAAACAAATCAAATTTGATAAAAATGTTACTTCATTAGAGTATATAAAAAAAGAAAATGCCTTGTTAATTGTTGTGGGTCATTGGCTATTCCTCATTTCTGAATATTTAATTCCTGTCTTATGGCCTTTGGTTGTCTTGTTAACAGTAAAATTAAAGACAGGCATTGTTTGCTTTTTCTTTTTCTCCCATTTCTTTTGGAAATAGCCATAAAGTTATTTTCCAGTTATAAAGTCAACCTTGTTTTCAGCTATAAGCGACTTTAATTTTTATTTTTTAAACACCCTGAATTTAAAAATCAGATTAGTTTTCTAACCAGCTTTAATGAAGCTAGTTCTACTTTGCAAAAAAAGAATGATTAAAATTCATTTATCAAATTTCTTGATTTAAATTTTTATTTTTTACATGCAAAGATTTTTTACTGCAAAGATTTCATTGGCATTGATTGCAGCCAACACAAAATGTACAAAAATCTCTTTATGTAACCAGGGGTAGTATTTATTAAATGCCTCAAAACTTTCATTCATTTAAATAATCTTTTCTCTCACACACACACATTTTCAATGCAGCCACTTTTTATTCATGTACATCATTGATCATTTCTCTCTAATTCTTGTAGGCTGCGATTTTAATTCTCTTGTTTGATATTTTTTGACATGCATTCTTATGGTTTCTGGTGTCATGATTCTAAAAAATAAACTGACAACTATGTAAGATTTTCCATTACAATGTTTTAAAGGCTTATATAATCTCTGTGTGTGACACAGAAAAATCTGGCATTAATCATTTTCTACATTAATGAACAAAATATTTAAATTTTGCAAAATGGTGTTTAAACAAATTTTAGCATGCAACCTGTATCTTAAGAGTTGAAAGTCCTAGAAAAAGGAATTGTCAGGAATATATACAAATGTTTTTTTTGAGCTGATATTTGGATGTATAATTATTATAATCCAATTAATTAAGTCTTAAATTTACTGACTTTGAATACATCTCTAGGACAAATATTGCATTTTAAAAAATGTGCCAGTGTTTGAAAAATGCCTAAAAACGTTTATATACGGAAATTAATTTTTATTTTAATTCAAATTAGCTTTAGACCATTATCTTTCAAATAGAAACGAAATTTAAGTTCAAAGAAGGCATTTAAATTATCTAAAATGAGTTTTTCGGGTTTTTGTAGAAAGTCCAAGGTGGTACCTCGTATATGAAGATAGATTATACTGAATTAAGGACTTACATAATTAAGCCAATGTCTAATTAAATAAAATAAATTAATAGGGCTTTGTATTTAAATAAAAAGTGTTGGCATTTTTTTTTATCATTTTAACTGCATACGTTTTTAATAAATTCACATCAATTACTTACCCTTAAAAGGCATCACCAACATTTTACTTAGATGAACCATTGCACAACAATATTATATTTTTGTTAAGTATGTTAATTTTATTATTATTTATAATATTTAAGAGAGAACAAATAAGTTTCTGATGCAGCCTAAATTATTTTCAAGCCTGACTTCTCTATCCATACCTACCAGTTTTCAATTTAAAATTCAAAGAGGAAAATCATGCATATATTCATAGGATCTGAAAAGTAGAAATGTTTTTTGTTTTTTTTTCTTGCAGTTATGTTCCTGAAAATTGTTAGACTTTTTTTTTTGTTTACAACAATTGTTCAACAATCATTGATCAGTCTTTGTTCCTTCCAATTTTCATCACTTTTAATGAATCTGTTCTAAGCATAAATGCCAACAAACAAAAATCTGTGGTGGCTTTGTCTAGCTATCATGTTAGCTTTTTAACTAACCTAGAAGCATGTAGATTTTGAGAAAGTCTTTCAAATTACACATACGTTGCATTTTATCTCTAGTCATAAATCTGATCCATTCTCATCTCTCACCTAAATTTATTTTCACTTCATCAAAATTTCCACTTCAAAAATTTGTAATAAATTCTTGATTTCATTTTGTTTAGCATTCTAGAAAGAATCCTGCCTAATAATCATATTTTAGTTTTTCAAAAAAATAATTTCACATGTTAATTTCTAGTCTTTTTACAAATTTATCTTTTCTAAGGTAAACTAAATGTTTCAGTTTTTCATTTAAAAGATAATATTAATGTCCATCAACCAAATTTTACAGTAAAAATTTGAATACTTTGTGAATATTTTACTGTAAAAAGTACCAAATGTATTTTACAGTAGTAAAGTACCAAATTTTACAGTAAAAATTTGATTATTTTGTGAACCAGCTAGCTTTGCTAGCTGGTTCTGATTTTGTTTTAACAACCACACAATAATAGTCTTGCTTTAAAAAAAGAAAATAGCAGTTGTATTTGTCTGAAGACTTTAAAACTAAATTCTTACTGCCAATATCTGACTGGTATTGTTACTATCAATCTAAACATTTGTTTCTTTCACAGAATAAAACTTAGAATTAGTTAAGAGAAAGCACTTTTTTAGCATTGATCTTTTCAAGATTTGCTTTTGTTTTTAAATTTTAAAGGCTAATTAAAATCTAAGATTTCTATTAAAGTATTTTCTCTTTGAACATACTATGAGTAAGTGTTGTTTTAGCATCAGAATAGTACTTTCATTTCAACAATTGCCCATCTGCTATCAAATACTGGCTTTCAATTTCTCTCATAGATCTGCCAATTTTATCTTGAAGAACAAACTGCTGCACATTGCATCGATTTATGGATTCTGATTTCCTTTTTAGATTCAAGAGAATTTGGAGTATGTGGAGATAAATATCATTCTATCCCACCAGATTTTATCACATTACATTATTGGAAACATTACATACATTCACATAAGATTAAAACAAATTGATTTTTTTTTTTATTTTAAAATAAACAATTTCACATTTTGTACTGTGCATGTTTTTTGTACATTTTATGAGCAGCATGACTATTTTGTTTTCTTTTTGCAGCATCAGCAGCTTTGTTTTGGAATATGCACTTTATTTTTGTGAATTCAACAGTCTGAACTGTTTCTATAGTGTAGGGATATTACTTGGAAAAAAAAATAATAATTTCAGATATTATTGATCTCCCTAAATTGAACTGTTTTTTTTTATCCAAGAAACAATGTAAATAAAAGTAAACATATTTGATGAATTTTCTGATGATTAACTAAAATCAACAAAAACCAGTACTACTCTTAATGAAAAAAAATGCAAATTCAAGTTTTTATTCAAATCCACATCATTTCAGTATTTTTCCCTTCTTGAGCTTGAATCATTTTCAAAGAAAGAAAATCATACTTTTAAAATTGTATGACCTCACATGAAATTCTTTATCAAATCTTTAATAGAATTTAGGACAGGGCCAAGGTTCCCTCTTTCAGTGGGACGTGATTTTGACAAATTTCATGTGAAGATTCTAAAAAGAAATTAGCAAATCATAATAAATGAAAACCATATTGATTTATTTGTTTAGACTAATGTCCTTATCTTTTATTTTAAATTGCAGCTTGGCTATTGTGCCCTCTCACCTTTGTTAGAGGCTTGTCAATCCAGATAACCATGGGAAAATAGCCTAGTGGACTAAGGCTGAAATATCCTAAGACATAGATAGCAGAATGAGAACAGTCTATACCTGTAGATTAAATTAATTTCCCTGAAGCTTACCATGGTCGATAGACACCTGAAGGCCAGAGGGAACAGTGGCTGAAGCATTGTGATAATACCCTCAAAGAGGAGTATAAACAGATATAGTTACTCAGGGTCTCAATCCTGACATCACTGCACTGTATATGAATGGCTGTGGGACGATTTTTGATATTGGTGTAGGAGTTATTTTTTTTATGTGCCTTTGACATTCTCGGTCAGTCTTTCACTGCTACATCCATTTAAGATCGTAGCATCTAGTGGGTTCGTTATGATACCTAACAAGACTCAAAGAATCTCTTTTAGTCATGGTTCTCTGTTTGCTGCTTGACTGGAAAACAGTGCAAATTCACTAGTCAAAAATAATGACCAACACCAGAATATGATTAAAGGAATTTTACTTCTTGGCAAACAGAAGAGTTAATAAAAATAACCTGGAAGTTTTAAAACTAAGTTATTTACGACTTCCAAAAGGATGACACCATTTACAACTGGCATGCGTTCCTCAGCTATATTCACATACAACAATCATTTTAAATGACTTCATACACTCATTAAATGTTAATATTGCTTCAGACATTCCATGACTTTCAATTCCCAAAGATGCCTGCTGCTACTGCTGGATGCCTTTCACTTTCTCATACTACCAACTTTAACTGCAACTCCTGGCTACTCCTGGGGGTCTGGATTTTAACTTTCTCAGTGACCACTACAACCAAATGACTAGAACTTTTTTCCTTGATTCTCTCTTTCACCAATACAGAAGATGAAGACCCTTTTTTCGTTTTTGCTCTGCTGCATGCAAGCACTGGTTTTTATATAAAGAATCAAGCATCACCTTTAACCATACTGGTGTTCTTGAAATTCAAATTTTTTTTATGAGTGTAATTTTTTTTTCCAAATCAACACCCATCATGTTCTTAGGATAAAAAAAAATCCAGGTTGAAAACCAATAACAATATCTTGGAGGGTAGTAGAAAATAAAATTATTTTTCCTTCTAAGTTATAAGTAACTTAAAAGTCAAATTGTTTCATAGTAATAGCTTTGCATTATCACTTTTAAGTGTTCATTAGAGGGAGGGAGTATTTTTTGTTTTTTTAAGCATGGATGCTTGAAGTTTTTGTCTTATCCTCAAGCATGCTGCAGTTGTGATTTTAATTTTTTTTCCTGTTTTAATTGAATGGCATATTCACAAAAAAATGTCCAATAGTCATTAACAGATTTGAAATATCCTTACAAAACAAGAAAGAATTGAATGCCAATTGTATACTGTTTCAATGGTCTACTCAAACACATTTTGTAATTTGTTAGAATATATTCAACATTGTTTTGGCTGAACTGAATCAAGTTTAACATTGGCTTTTTATCATTTACAGTTTTGGAAGAACATTTACAAAATTAATAAAAACAATGAATGGTGAGTCATGAAAACTTTTTAGGAATAAAAGAGAAAAAATGTTAATATAGTGTGTAAAGAGTTCATACCATCCAATACCTGCACCCTGATCAGTAATAGTCATACTGGCAATAAGAACGAATAGAAAATTCATATTCTAAAGAGAAAGAAGAAAAATCCCTTGGGCTTGCCAATAAATCATGTTCAATATTGCTCTGCTTCAAGTTTCCTTATTGAATCTGTCAATTTTTTTTCAAGTTTTTTTTTTTTTGCAAATAATAGAGGAATGTATCAAATTTAATCCTCTGATAGATTTTGTTTTTTGAGAATGAACAACTTTAGGATTACTTCTATTTAATTTCACAACTATTATAGAGTTTGAATGATAAACCATAAAAGAGAAATTTTTTTCCAATGGCTCATAATAGATTTAGAATTTTGATAAGCATTAGATAACATTTTACAAGAACTTCATATCAAATGAAAACATTTAACTAGTGTAAAATGTTTAGTGTTCTTTAGTTTAAATATAAGGATCTTTTTTAATTAATGTTCAAAAATTATAATTTAAAAAGCCATGATTTACTTTGCATAGAGTTCACTCTTTAATATATATATATATTAGCCTATCTGGTTAGTACAAGCTAAGGATTTTGAATGCTGATTTTCAAGGTTAACCTTCACTTGAAAAAATAATCTCCCTCCTTACGGCTGTATCCCAGATTAAGCTAAGCTTAGTAAATATCTGCAAAATTGCTATTAGAATTTTATGACAAAGCAAAAATAGAGTTGAGATGGTAAACATAAATGAAGAAAGCTAATTGAAAAATTTAAAATGAGGCAAAAAAAAAAAAAAAAAATGTATTACGGTTTCTGTTTCATTCTCAGAGACGGAATATTTTTCACAAAAGACTCACTGGAAATAATCTCGGTTTAGAATTGAACATTTTATGAATGTCATTTTAAAGTGATTTTTTTGTATTTTTATTGCACATTTTGTATGTGGAAAAATATACATTTAGTCTGTAATATTTTATGAGAATTTTTGGTTCAGTTTGCAAATAAGCTGGAGACAAGTTTTATTACTAGAATGGTTGTGTTTATTAAAATTGGAACAACAACAATAACAACAAAAAAAAATCAAGTATAATTTTTAGACAGCAGTGAAAGAATAAAGAAATTATTCTAAAATTTAGAAGAAAATTATTTTTGCAAAGGTTAATGTACAGTATGAAAATTTGAGTCTTTGTTTTAAAATTTACATTGGCCAAAAGAAGAATGAACCCATTTCCAATAAATGTTAAATTTTTCTGTTTTTTTTTTTAGAATAATTATTTGGAAAGTTACACAAGTTTCAGATCTGTAGCTAACATTTCCAGAGGTGAAAAAAAGTGAAAAATTGTTACTTTTTCAAAAGAAAATTTATTGAATGTTTGAAATTAAAATTTCTTTTAAGAGTCTGCTTTTGCAGCTATACAACAAACATTTTTTGTTCTAATTTATTTTTTCATTGCATGGAATTAAGTGGAATGCAAGTTCAAAATTTGATTGGGTATTTTCACATGTGTATCACTTTAAACAAAAGGATGAATTAAATTTGGAGTCAATTGTTTTTTTATTGAGTTTGAATTCAACTCTGTACAATGGATAACCTTTTAAAAAAATTGAAAGGGAAAAAAATCATTAATATAAAAGGAAAAGAAAAAAATTGAGTAAAAATCTAAAGGGTAGAATTTTATTATTAACCAAGGCTTTGTGTTTAAGAGTTGCTAGTTAATGATAATATTTCATAAAAAAATACAGTAATATAAGTAAAAACAAAAAAATGCTGAAATAAATACTTAAAATAAAATCATTGTGTATGAAGAATTAAAAAAAAAATTCAATGGAAGGAAGTAGGAAATAAAAAACTGTCAGAATAAGAGGGAAAAAAATTGTATAAACAGAGAAAATCTACCAAATATCATTTTTTTTTAGATTTACTAATAAGATCCAAATTTTTCTTGCAATCCATAGAAAAGATTTGATTTGAAAAGTTTTTCTGCCTTCCTTCCTCCCTTCCATTTTGTGAAAGACCAATGTGGAGTTGGAGTATATTAACTGTTGGGATTTAATTCTTGCCCCATTTTAGCAAGAGATGAATTTTCTTAATCCTGAATTTTTTTTGTCCTTCCATATGTGATACATCTGATTCCAATATTTTTTTCACTTTCAGATTTATAATGCAAACATTTTTCTCTTCTCGGGTGGTTTTAATTTTTGTTAATTTTGAACATTTTTTTTCTTTGCCTTGAAAGACAAACAAAACTGTAATGTTGGTTGGGCATGATAACATAGTGGAGAAATAAGAATGTTTGAAGCAGGGAATGTAAGAAAGAGAGGAAGAAAAAATAAAATGTCCCCTCCTGCCATGTATCAGTGAGGAAAAAGAACGATTGTTCCAGCCACTGTCATTAGTTGAAGCTGCATTGATGATAAACGCACATGTATTTGTTCATATGTCCTACACAGTTTTCTCATGGTAACTTTCCTCCATGTCTTGTTTGGTATTGTCACCCAACAAGGAAAGGAATTAGTTGTAAGAGAGGAAGAAAGAATAAAAAGTGGGAGAGATTTAGTCTTATTCCATGCTAGTGAGAACATCCAATAATCTGAAAAAGCAAAAGAAAAATATTGACAATTAATGGAGGTAGGAGGTTCTTAAAAAGAGTGACTTTCTATTCAATATTTATTGACTATTTAAGAAAATAAATATCTTTTCAGATGATTAAATTTGGCAATCAAATTTTAAAGTGAAAGTTTGCACCTCATAATTTGATACAAAATGTTTTCTCTCCAATACTTATTAAGATTATAAAGCTGAATCTTGCTTCTCCCACTCTACTCTTTTCAATCAAAATGAATAAAACATTGGCTCTATACCAGACTAAGCTAACAGCTTTGCAGAATAGCAAAAGTCGGAAGCCAAATAAAGGATCTGTCTTTGAAAATTAATAGTATTTTCTCTTCACATGATACTAAAGTTGGAAAAATAAGAGGCAAGAATTTAGTTTATGTTGATACTTATCTGCAAGAATCATTTTCAAAGAGTAGAATCAAGAAAAAGACATTTGTATGGAATTTCTTCAATTTAATCATTTCAGTACAGCACAAGGTAAGTGTTATGTCAGACTTTCTGGACCAATGAATGAAATCTAACTAACTTAGAACAAAAATAATAGTTCCACTGTCAATTACTAAGATTGGGTTTGGTATATATAGTGCTGTACCCCTAAGATAATATTTAAAATAATTGTCTCTTTTTTCCAGATAATCAATAAATCTTAAACTATATCTTCATTAAGAAAAACCTTAATTAAATCAATTACAACGACTTTCAAAAATATTTATCAAGATGGAATAAAAATATTAATACAAAATTGAAAATTAAGATGTGCAAAAGTAAGTGAACTCTTACATTTAATATTTGGCCACAATGTCAACCAGTCTTTTTCTATAATTTTTAAGAAGCTTCTGGCAGTAGTGAATGCCAATTTTTGACCATTGTTCTTAGCAAAACTCCTACAATTCTTGATATTACCCGAGTTTCTTGCATGCACTGCCTTCTATCACTTGAATTACAAATTTTCAATTGGGTTTTAGATCAGGACTTTGACTAGACTGTTCCAAAACTTGAAATTTTGTTTTACAAACCCATTCTTTTGTGGATTTGCTTTGATGCTTCAGATCATTGGGGCTGGAATTTCCAACAGGACAACCTAAACCCAACTTTTGAACTGAGGACAAGACACTTTTGGTCAAAATTATTTGGTATCTCGCAAATTCCATTGTGCAGTCAATGCATACTATTTTTCCTGTTCCAGCTGCAGCAAAGCACCACAAATCATTATGCTGTCACCACCATGTTTAATTGGTTGGTATCAAATTCTTCTCTTCAAAAGCTGCATTAAGAGCTCCCAAAAATCTCTAGTTTGCTCTCATCTGACCATAAAACCTTTTGCCAGAATATTTCTAGCTTATTATGAGCTTTGTCGTAGTTGAGGCAAGAATGCTTGTGCTATTCCATGAGCAGTGGCTTTTTCTAGACATTCTGCCATGAAGATCAGCATTGTTCCAATTTCATGACACTAGATATATGCACATTGATTCCAATGTTGGCCAGTGAGCGTTGGAGAACCAAAAAGGTCACAGCAGGATTTGCCTGGGCTTGCCAAACTAGATGCCTACTTGCTCTTGCTGTTATTTTTCGGACAGCCACTTCTTGATTGCAATGCCTTCCATTTATAAATAATTTGTTGTATGGTGGGGAAGTGCACATATCAAATCGTTTTGATTGCCTTCTGCATCATTATAGACTTCAACTATGCAACTTTTTAAGGCTTCAGGAAGTTCTTTTGATTTTTGCATATATATTTTTTAAATTTGGTCTCTAACTGCATACACAATGAGTTATAGTGTTTGACTGCAGTATACACAGCTTACCCCCCACCCCCCAATGAATGCGTGTTATTTTGATTTTTAGATGTGCACAAAAAATTATTTGCTCTGGCAACCATGTAAAACAGAAATACAGAGTGTTCACATACTTTTGCACATTTTAATTTTTAATTAATATTTTTATTCCAGCTTCATAAAAATCTTTGAAAGTTGTAATTCATTTAATAAAAGTTTTTCTTAACGAATATATGATTTAATTAAGATTTGTTGATTATCTGGAAAAATGCGAATTATTATAAATATTATCTTAGGGAATCACTTAGGGAAGCACAGCACTGTATACTATTTACTAAAGATATTTTCTTTAACTGGAACAATATATTTCTGCAATTCACTATTCTCATTGCAAACAAATGTACTAAAAACCAATATCTTATGTCTTTTTAATACCATATCCCTTCAAAACATAATTTCTTTTTTTTTATCTGTGAATTGCTATGGTAGAGTGCTTTCTCCTAGACTGGCTGCCACCCAAAGCAACAGAGAGAAGAGATGGATTCATGCCTTTTGCAAAGGCATTTATGTGAGTGAATGCATCAGACTAGACAGGAATTTTTAAGAATGCATATTAACTCTTCTCTTCCTTCTATTTGTTATCATGGTTGACCAATGGCATGGTAAGGAGATAAGGCCCTGAAGTGGTAATTGTAACAGTAATCCGACCAGATCTTACATTTCTTTACAAACTGAATCGCTAACTGCTTAATTCTGATTAACCAAGTTGTAATAGAAACTATGTTCACCAAAAAAATATTTCAGTGATCACTTTTTTGTTTTTCTAGACATGAGAGTTTATGTAAATACAAAACAGATACACTGAAATCAAGTTTATTATTGAAAACAATAAAAAGTATGAAAAGTTCTATTTACCATTGAGGTTAGGACTTAACATTGTAGCCTTGTTGTACATGGGCTAACATGTCATCAAGTTCCTTTTCATACTCTGCAGGTGAAGTAACAGTGTCTGAAAAAAGAAGAAAGAAAAAAAAAAAAAAGAGATTTTAGAACAATTTATATTAAATGTTAGAAATTCTGATGACGTACATCTTCAGCATTCCAATCTTGCCTATATTGATTTTGAAAAAATTTTTTTTTAACAAAATATTATTAATAAAATGATTGCATATTGCACTTATAAAAACTAACCTCATTAAAATTTAACTTTTGTTAATAGAAAAATAGATCCAGGAATTCATTAACAATGTTAATTATACAGGGTGTGGCAAAAATACCTCCCACATAATGGTAAGAAATTAGCTAGATGAAGACACCATTGCCACTAATGTCTTACCTTTACGTGGAAGATATTTCTGTCACACACTGTATTAAAAATTATGCACATTTTAATTTTAGTCTACATTTGAAAATCAATTTGATTAAATTTTAAACTGGAAAAAATTTTATGTTTCAATATGAATATTTTTTTAAAACTTCAGTAGATATTTTTGTTTTATAAAATTTCTTTTTTAACTTTATAAATCGAATCAGAAAAGTATCATTCCTATACCAACTCTAATGGGTTGCTTTAGTGTGTATGTGTTAGATTCAACCAGATACCTGCTCACCCACGTGATTATTGACCTGAGCAGATCTTGATTCTAGTCAAATCATTTTCCAACCTGGTCAGTATATGCTACCTAGTGATGTTATTCTTTTACTGGCACATCAAGGTTGTTTAGTTGAGTGAAGCCTCTTGCCTGTCAAGTGGTCTACATTAATGAAGATATGCAAGCTGATGTGTTTGCTCTATCTTAATTGTTAAACTTTGCTTACCTTCCCTTTTTTTTTCATTCATAACTTTCTTACAGAGTATAAATGGCTTGAATCTTACCACTTGTCCATCTTTCATTCTCTATACATGTACTCAACATAGAAAAGTAGGTTCACAATCATCTGACTGTAACATATTAGCCAGAGAGTCCTTGCTTTTCCTTGTGAAGATAAACAGTCTAGCTGAGTGATGGCAATGGGTTGAGATCAGAACCTCTCTCTCTCTCTCTGAGTGTAGAAGGTTGACTGACTCTCAGGCAATCATCTCTCTCTACTTTAACTGTTTTTGTGGGGAATAGATTTCAAGGTGACAAGCTGATTTGCATATAGGCTTAGCAACAGATTCATAGGAAAGGTTTTCATGACTTCATCACCCTGTCCAACAGGGTCAAACTGAATTCTTAACCCCAACAGAGAATCAATGTAGAGAGTTGAATAGTATTAAAAAAAATAACAAACACCAATTTTGATTTTTGGCAAAGATCTGAACTAGTTTAGGGCCAATTGCTTTATCATAATTGTCATATATTCCAACAGTAGTTTTAGGTGAGGAGTGGATGCAAATCATACAAATCCAAATAATTTCAGGTACTAATTCACACCTTTTGCAATTATTTTAATCTTATCCTTTATTATGTCCATAATTCAAAACATTTCATTCCCAATTAGCATGACTGGCACTCATCTGGGTAATCAAAAGAAATTAGCAACTCTGTTGTGGGATGCAATTTCAGATTGGGCATTTCTCCCCTCTACACTGGTTTCTCAGTATTTATCGTCGTTCTCTACCTTTTATCCACTTCATTCACTCGTTCTATCACAGCTGCATGTATTGTACAATGTACCCCGCAGAACTCACTCTTTTCTCCAAGATGGTCTTGTTTGACGGAACAAGGCACTCGCCTTCTCTCAAATTGAAGTCCTATACACCATACCCAGATGAACTCTCTTAGAGACACCAGCAAGACTCATTCACCAATTCAGCCCCTCAATTCAGGTTCCGGTTCACTATGTCTGCTACACCATCTTAGATATTTCTAATGAAAATTCTCTTAGGGAGTTAATACAAAATGCCATATCAAATTCCTGTAAATATGCTCTTTAAATATAAAATCAAACATTGCTTCAATATACATTATTTTTAAATGAACAAATAAACATATTTGAATTTTTTAAATGTATTTTCCAACAGAAGCTAATTTTTTCTATTACTGAGTTACATATTTTGTAATAGAAAATATGAAATGGTTCAGATTTTATTCTTCAATTTTATTTTGTGAATTTCTGGAACTTAAGACAAATTTTGGTTTCATAATCAGGGCATTCCACCTCCCTAAGAAGTCAAAGTCAAAAAACTAAACTCACCTGTTTGAATAGTTTTGAAGGTGTGTGGTAAAACTTCTGGTTTGCAGTTGGTTTCCAATTCCAGGCTATCCAGTACATTAGCCAATTCCTGAGTCATTCCATTTAAACTTAGATTGGTATGGAATTCTGGTCGGCATTTCTCACCTAGTTTGTCCAAATGACAGACTGGAAGACAGCCATTGTGATTATTGGTCAATTCAGAACCAGAAGGTACTTCATTATCTGTCAAAGCAAATTCTTGACAAGTTTTGCTAAAATCTATAAAAGAGAAGATAAAATTAAAATTAGAATTATTTTAAGAAAGTATAAAAAAATGTTTGGTTTTATTGAGAAAAATCTTAGAAAAAATATTAATCTGGCATGGATGAAAAAATTATCCTTTCTACAAATACAAAGCCATTAATGATGGAAATTCTAATTAATCCAAAGTACTCGATTTTAAAAAATAATACAATATAAAATACAAAGCCTAAGCAAACCAAATGGGAAGAAAAGAAGCAAATCATTTTGGTGTATTTTATCATAAGCAGTGGAAAACATTCAAAATGGGGTCAAAATTAAAGTCTTTATAACTTAATATTTTGTTACATTTATTTGTACTTCACATTAGGTATTGAATTTAATGATCACGGGATTCAGAATGTTTTCTTTGCCAGATTTACCACCTTATAAGCACTATAAAAAAATTCAATAAATCTGGAGTTTATAGTAAAAATTTTCTTATACAAAAATATAATCCCAACTTTAATGCTTCAAAAATTTGAATTAAGGAATGTCTTAGCCTAAGCTTTATTGGTTAACAAATAGAAAATCATTTGTACTATTAAATATAAAAATTAAGTGTTGTACTTGAAACTAAACAGGATTATTACAAATTGATATTAAACAAATGTCAGAGTCAATATGAATTAATGAAAAGCTAAACAATTCTATAGATTTAGTTTTATAATGTATTATTTTCTTTGTGCTGTTTAACATACCTGATAGAACTTAACATCGCATGGCCAAAAATCTATATGAATTATGCCCACAAGTGGTAAACTTAAAAATAACTGAAGTAAAGATAAATCTAAAGTAAAAAAGCAAAATTCTTACAATAGTTTCTAGTTTCAGTAGAAAGGTTAAATTCTACTTCCATTAATTCTTTATAAGAAAAATCTAATTTTCACATGGACAAATTTATATTTAAGTTGAATTCAATTACTGATGACAAGTGATTTAACAAATTGTTTGATTCTTAAAAGTTGCTTTTTAATAATTAGCCTTTCTGATACAACTGCTTCAATGACAAACTTGTGACCAGCATTCAGTGTTATGAGAACCGATTTAAAGCCTGACAGTTATTGACAGTTTTGATCTGAAATTTTTACTGTATAATATTCAATTTATTTGATCTATGGTGAACTGTTAAGTGCAGTGACAAGGAAGGAGATTGCATTGAAAAATAAATGTTTTTGTCATTAGACCACAGTCAATGATATACCTACTTATATTCAATACTTATATTCAATACTTATATTTCTAAATAGAGAAGATATTATAAGAAGTAAAAATGAATAAATATAAAAAATGTTTTTTTTTTTTAAACATAAAATAAATATCAACAAAATTTTTTTTTAAATGGTGGTGGAGATTCACATCAATAAAAGTTATGAATATTTTTTATACAATTTCTCAAGTTTCTGTTTAAATAAAGTCAAGTTCACTTGGATTGAAATATTAAATAATAAAGTTATACCTGTGTTCACCTGGACCAAAATGTAATAATGAACTATAAATAGATTTTCTTAAAATCTCAACTGTAGCTTTTAATTTAAAAAAATTCACTTGGCAATTTAATGTTAGCTCTATCCAAATTTCTAATCATGTTTAAGCTATTTTTTAAAAATTTTTGCTTCCCATAGCATTTCAAATCTTCTTCAGTAATAAGAGACTTTCTTTCTCATGGATTAAAAATTCATAAAAGTATACTATTTCATAACTTATATCATCAGCAAAATAAATTAATAATTTAGGAGCAATCCTAAAGTCTCTATGCTAAACTGGAGAATACAAAATGATACAAATTTTAGTTACTTATCTCTGCAACTTTCATGATTCTAGATCAATTGATGGCTAATCTTATAAATATTAAAACACAATATTATAACTTACTTATGTCAAGCGATTCATCCTGAGTGTCTGTAACTGATGCAGTTTGGTCAGAATAATCAACTTCCTTATTACATTTTGTAAAAAGAGACTCTGCAGCAACATTTGCACCCATTTCACTGCTTAATTTGCCTGTAACATTATTAAAATCATTTGTACAGTTGTCAATAATTCTGTTATTTACAAATTCAACACCAAAGATATTTTTTCTGTCAAGGTTTATGGCCTGATTTTTATCTCCAGTAACATTTTGTATGTCTGATTCATTTGTAGATTCAACAAGACTCTGAATGTCATTGCAATTATTAATTCGAGAACAGTCATTAGAAGGACATGAAACTTGTTGCCTACTACTATCCTCATTGTCACTTTTAAGTTCTGACAAAACGCTCTCCTGCTGAAGAGAAGAGTCTTTATTACTTCCTAATTCCACTTCCTGATTTTCTGTATTTGCATCATCCATCTGCTGATCAGGTTGTTTCTCATATTCGTTCACAGACTTATTATTTTGGAAATTATAATCAGGCATATGGGCAGTCTGGATAGTTTCTGTTTCATTCAGAAGTCCAAACAGGCCACATACAGTTTCAGCAGCAATTTCTTTTCGAATTTCAGAAGGTCCACTTAGAGGACTTGAATATACTTTTCCAGAAGAGGTCTGGTCATTTCCAAAGCTCAAGATGATTTGGTCCATAGAAGATGCAGGTGACATCAGTCCTGGAGATGATGTTGGCAAGCTGCCAGAAGTGGGTGAACGCTGAAAAGCTGTTTCCCCAACTTTTGTGACAGTGAATATCTTTTTAGCTTTTGTCTTTTCACAATATTGGGGACTGAGCAAGAACTCTCCTGGTGGGGATGTGGTTACAGAATTATTCAGAGACATTGGCGAAATGGGGGAAATTAATTGTGAATTTAGTTGATTAATGAATTCACTGTCTGGAATGAAAGCAGGGGAGTCAAGTGTGTGCTGTGGGGAAGGGTCCCCAGGGAAGAGCAATGTCGGACGACGGATTTTCATGCATGTCGGAATGTATACAGATTCTAAGTCTTCTTCTACTTCTTCTTCCTGCTTCTCTTTAGCAAGTTTTTCAACTTCCCTCTTCTTAACTGCTTCTTGAGCCTTACGCTTCTCTTTTTCTTTCTCTTCATTTTCTCGTTTGATGGCCAAACTCTGATTACGCTCCAAGTAATTGTTGACATCCTGCAGAAGGCGACGTTGTTGGTCAGCATAATCTTTAACCGCCTTTAACAAAGATGGAAAAATAATTAGCACATATTTGGTGAGTTAAAATAAATACATTTTATTGGAAAATTTCATCTAGAAAGTTAAAAATTATGTTGAAGTCAATTTTTAAAACTGATTTAGAAAAGGTAAAACTAACCTCAGCAGCTGATCACATGACTGCATGATAATTTAAAAATTTCCTACCTATTTAAATTTCATTTCGCATTAGGTGAACTGACATCCTTTTGCATTTTAAACAAGAAACTTCATGATAAACCTAAACTCATAAATAAAGCTGTGAATTACAGAAAATATCAACTTATTGGAGAAGATTATATTCAGATATAATCACAGAAAAAAATACATTTTAATCTTATATAATAAAAAAAAACAGAATAACAAAATAATTTTCTCTTCTGTAGTTGATTTTCTTTTTCTGTGAATAGCAAAAAATATAATGTCCTTTATACAAATGTGGCCAAGAATGTAAAGGAAGAATCAACCATTCTTTCAAAGCCAGATTCCAGAAACATAAGAAAACCATATCTAGAAGTGGAAAAGTTTAGTATGGTAGACTATATCTCAAAAGAGAAGGGGGAATACACTGCTTCCTCTGAGATAAGGTAAAAGCAATAGATAAGCAACATTGTTAGATTCCTTCAGTTTTACTCATCTTCTATAGGTATGCTATGGTACATAGGAATCTACATAGCATCTGTATGTGCCTCATGGCCTCATAAGGCCTTTTGGTGGCGGTTACTGTAATCAAGGTGGGTGTGATTGTTTCACAAGGTGGGCTAATTAGCTTCATGCCCAACCTCTGTAATCTGAGGAAGAGTTGGCTTTCTATCAGGGCTTTCCTTCCCTTAGACAACCACAAGTTCCGATAATAAGTTCCATCTATCCAGGTTGAGGAATTCAGAGTGTTCCCTCTCCTAGAAGCCAACCAAACCTGAAGAGCCCAGTTATGTACATTATAAACCATTTTTCCTTAGTAATTTAATATTTAGCATTTTTCAAAAAGAAATCCCAGTCAACAAAACTTTGTAAAGCATTTTTGATATACTTGATCATTTACAGTACCTTCTTCATAAATTCTATTAATATTTAAGGCATTTGTGTAACCTTTTTACCCTTTCTTAAAATAAAATATTAGAATCAATAATACAATTGTTTTAACAAAATCTTTTCAAAGTATTCATGCTGATATAACAGCTGTCAAAATAAAATCTTTTTGAATGAACTTAGATGGCATTAGGAATTTTAACTAACAACAATAGCAAAAGCAAAAAAATATTTGTTGGGGGTGGGCAATCCAATAATAAACACAAATACTTGGCAATGTCTGGAGACTGTCTCAGTATTTCCTACACATACACTTTCAAATGTAAAGAATGAAATGAAAGCAACTAACCACTTCTTTTTTAGTGTTTCTGTCCAATTCCAATCGAACCAAAGATTCATTGACCTTCAGAGCAAGTGAGAGAGCCATCAGGCCTGCTGTACGGATGTCATTTTCACGAAGATCAATTTGAAGTAAACGTGAACTATCTGCTATATACTCAGCCAATGCAACTGCACCTGAAATAAAGTTATTAAAATTGCCTTTTCATATAAAACAAGATTTGTAAACCTCACTCACAAAGTGCCAATTTGCAATCAAGTAGTAACATAAAATAATTAAAAAGAAAATATTCTAGTGATGTGCATTGAAGTATCTAAGAGGAAACACATTTGTAAGCATTTTCACGAAGGCATTTTGAAGAACATTTGGAATTAAACAGCTGCTTTCAATATATCACCCTTTAATTTAAAATTAATGTATTCACGAAAATAGTCAAAGTTTATGACTTAGTTGTTTTGATTTTATATTTAAGTAGCATAACAAACAATCAATACATTGATTATATATTGAATGTATCATATAAAATATTGAACAACTTTATGCTGTTTATTATCAGAAAATTATAAAGTCATCAAACATAAACCTTAGAAATAGGAATTTAATTTAGCATGGTCAGCTCTGAGTTAAGACTGATAGACAAAACAAATTAAAAAATGAACTAATGTTAACTTAATGCTGCACAAAAAATAGCAAAAGATGAAAACTGGTAGGAGTTAAAAAGTTCTTAATATTAATTATCAGAATATGCTAATAATCTTCTGGATATTGTTATAGCAATCTTTATGAATCAATTAAATTCATATTTTCTTTTTGAAAAGATACCAACATACCAAATAGTTCTTACTATGTGATAGCCTAAAATAAAACAAAACAAAAATTCATTGTTTATAAATCTTTAAACTAAATGGATGACAACATAAAAGATTATTTTCTATGCATTTTTCAGTTTGCAAAAAGCTTAAATATGATGAATATTCATTGTATAAAATTAAAAGAAAACTAAAAATTTAAAAAAATATTTGAAAATATAAAAATCTAGGTATTTATATATTATAAATCATTTAGTGATATATATCACCAAGTGATTTAATGCATAAAAGTGAAAATAAATTTGATTCTGAACAACCAATATAGGTACTGCCAAAATTTGAGCTAAAAGACATCAAACACATTTAATTCATTTAAATGTCCTCTTTTCAGTAAAATATTGTAGGAATATATTTTTTTATTCTATAAATAAAATTATTTCTTAATGAAACTTGGAATATTTTTTTATTAATAGGTATATGAAAATATTTAAAAAATAAAATGTAATATTTTTTATTCATTGCTTTTATTTTAACTATTTGGCATTTATTCTGTATTTATTTATTTTTTTAACTATTTAATGTCATGAATTATTAAACACCACCAAATCAGGTCTTTTAAGAAAATTTATTAAACAAAAGAAAGTGCTGCTATAAAAGAAAAAAATAAACTGAGGAAAATTGATAAAGACTTCATGAATTGATACTGTTCATTTTACTTTCTTTCAGCTCAAATGTTATAAAATAAGACATATATAATAATTTTAATGTATATGACCAATAAGGAGTTAATTCAAAATCGAAAAAATTAATCTAACAGTTCTGAAAATAATAAAACAAAATTCTTTTTAAAATATATCTGATACAAATTAGGATCAATTCTTCAGGCATCTTTATTTAATAAAAAAGATCTCTTGTCATTAGCAGTTAGAAGAATTTCAAAATTGCACTAAAATACTACAAGTTAATTTTTCAAAAATAAATATTCATTGTATTCACCCCCCCCCCACCTCAAATCTGAAAGAAAATAATGTTTTATTAAATTATGCAAGTACCAATTCTCAACCAAAATTATTTTTTGAGTTTTATTGAATATTTTGGTAAAGTACAAATTTTCAATAATTCTTGATTTGATACTGTAAAAATACTTTTTTTTTATCTTCAAGGATTTTTCTTTATAAAACTTAAAATATTTTTCATCACTCCTCTAATTTTAAACATATTTCCAATGTAACTGCACTTTCTAATAAAATAACCCTAATCAGTATACAATTCATTCATTCATTAATAAGTTCTGAACATTTCCTTTAAATCAGATATCCAACTTTTGGTAAATTTAAAAAACCGTGGATATAATTTTTACATTCATTTCAGAAGAAAAGTCAAATTTGGCAATACCTAATTAAAATTAACCTAAATATTAATTTGAAAAAGTTTTGTCATATTTTTGACATATCCACTTTGAAAGTACTTTGTCATTACTTATGGTAAAATAACATTTAATTTTATGTTCTGCTTTTCTTGAGGTGAGGGGTTAGAGGAGGTAAGTTTTGAAACAAGTTTTAATCAAACCCACATTAGACGCTATATGAATTCAAAAAAGATTTATTCAGCAATAGAATGGTGAGAAATATTTCTTCAAGTGTTTAGACATGTCAACAAAGTTTTGATCAGTTCTGACTGAGAGAAAAATTTCCCAAAGTTTCCCCTTGATCTAGACAACAAAGTTCTGTCAATGTTCAGCTTCTGTAAATCATAACTGAGGAAAATCCTATGAATACTGCATGAGAATTAGCAAAATAGATCAGTACAAGTCATGTTTCAATCATAAAATACATTCATGAACTCAGAAAAGTGTCTAAACTTGATTAATAGGTTTCTCATCATTTGACTGCTTCTCAGCTTAATCAAAGAGATGCCTGCTGTTCATCATTGAAGACTTGCTACTGAAACTTTCATGGATAGAATCATCACCAGTGATAAAAAGTGGATTCTCTACACGGTAATTATATTCAGTGAAAATAATAATGATTAGAACCCTGTGAAAAAGGGAGAATTTATCAATTAGCAGCAAAGAAGCATTTGTTACTTTTCCATCTACAAATGTGACAGGACTTTCTTTCTAACTTAATAGTGGATTATTTGTTTGTAAAAGATATAAGATAATAAATTACTACATGTGTGCATATATATATATATATATATATATATATATACTGGACTTTCTTGTCACTTTCAACATATGAGGGTCCAGTAGATCAGTTCTTAGAACAGCCAGACTATCTGCACATATGATTTGATTATAGCCATGAAGGCTTGTACAGAATCAACCCCACTTTTGAGAAGAACTGGTGCAGAGAGAGTGTCACAAGATCTCCAAATGACCCTCCTCATGTTTTGAGTTCTCCTAGCCTGATTGACAACCAAGGCTATAGGACCCAGTCTATTCTGCTATTTTACTCATAGCTGATGGGGAAGAGATGGATTCATACCTTTCCCAAAGCTATTTGCACAAAAGTGAATGTAATTAATTCAATCTTAGTTCTCCAGTTTCTCATTCTAAGTCACTATCCATTACATTCACATGAGGAAAGACAAAATTTAAAATAAACTTGATTCACCTGATTTTAACAATTTAAAGATTAGTAATCTCAGACAAGACTATGACAGTGAGAATTTATTTACAGAAATGTCAAAAAAAAGTTAATGCTATTTAAAAATGTAAATATTTAAATGTCATCTTAAGTATAGAATTATATTCAAATAGATTTAATTTTACTTTTGATACAAAGCAATGATTAAAAATAAACTGTATTCACCTTGTAATATAATGTGTTTAGAAACTATTTGTGTGAAATATAATTTTTCTATGAATAAAAACATTAATTCAAATTTATTCAATAATTAATAATTCCAATTAAGACATTGATATAATTAAAAGAAGAATCCTTGCAAAAAGAAGATTTAAAAGCCATCACAAAAATAGATTTGTACAGTGCTTTGGCAAAACTGCAAAATCCAATAACCAAAGATTTTAAATAAAAATAAAATATTGAAATTATAAAATGAAATAATCGATTTGCCATGCAAATATTTTCAAATTATTGATTATATACATTTAATTTACAATTACAAATGTACAAAAATTGTGTTATTATATCAATAATTATCAAACAAATAATGAGAAATGAAAATTATAAATGGGGAAAATTAAGAACGGATTCTGATTTTTAAAAATAACAAGTCAGTGAGAAAAGAAATCTTACCTTCACACAAAACCTTTGTCCCTTGTAAGCCAAGTCTGATGAGAGATTTGTTCTTTAACAGACCTTCTTTTAAATAATGAATGCCTTCATTGGTAATGCTATTATGACCAAGGTTCAAGGTTTCAAGGCATTCCACCACAGACTAAAAGCATAATGCAAACAGTCACACATAAGATACGACCATAAAATGCAAGAAAAATCAAGCTATTAATAAAGCAAACAGAAAATTAACTTTTGAGATGTATTTTAATTATGAATTAATCAAGTTCACATACTCAATAATAAATCTTAAATCTAGTTTTTATGATAGTTTTGCATTGAAATTATATATGATAAAATAACTGACAGTAAGTATGTAAAATGGAATATGTGGAAAGAAAACAAGTTGGACATTTAAATTTTTTATTGTTGCCAATGTTTTGTTCAATAAAAATATCATCAGAACAACTGAAAGAATTAAGAAAATTTTTTACCCTGGCGTTATATATTACACGGTCAATACATAATGTAGAAATGGGTCAGAACTGGAGGCCGGTTTTAAACATTCCTTGGTCAAATGAGAGCCCCACAGGAATTTACTTTCAGTTTGAGCTAGCTACTCCAGTGGTGGCTTAAGAAATTCAAAGAAATTTTTCCTTACATTTGGAATATCATTTACCTTATTTAATTGTTAAAGTATAAGTTTTTTATCTTATTTTAAGTTGCTATATTATTTTTTCATGTAGATTGTAAAAACAAACTTTTGGGTTTGTAATTGACTACGACGCAAAAATGGTATTTAGGAACCTTGGTCTTCTTGTTACTCTTCTTATTTAACATTTTTAAATTAAAGTTTAAATATTTTCCCCCTTAAGTTTGTTTATTTTTCAATTAAAGTTCAATGAAACACTATTATTTTTCAATGGACTTAAGTTATTTTAATATTTTTCTTTGACATTGTTAAGTATTAATATTCATTGATAAAATTTAATTCTTTTATGAGTAATTAATTTGTTTGTGTTTTTATTTTAAACATTAATTTTAGTTTAGTTTCAACCATTAAACGTAAAACAGAAGCAAATGTAATATTTTTGTATTAGAAAATGAATTAAAAAAACATTTAAGAATACATAAATTTAATATAATTAAATTCTAAATATTTAATTTGGTATTTATTTTTGATAAAAATGCTGCAAGTGTGAACAAAATTAATCCTGCTGCTTCTAACTAAAGTTTTTAAAAAGTATAGTGAAAAATTTAGCTTAAAGCCTTAATATAGTCACTGACTCAACATTTTTCTTTATTAAAACTTTATTCAATATTTTTTCATTAAAAGTTCATTCAATGATTAAAAAATAAAGCAAACACTTCTTACGCTTCAAAACAAATTCTTTTTTATGCCCTGTATATTTGTTTAAAGTATGATTCATTTTTTTACCACATTCTATTTTGTTATTGAGTGAACTGTAATGATTTACTTATTAAAATTAAAGAAAAATTGACATTAATAAATGTCTAGTTTTTAACAGACATGTCTTTTCAAAGATGTTTTTTCCTACACTTGTTTTTACTTTGAAATTTATTAAAAATAAATTACCAATATTATTTCAAAGTTACAGATACTTTAATATTTTTCTCTAATATTGTTGTTATTCATAAAGAACAAATTCATTCATAGAATTATTTTTTTTTATTAGTTGTGTTTTTCTTTAAGGTCTGGTAAACAAAAGTAATGTTTATTTAGTTTGATTTTTTAAATTTTCCATTAATGCATAAAATACAACCAAATGTCATATTCTTATTACAAAATATTAATGAAAAAGCCTTTTAAGAATGTCATATAATAAAATTTAAATATATTTATTTAATTTGATATTCTAAAAATGCGTTGAACGAATAACTATGCAGCTCAATCATTTTTTCCAGGTTCTTTTAAAAAGGATTTAATTTATTTATTTACTCGTTGAGCACAAAATTCATTTTTAACACAAGAAGGCCGAGATTAAAGTGCACTGCAGCAGATTGCCCCACTACAAGGCACTGTCTCAAAAATATCCAAAGCCCTCTCTTCTTGACATTCCCCTTGCAGGGCACCTCGAGCACCGTGCAAAAACCCAATCCCCCCCCACCTTTAAATCAAGGGGGAGGTGTTGCCTGGAAAAGCAGCACTCTGGCAATAGCTGATCTTATGTTGACAGGTGCCAAAAATTAAAAGATTATGTCATATTTTGCAGACCTTTATTAACACTATACCCCAAAATATATATACAAAAAAATCACTTTTAAAAGTGAATTCTCAGGTTTAAGGCACCTTCTAAAATTTCTATTTTTAAATTATTGGTATGAGACGAGGTGAAAGTTGGGATTAAGAGTATAATTTGGCATGAAAAGTTACCCCTAAATTGAAGCAGTAAAATAAATAATTGCACTCAAGAACCATAATCTATCATTTCAGATATTACCTAGTTTCCAGCAATGCGAAGTGTTGTGTTGTTGATTGCAAAACAAATTAGAGAAGTCAGTAAAGCAAAACTGTGTGTGAGATGAATAAAATATCAGTTTATTGTTTTCCAAAAGACAAAGATGAGAGAGAGAGAGAGAGAGTGATGGCGAAAATCAGTTCCAAATGCCAATCTGAATGTTACAAACAATGCAGTTATTTGTCAACTACATTGGCATTCAAATTTTGATACCATAGAAGTTCATGGAAAAAATGCGCTCCCAAAATCCACCATCTTTATGGCCATGTGCGCCAAAGAGTCAAATACCAACACCCTTTGCTGTTCAAAAAAACTATCAAAAATCCTTCAGTATTGCTTGAAATCAAATTGATGAAATGAATGCTTTTTTGAATTAGATAAAATTAATTATACAAATTTGAAAGAAAGTCTAATCAACAACAAAAAAGTCTTTGTATGTCCAGTTGTAGCATTTATAAAAATTTGCAGTTTGAAACCTTTCATTATTGAGTTAAGTATTATATTAGCAGCCTGTCCAAAAACCATATAAATACAGTTGATACTTGGTTAACATTGGAAGAAATTATCCATTATTTAAATTCTATAGCTTTTGATCACAAGAAGGATAAGTGAGTACTCTTAAGTGTTAAAATTTACTCTTAAGTGAGTACTTTTCAGCAATGGCCCCCAAAATGGTTGGAATTAAATACAGTTCAGATATAGTAATACGTGTTTTTAAGTACTATGTAACATCACGGTCATCATATAATAGCTTAAGACAGGATTTTCAATTACCATCATTAACAACATAATGATGACATCAAAAGTTTCAAAACTTAATGAAAACTCTTTTTTGCTATCTGTATTTAATACTCTTAATGCTAGTCAAAAAGGGTGCATAATTCTCCATGTGAAGTATATATTAAGAAAATGTTACTATATCATGGCAAACAACTATTTGGTAATCAGTTGACAATCCATCTGTACTTGCTCAAACAGTACTTGGTATAATGTCTTAATGTGGGTCCAAAATTTCTTACAAGATTGATTCCAATTTCAAAATTAATGTCATCCTTTAACAGTTCGGGCCATCACCTCTGCACCCGCTGATGACAACTGAGTAAATAAATCAAGCATTTTTTAAAATTATATCCCACACTCCCTGAAAAACTTTGGCTAACTGATGATAATAAACATTTGCTTTTTGATTATGTTCATCTGTTGAAAAGTATTTGCAATTTGTGGCTCACAACAAAAGAACAGGAGAACTAATTATTGATGAACAAGTTGCAAAATGGGCACGTCTTAAACAGTCACATCATTTTGAATCTGAAAGGCAAGTTAAACTTTCAAATTTAAATTAAATTTCCAAAGCTTTTATAAAGACAACAGATTTCTACTTTCCTTAGAGTGTTTTAAAAAAAAACCATATGTGTTAAATAATAGTTTCAGAGTATTATTTTTTAGTGGCAGTGTATTTGCTGAGGCTGACCTTGGGGCTAGCTGGTAGACAAAATACGGATGTTGATTTTGATTGGCTGAGCTAAATGTGGGAATGTTAGAGTTAGAAATTGTTTTCAGTAAGTTTTACACGTCATACACATTAGACTGGTTATTTCATGTCTCATGTTACACTTATTTCTGAGTTTCATTTTTTCAACATGGAGAGAAAGCATGCTCATATTTTTGCAAATATAATTTTGAAAAACTTTTGCAAACATTACACACCCAGATCAGACGAAGAATCAGCTTTAAAGGTTTTGAAACTTTCCTAGAATAATTTTGTTTTATCTGTCTATACTTCTGAGATGATTGATTGTCATATACACATTTTGGCTGATGACCTCTTGCCCTCTTCAGGTACTGTTTGTTGAACCTGGTAGCTTTAATGGAAATTTAAACCAGACTTTTTATTCAATCCCTGGGGGTAGACTGAATAAAAGGTTCACCAAGACCTGTAAACTGTGTGACTGTTTCTGTTTCAACATTATGTGGATCATATCTTTTACCAGAAATCTTTTTGTTTTGTTTAATACTTATCAGTGTCCACAACAACAATACATATTTTCATTTATTTAACTTTCAACACACCCTATTATCCTCAGGTATGGGTCAAAATGTTATTCTAAGTACTTTCAAAAATAGTTAAGTTTCATCCAATATTTTTGAAAATAAAACATTTTTCAATAGGCCTCCAGTTCTGGCTCTCAGTTGTGCCATGAGTAGGCCTTGTACTTGAAAACACTGGTTAATTTGAAAATTTAACAGTTCATTTGTCATAATTTATTAGAAAAACAGCTAAAAAATAAACAAACATTAATATTTATAAATGAATACATTAAAGTAAGTGAAGCATTTTATCTGATAAAAAGAATGGTTCCATTTTTTTAAATGAAAATATTAAAAAAAGTTACTTTTGAAAATGGTACTCACAAGTGCATGGGATAAAGATAGCATGCCTTGGTAAGACATTTGGTTGTTCCAAAGCACCAAAGTGCTTAATCCTGAGCTATCAACTTTTTCACAAAGTCCAGCACATATATGACTTAGGCCAACATCCTATCAAAATAATATTTGCTTTAAAAAATAATTTCATGAAGTAAAGCAAAAATGAAAAATGTACTTTCAATTTGAGCATCATAATTCAAAAAAAAATACCAAGTTTTGTTAGAAAAGCTAAGAGAAAAGAAAACTGTGGAGCTAAATAAAAAAAAAAATTTATCACTAAAACATTTTTAATAACTAATGATCAATACATGTATTGGATTACTGAGTTAATGTTCAAGAACTATTTCCAACATTAAATATGTATGTTGTTGGTATGTAAAACCTGAACATAAAACTACCTGTGAAAAAAATGTTTTATGCTAAGACACCTAACTAATTAATAATTAATAAACATCTACATTTGTCTACCTAAAGGTTTATGGAATTTTACTATTAAAAAAGAAATGTCACTTTGTTTCTCACTTTTACTACATCTCCTTTCAGACATCTTTGATTACCACTAACTTCAGACTGGAATATTTTCACATTTGTTACTATTTGCATAATATGTATTGCATTCATTTGTTCTTCCTATCCTTAAGTAGATAATAAAAGTATATAAATTTATTTTAAATACGTACAGTAGATATGATAAAATCTTTCTTTTCTTTACATCAAAGGCTTTAAAATTTGTTAAATTTTTCTACAGAAATGTTACTCAACTGTTTAGGGAATTTGAACTGTGTATAAAGAAACTTGCAAGGAACTTTGAAAAACCTGCTGGGATCATTTCTTCCATGTCAATTTATTTGTCATCAAGGTATCTTCATAGGTTTTCATGGTAGCATTACCCAATTTTATGGTCTTTATGATTAAAATCATTTTCATTCCATAAAAAAACATCTTGGACAGTATTACCAGTTTGTTTTCTGAGATATAATCTTGATATTTCTGTCATGGTGAACTTAACTGTTTTTTCACTTCACCTATTTTGGTATCATAGTGCTACCAACGTGATGTTGGTATCAGCACTATAATTAGATTTGATACTTTTGGCAGATTTATTTCCTTATTTGAAGAGGCACAAATGTCTTGATTGCTTAATATACATTTTGTTTTTTATCTTTTTCTCAAACAAACCTAACTTTGCTTTAAGCTTTCCAGGAGATATTTTAGTTTTTATCTTTGGATAGAACATACTTGCACATCTCTCTAGCATATTTAGACAATATAGCAGTACTTTGATTTTTGTCCTGTGGATTATTTTCTTTTTAACTGCTTCTTATTTTTCTTATAACAGGATAGAAACTGCAGTGGTTACTGGCAGCTTCTTAGCAATTTGATCTTTCTACTCTTTCGTAATGTGGATGCCCTTTTGCTGAGCAAAAGTATTACTGTTGTTATAGAGAAGAAGAAAAAACAAAAAAAATTGTAAACTTATTGTAGCAATAAACACCTGCAATAGGTTTCTTCTGTCTCTCGCCAGCAACACACTTCAAATGAGAGTCCGTTGTAACAGTCCAACAGGCAAAATAGTAACAACAAAATGCGGTCACAAATCCAACATCACTTCTCACCAGCAGAAATGCACATTTGCCCACCAAGCTCAGAAAACATCATATTGCTGGTAAGCAAAAAAAAAAAGAAAAAAGGTTTTTATTCACCGAGTGATTTCTCTGATTGACCATGCCATTCAGGTGAGGAAAGAACATTAGCATAGATTCTGTTACTTAAAGTAGCAGATTTTTGTTAACTACTTTTGCTTTAATCTTTTTTGGCAGAGGCTATTCTTGTAACTCAATGCAAGGATCGGTATTCTCTATTGTTCAAAGGTGTTACGATGATTGTTTTTTTTTTTTTTGCTTTTCACTGAGTAATACATGTCAGTTCAAAGTAAGTGTTAAATTTGGTCCATGTTTGCTTTTATTGATGTATTTTGTTTTGGTGTATTACATAAGTTTCTGCTCGTATCTTTGTGTTGTTTGTTCAATGGTGCCATGGGAACGACAACATTATGGCACAATCCCAACTCCAAGAGTTGACATCCATGCCAGCAATCCCTTCAGTGTGGGCAGGAGATAAACCAACCCAAAAAGGACCCGAATATTATAAAAGTCTCTCAGAGCAATGTGAAAAGTTTGTGAAGGAAAATGAGTGCCATCTCTGCTGAGTTGGTAAACGCGAAAACTATCTCCCTGTTGACTACGGACGTCAAGACTCACAAAATGATCAGTGTCAACAGGGGATTCAAGGCGGAAGCTATTAAGAGCCTCTGAACATTAGGGCCAAAGTCTTAGCCAGAAGGAGTAGAGCTATGTGGTACATCCCGCTGGCATCAGAGGACATGGCAAAGTCACTGGCGGGAAGCATTTGACAACATCGGTGAGACTCCAAATGGAATACCTTGGGACCAGGAAGACAAAAGTAATCCTGCATGGAGTGCCTTTGTATATTTTGCTCATTTTGCTGAGGATGTGGAAGTGATGGTGACGGTTTCCTGGAAAGATTTTGTGGCAATACTGAAAGTACTGATGTGTGACGCACATCCCATCTATGTAGTTGTTGAAGGTCACCGGCCCCTCTGTTGGGCCTGTGGGCCTGCCAGTCATCTATCCAAAACGTGCCCTGGAAAGAAGCCAGAACCAGCAAGAAAAGGTACTGGAAAAGCAGCAGAAGGATCAAGCAGCAAATGCCACATTTGGTGAGTCACCAACATGCCTCAAGGTTGGCTTTCCTACACTGTGTTTTGACTGAGCATTTGATTTTGGTGGAGAGTGTTAGGGACACCTTCCCTAGCCTTACTATTACTCCCGAGCTAAGCACCATCGTAGGTCTGGGAGACTGTCGAGTTTCCTCAATGAGTGTCGAGTAGCCTTGAGGGTCGTTCCTCGGTCCACTAACCTTTCACAGCCTCGGAGGGTCTTGTATCATGAATTAGTGGAGGGGGGTTGTGAAGGATCCACTCTGTGGATGGTTCAGCTTGCCGTTATCGAAGCTGCAATCTTTCTGGTCTTGGGCGCCAGCAGAGAATTACCTCAGTAACCCTGAGTTTTCACTTATGTGGCGATTAATTCGGAATATGCTATCTCTCAATAACAGGATCTTTAGATGGGGCTGGGTGGATTTGCTTGACTGTCATTGGGTTAGAAGAAACGGTTTCACATACCTTCTACCATTGTCTTCAGGTGCTATCTTTTTGGGACTATGTCAGCTAGTTGACAGCTCATATTTCTCCCGATGTTCTCATGCTCATCAATCTTGCATACATGTGCAATAATGTGTCACTCCCGTTTTCTGAGAAGAAACAAATGGTGTTTCTGATGCTGGTAGCCGTGACTCGAATGGTGATTTGGATGTTGCAGATGGAGGGAATCTTGCGATATGAACACTATTTTCATCAGGCTCTGATTGGATTCTTTCAGCATCAGCCGAAGGTGAAGATCAGAACTGATAGAAAGCATTTGATATCGACAGATTTCAGCTGTGGGTGAAAGTAGCAAGCTTGGTTTGTGTAAAAGAGGCTAGTCTTGATCATTTTATTCCAGCAACATATAATGCAGTCTATTCTCAGCAGCCTGTTTAACACAGGCTATTGTTGATATTTTTGTATATTGCAATGCTCTACATTTCCAATGACATGGGATTGTTTGAGTAATTGTTTGATAAACTTCTTTTAAACCTTTCATCTTGCTTCAACAGATAATAACAGATTTATACTCATAAGAAAGATGTAGAAGTTCTGTTGAATCATAAACTCGGACTATCTATACAATTCATGATGAGAGAAACATTAAACTATTTTGTATGTCCTAGTAACCTGTGTTTTAGCACTTGTGTAGATAGAAAACCAACAATTAAGGCAAAAAGAATGATCGCAATAGTCTTGTCTTGTGGATTTGGTTTGGTTAGATTTTACAGCATATCAAACTCAATGACAACAAAATTTTTATTGAGATAAAGTTTTGCTCATCTATGTCCATTTTGCAATGATCTGTTATTTTTTTTTCACCTTTTCATTCTCTTGGGAATGGTTCTAAAGTCTGCTGAAATATTTTTACAGTTTAGACATAAAAGAAGGTCTTTTACAGGGTAACTCTTCATTATCCAACTCAAGTTCCCCACATCTTTGACAGACTGATGCTCTTGTACAAAAATTTTGTAGATGACCAAATTTCTGACATTTGTGACATCTATGGGAATTAGGAATGTAAGGCTTTACCTTTACTATTGAGTATCCTATCTTTAATTCTTTAGGTAGAGTAGGTGTGTTGTATGTCAAAATGTACGTGTTTGTGTTTATTGATGTGTCATTTCTTTTTATTTGAATTCTTTTGACGTCTGTTACTACTTGCTTTTTTAGGGTGTCATCATTTTTAATTTCTTCTGGTGAGCAGAATGACAACTCTAGTCATGTTATTACTCCCTTAGGTAAATTAAGACATTGGTGGGGATAAGCCTTTACTTTATTGTTGTCTATTTGCTTGATTTTTAGTAATTTTTCTGCATCTTTTTTGGTTCTTACTTGAATTAAAAGCGTATTATTTTTCTTTCTTTAAACATATTTTGGTTACATCATGGCCGACATAACCGTTTGCAACACAAAAGGAGACACTTTTGATATTTCACCATCTAGTGATTCTATAACTATGAAAGTTGGAAATTGTTTTTTTCCTGATATTTTGTTTTCACTTTCTGTTTCAGAAGTCTCATGTTGTCCCTTGGTTTGTTTATAAGAGATAACCATATAATTTTGATTATATTCACCGTCTGTGTTCCCCACTCACCTCACAGTTCCTTCTTAAGAAATGCTATCCAGGGGGACTAATCCCATTGGCTCTGATCCGCCAGGGTTATGCAGATGGTATAGTTGTGATGATAGTGGATTCGAGCACCCACATTCCGTCATCATATCTACCCAAGTATAGTATGGTGTAAGGATTTGCAGTCATGTCAGAGCCATTATCTATCATCCCAACTAGTTCTTGCCACTATGTGACTAGCTAAATGGAATGGATTGGACTATTCCATCCACCTGTCTACCCAGGTAGGGAATGAAGTGATGTGAACACTCCTGGCCATTTTATACTGAATCAAGAGTCACTCGGCCACCAGGATTCCGTCTCCAGGCATAACAGGTGGCCCCATTGAGGGGAATTTGTAGTTTTTGGGAATCAGTTTTTGTGAATGTGCATTTTATATATTGCAATTTGTATTGTTGGTATTTTTATTATAAAAACCCATCTTTACATTTTCTTAGTATAGTTTCCCCACTTCCTCAGTTTGTGAGAGGGGGTAAACTATTTACCCATAGCTAGGGCCCTAACAGGTGCTACCACCCCAGGTTATGGTGGACCTGGGAACAACAGTAATTAAGAGGTGGTTCCACACTTCTCAAAACCTCCTAATCAGAGGCCTTGCTACTGGATGCAGTTTATTGTCATACTCAGGACTGTCTTATCTTTTGGAATATGAATGGCATCTAAAAAATATAAAAGGCATGTGTTAAATTTCACTTTTATATCTTTTTATAACATTGAAATGAAATCAATGGAAATGAAATCTTAATTATGTTGACTCAAACAGTAATTTTTATTGTATGATTTTTTTTATTATCTGAATTGGTAAAGTTCCTATCTTATGAATATATGCTGTAATGCATTACATAAATAACTGAAGAGAAAGAATCTTTAAAACAAATGGAGATTACAGCTGAAAATAAATTATAGGCTGCTCCTTGCTGTGTTGTATAACAGTAAATGATTGATAATGTCATGTTAGAAATTATAAATATTTTTGGACTTTACCTGGAGATGGTTGTTTCTGAGATCAAGAAGTTGAAGCTTATGATTGAATTTCAAAAGGTTTCCAATCTGAATGCCATCACTAGCCATAAGTTTATTGTCACCCAGAAATAATTCCTGAAGAATTTCATTTACTTTCAGAGCAGCAACTGTCAAATGATAAAATAAAAACCAACATTTGATATTTATAGCCAAAAATGAAATGTATAGTTTAGATTTTTACACTCCTTAATGCAGAAAAAAAAATCAGTGATCTAAGTCTCTGATCTTCAAATTGTCTTTGTCACTATGACATAAGGAGCAGAAAAATGTATAAGTTAGTATTTTTAAAAATCATTATATATTTAGTTTAAACAAATACCTTTTGATTATTAAGAGTTGATTGAAGAAAAAAAAGCAGTTTCTGATGATCTCAACCTATTAAGCCATCACTATGGTGATGCATTTGACATGCCTCTATAAGATATGCAGGTTCTGAAAGTATTTTGACAGAGTGATCAGTTGTAAAAA
The DNA here is from genome assembly GCA_964036315.1 of Acanthosepion esculentum. Taxonomy (NCBI): domain Eukaryota; kingdom Metazoa; phylum Mollusca; class Cephalopoda; order Sepiida; family Sepiidae; genus Acanthosepion; species Acanthosepion esculentum. Next base: position 87,819,095 of record OZ038498.1, read on the forward strand.
AGTACATCAGCATATGCCATTTCCTGTTGATATGAGAAATATCCTCAAGGAAAAAGTATCATCTGCATACCTTCCAAAGTTACGAATAGTAAGCTGCTTGTTTAAATGATCAACATTCTATTAGTCTACCAGTAGGTGTGCAATTATTATAAATTTAATAAATATTTATATAATAACAGACTGAAAAAAGACTAAAAATATTTATGATAATGTGAACAAAAACACATTACATTTCATAAACAAAAACACATTATATTTTGTAAAATTCATTAAAAATGAGCAACTTAAAAAATACACATCAATATAGAAGACATCATTGTCATTGTGGATTGGCTTGACAAATGAAGATTGTTTCCTATTCATTAAAGGCTTTCTGATGAGGCCTATATAGGACTGACAAGAGAAAATACCAGTTTTATGGTACTGCCTCTCCTCCTCAGCTTTGCTTCTATGATTTTCTTCAGAAAGGGAAATTACCTACAAGATTTTATATTGCCATGTCTGTCAACAACTTCTGTTGCTCTTTGGATATCAGAAAAGATGAAGATTTTTTTAAAGTCTTTGTATCTCTTAGTGTTATAACAATAGACAGATCTTTGTTAGACAATAATATTCCATCCTTAAGACATGGTTTGAATATAATAAATGTACATTTTGCAGTATGAATTCAAGGCCTGTGTCACTGGTAGTTAGTGCATACTAAAAATGAGTTGAAGGCAGCATTGATGGAAGCATTTAAGGAGGTATAGATGGCACTAGATCCAGGATTCAGCACAATGAAGCGTAGAAATCAACAAGATGACTTTTAGCGTCTTTTTTTAGATTAATGAGAATCTCAAGAAAGACACTAAAAAGACATTGGTTCAGTTGAGCAAAGGCTCCATTAAACTGTGCGACTATTTGCTTTATTCTTTGTCTACGTTTATGTTAGAGGATAAGGCACATCCCATGTCAAAAAAATCCTGGACAGTTTTTAAGTCAGGCCTATAGCAATGGAAAGTGCACATATAATACCTGTAGAGGTGACAGATCAAATTGAGGAAGGAGAGATCATACCAGCTACGAGAAGAATAAAACCAAGAAACAAAATCCTCTTGGACTTTATGGTGAACCCACTAAATGTGCTATTTGTGGAAATATGCTCTGCTACCAGAAATGTTCAACCTGTGAAATTCCAAAAGCAAATTAATCTTTTTACTAAACAAAATGTTAAAAGTTCTTAGAGAAAAGGGAAGTCTCATTTTTAATTAGCAGGTGGAATAGGGTTATTCAACAGTATTTGTTAGATAAAGAATAAAAATTCAATCCTTGGGTGCATAGTTAACATCTCTGACAGAAGTTTCTGATTTTTTAAATTTTTCATCAAATTAACCTTTACTGTAGTAAATTCAACAACATTTTAGGGGGTTTCAGATTAAATTTAATTTGCTCAGGAGACATATCATTCAGAAAATTTATTATAAATTGTATTTTGAAATCTACTAATTTCCTCATTTCAGAGACGGCTAACTTTGGATGTCTTCCTTGAACCCCTTTTCTATTTAGTTTTGGTTTGAAATGGATGCTGAGCTCATAGAAAACAAATCAGTGGTTCTGATAGCACTCTGCAATGGTGTTTGTCATCCTTTCTATCCTTTCATCATTAGCATGTAGTCAGTGAAAAGGGGGGGGATACATCTATATGGATTTTAGCCTGTTTTTTTGTTGAAATTAAGTTTTGATGATGCATAAGTCATGTTCTGCTCAGAATCCAAGGAGGAGGCATCAAGTGTCATTGCATTTTTATACATTATATTTACTAAATATCAAAATCCTGGTTAACTGAGATTAAATTTATCAAGGATGATAGCCATCAGTTGCTGAAATATTTGTTGAGTGTAAGGTTCATGGAAATGATGGAAGAAGTTGGTAAGTTTCAAGTTCCTCAACATGAAGTCTCCATCAGAGGCACTCCTCTGTTACTGCCTGACCAGTACAGACTATAGTCTGCACAATGTTTTTCAAATTGTCTTGAACTAGGAAGTGGATTTTGCAGATTGTAATAATGTCAATTTCCTGCATTGCAAGTTTAAATGCAATACAAATAGAGTAACACTATAGTCTTTTGATGACTGCTATATTCGATATGGTTCTCTGATTCCAGCAAGGAAATTTAAGTTTTTTTCTATTGATTTTTTGGTGCTTGACCAATTTGAAGATGCCCACTGAGTGTAATAGATCAGGAGAGATTAGCTATTTGTACCCTCAGAATGATGCTGTATCAAGTGACCACTTATCCTTGATCTAGATGCATACAGGAAAAGGGTTTCAACTTCTGCTATCATCTTCCACCTGTTGTTTTTGTCCTGCACCCATTAATGTAGAAATTCAGAAACAATTGGGTGCATTGGGTCCCTCCTCTCACCAAAGAAAATAACCAATTCAGACTGAAGAAATTTGTCTCCCGCAAAATGATCCATCTCTCACAAAGAATAATTATTATGCTTCAATCCTAGACACTTTGGACCATGCTAATAGAGTTAGGCCAGAGTTTATTTATACAAGAATGTAAAAAAATAAAATTGAAAAGGAGTCAAATTTATAGTGTTAAAACTTTTGGACAATTTTTTATAACATATCAACTATATCAATATTTCATAGATCTAATATAATTTTACATAAATAACATCTAAAAGGGTATTTCAAGGTAGAGTCTGAAACAACCATTTAGCAAGATACTTAAATGATATTGATCTTCAAAGTGAATGATTTACCTATTACAATTTAATTTTGAAATGACTAAAATCCAACAGCGCTCATACAGGCAGGCACACACACACACACAGTGTTGAGTCATAAGTAAATTTTGTTTTGGAAAACCAATTGTAATAATAAATGTATTATTCTAACTAACTAATGTGACACTATTTAGCTATGGTAATTGATTTAATTCATATTAACCATGAAAAATAAACAAGAATATACTGATACTCCGAGATTTTCTTTTTACTTTAAAAAATTACTTTTCTCAAGAACCTGAGGATCAACAATGGGTTCGCAGAGGGGCAGTGTGGTGAGCTTTTGACAATTGATTTATGATACTTGTAAAGAAAACACAAAATAGCCAAAAAGTGTCTAAGATATCATTTGAAATCACAAGATTTTAGAAGCTGGCCAAGCCACGAGGCCATGTGTTGTTTGTAAGATGAAAAAAGGAATTTCAAAAACAAGATGATAATTCTAATCTCAGAAATCCTAAATAAACACGGATGTCAAAGAATTAATTAATGAAGCAAGCTTAGCCATGCCCATATGACCGAGATGCCATTGGTCGGGTGGCAGCAATGGTGATATGCGGAGGTACCTTGATAAGAAAGACGGGGAAATTGCTAATGTCCACCGAAAGGATTTGGTATGAGGTAGCAATGTGAGAAGGAGGGAGTTTAGGAGGATAGCTATCCTGTAACCTCTCCTCATGGACGAAGGGATCCCCCAAAAAATGGTAAGTGATTAATTTTCCAAAATGGGAAGTAATCACTTTTCCTAGCTGGGCAACAAAGAGGTTTCTTGTCAGAAATCAGGGAATTACCAAAAACCTCCAGGCTGTCTCTAATCCTGCATTGGTTTTTGGTCGATGTCCATATAAGCAGTTAGTCAGTAGCAGTCAGAGGTATTTCTTTTTTTTTTTTTACACTTGTGCGACATCACCTCCAGTTTAGACTCATCTTACACTACGGCCCGATGTCTGATTGATCTCATCTACCTAAGATCAAATCACAACGTGGGTAGGTTAGGCTTGAGATTGAAGTGGTTACTTCAGTACCCAATCATTGGAAGTGAGCTGAGAATGACAGAGCTGGTGCCGGACTGGTTGCATCTGGTGTGAAGCCGTTAGAATCGACTGACCATCCCATTTGGTACCCTGACCAAAGTATCCCACCGGGTAGCGACAACCGACGATCAACCGGGTCACATATTGGTGGCAGCGAATCAACCCCAAAACGCTGGTAAGAGAAGTATCACAGCTTCACGCTACAACCAGGAGTTGACCCCAGTCCGACAGTATTGTGTCCCACTATATGGCAGCTAAGAATAAAATTTGGTGTATAATATATGACAATGTTCAACAAAAGGCAGTGGATTGACAAAGATAAATCTTCACAACAGACCACAAAAAGAAAGGTAATATTGTCCACAGTGGGATTATTGGGGTATTTTTCATTTACAGTTCTTAAAACCACAATGAAACACTAAATGCACATTTATATGTCAAGCAGTTGCAATGTGTCCATAAAAGTTTGCTTGAAAACATCCTGTGCTCATCAAGAGAAAATATTGCTATTTTCCATGAAATACAAGGCCACATATGGCAAGAATAACACAGGAAACAAATTTTGGAACTTGATTGGTCTTTTCCACTCCAGCTACCATATGCACCTGACCTTGCACCAAGTGATTATTATTATTATTATTGATCATTGCAAAATGCTTTGATGGGGAAAATTTTCTCTAATGAAAACCAGATTCAAGAGTTTATTGAAATATTTTTGCATCAAAACCTGCAGAATCTTATTCAAATGTTATCAAGGAGCTCTCTGATAAGTAGCAGCAAATCATTGCAAATAATGGTGAATATATAATTGAATAAAATGCAATTGTACTTTATTTTTTGAAGAATAAAAATGATAAACAAAAATGAATCCACATACATAACGACTTATTATTGTTAGTACTGTAACAGCTATAGAACAATGTTCTAACAAAGTATTTACTTATCTACTCTTTTCTTCAGCAACCAATGTGACATGTCAATAAAATTTTTTTGTCAAGATATTTGTTGGTTGGACAGTGCAGTAATGTGGAATCAAGTCTTTCCCCAAAGCATAATGCTAAGTAAATGCAAGTATCTTCAGCTGAAAGTCAAACTGTTTACCAATTCTTTTTATTCCTGCTGATTATTGTTGTTACTGATCTTGCACCTCATAACAAAATTACTTTTCCTTATTTTTTTTTTAATTTTCAAAATTTAACAAGTGATTATATATATTATATGAAATTTATTTTCCCAAAAGGTTCATTTAAGTAAAAACATTTCATCATCACAGTACTTAATGAAACTGTAAAGCAACCTTCAATTCAACAATTTCCTTATTCACTAGAGCAAATAAATAAGAATAAAAAAATAGCTAATATTTTATGTTCAATCCTTTGAGATTTAATGAACATGACAAAACAAAGGATAAGAACAATATATCTTTCAAAGAGAAATAAATTGATCTGAAGATTACTGAATAGAAATTACCAAATCTGGAAAGTATAGCAGCCATAATATTATAATGTAAATAATAAAGATAAGTTTATCTGTTTTGGCTTTCTTTCTCTCTCCCTTTTGAATGCTTATGAAGTGGTTGATAAACTGGGTCATTGAATTAAATATAATATTCATGCTGAGAAAATACTTTCAAATTATTAATAACATACCTTTTACTATCCTGAATAAGTACGCACAGACTGACTACAGAATTGTGATTTTACAAACAATTAAAATTTTATTTCATTTTTTTTTAAACATGTGTATTTACCATAAACATGATATTCTCCATATTAAAACTTATTTCAGATTTTCACTGATGCTTTTTGGCAATTTGTAACTCCATGTAATATCAACTTGTTATCCAATTGCTACTAAATTGTTTATTTTCAGAAATAACATATAGACATAAATTGTTTATTCTTTATTTTACAGCTTTCATAATGAATGGTGAACAAAATTGCAATTAAATCCAATTTAACCTAACTGTGGAAAAAAAGACTGAGTGCAAGAGCAGTGGCCAAAAAATTAATGATATGGAAGGCCCAGGAACTGTCAATAAATGTGTAACATAAAACTAGTTCAGACATTTCAAGGAAGGTGACACCAGCCTCAAAAACAAAACAAAGGTCAAGTAAACCATTTGTAATAGATTTAGATAGATTTTTTTACTGGCACACAAACCCCACAGGTCAATTGTAATAGAAGACAACACTTTGCTTGAAATATTTGAACAGCAGCCAAGCACAAGCACTCATGTGTATATTGTCAACAGAACTTTGCCCTTCCCAAAGCGACACTTCCCTAAGCTTGGCTTTGTGAACAGATGCTGTCAAGGAGTTCCTCATGAATTGCACAATGACATGCAAGCATTTACAAAAAACTGCTGGCAAATCCTCAAAATGTCTTTTTTTGGCATCAAATTGTAATTAGTGATGAAAAATGAATCTGTTTTCATAATCCTAAAAGAAATCAGTGGTTTAATTCCAGCAAGGCTTTAGAAACCTGTTGTCAAAAAAAGGGTGGTTTGAACAGAAGATAATATGTTTGGTGGAATTTCAAGGGGGTGTTGCACTTTCAGCTTGTTCCAGATGGTCATGCTGACTTTTATACTCAACAATTGCAGTGAGTATATTCTTTGAAAGCCCATATCTAGCATTGGTCAATTGAAAACGTGCACTCCTACATTATGATAATGCCCCAGCACACACTGCCAATGTGACCAAGCATAAACTTGAGGGTCTGAAAGTGCTACCTCAGCCTGCCTACAGTTCAGAACTTGTACCATCAGATTACCACCTTTTGTGAGCTAAGGCTCATTTCCTGTGTGAATGAAGTTGAAAACAAGTGCAAGAGCTTTTACTCGTAAACCAGCCATATAATATATGCATGGAATTGAGCTTCTACCACAATGAAGGCAACAGACAATAGGATAGGATATATTTTGATGAATAAACACTTTTTGTATGTAATTTGCTAGAACTATTAATTAAAGCTTGAAATACAGAAAATCTTAATTAATTACATTAAAAATTAATAATCTTCCTGTACCTACATAGGGCTTTTTTCATATGATAAAGCAATCAAACTTTATTATTGGCTTAGAGAAAAAAAAATTTAAAGACAGAAAGAAATTAAGCAAGTAAGAAAATTTTTTCAAAATGGCAACCTACTGCAGGAAAATCTTCTGCATAGTCAGTCATGAACCGAAAGAGACATAATCACACAAGCCTGTATCATGCGTGGCACTAAATTGACGATTATGATCTTCAAGTTCAGCTGGTATTGCAAGCATAAGTATGATGGTGGTTCTGAAAGTTTCTCAACATGATTCAATTCCTAAAATTGGACCAAACATTACATTTTTAGGGGCCAACGGGGCTTCTTAGTTGAGCCAAGAACTTTTCAACACCCCTTCATGCAAGAAAAGATCAATTTTAATCTATAATTTTCACTGTATAATATTTGATTTAAAAAGAAGCATTAAGTGTACTGACAATGAAGGATATTATGTTGAAAAATAATTATTCTATAAAATACTTTTTCATCATTAGGCTATGAACTTATTGATGTATAATGGTTTATATTACAAGGTTATAAGCAAGGTAATATCTGCATTTATTATGAAACCATGACTAAAATCAACTGCCAAGTACTTTTCAGGAACAAATTATTGATTAAAATGGCCCCAAATTGTACAAAACTTACCAGTGATATATGTGATGCAAGACTCAAGAAAAGCCATCCCAAATCTATAATTCATTTTAGATAAAGAGATACAAATATAGTATTAACAGCTTGACTTCAGATTTCTGTCATATTTTCCATTGTTTATTATTATGCTACCCAAATAGTTGAACTTCTTCTCTACCTGCTTGATTTTAAAGTTCACATACAGAATAACAATAATAATTTGCCAAATATATTTATTCTTCAGCCGAAGGCTTTTTATAATTAATGGGACATTACATTGTTTACTGTAAAATGCTTTGCTGTTGCCTTCAACTGACCTGAACTTGAAATGAGAACTTTCCTTCCCCCCATCCAACTTACTAACATGGCAGCTGTGTGTTAATATCACCGATTGTCTAATATTTAATATTTCTACCAGAGTCCAATGTTCTTTGTTGCATAACCTTGAATAATCAATAAATAACACTGAATAATATATTATCAATAAATAGATAAGTAGTCAGGTGAAAAAACATTGTATAAAGAAAAATAAGTGAAAATTTTGTCTTACCCAATATAACTAATGGTCGACCAGACAGGCAAGTATACTCAAGATGAAGGACAGTTAAATTGGAACCCATCTTCAGTGAACGACCCAGAACTGGAATAATATGGTCATTCAATTCACATCCCCGTGCATCCAGGTAGCTCAGACTAGGAGTCTACAAAAGATAAACACTATAAATACTTTAGAAAATGATATGTAATACATAGGCCGGTAAAACATACTAATTAAAAATAATTATAAGTATTAAGTGAGTGTTAAAGATCATAAAATACCTAAACTATCCTATCAATCCACTTTATAGTGAGTGGTGAGAGAGAGAGAGTGTGTCACTCTTTGTCATCCTAAGAATTCCAATAAAATCTAGTCTAGTTTAGCATTAAAATCACATTATAAATTAAACCTCTTACTAAAATCTTTAAAATAAATCAGAAATCTTCAAAACCTAATATATTAAATGCTCTGATGTTCCATTAGTATAAAAGGAAAAGTTCACACACAAGGAAAAGAGGCATTTGCTGTTTTTTTAACATTTCCTAATTGCTATATCTAATCAGAAAGTAGATTTCAGAATTTCAGAACTTGTCCTAATTCCAAGTATTTGTCAAGTTATGATTGTTTAAGTGTTTAAACTTCATCAAAACTTACACATGTTTAAGGATTTGCTTTTAGATTATAAGTTCTGAATAGCTGCTTTTTCTGCTTTTTTTTTTTTTAGGAAAGTCATTGGAATCATGTATTAATAAAGTCACAAACAAGTTTAACTTAGCACTATTTTTCAAAAATAAACAATTTCAAGTGGATTTGAGGGACCTGAAAAACAAAATTCAGTCAAATTAACACAATCCTTTGCCATATTTTGCCTGCTGTTTTTATTTCTGAATCCCCATTTTTTAATTAGGTGTACAAAAAATATCCATGACAAAATCTGAAAAAAAAAAATAAATAAATAATAAAGAAAATAAGAAAATTGTTTTCAGGAAGATATTTAAAATGTACTCAGTATTCTTTCAGATTAAATTGATTATTACCCATTTGTCACCATATACCAGGCACCAAATATCAGTTTCATCATGTCTATCAAAAAATCATGATCTAGACCTCTATTATTATGTTTCTTGTTGTACCAAAACCATTTTAGGCACTGAAAATCCCCCAAGAGAAATCCAAATACAGACCAGGGTTTCTAGAGCTAAACCTCTATTTTTAAATTAGAAATGTAAAAATTTTGTTGTAATCTTCCTCTTAAGTATAAATAATATTAATACAGTTCCATAATTGAACTGAAAATCATTCAGGCAGCTCAAGAACCACACATGTCCACATGGTTATATTGTTTTAATTTGTAATCAACCATTTTAAGACAATAAGAGTTCAACTCTAATTTGCAGCATGTGTAATCCAGTGGTAATTTTGTTTTCAAATGGAAACTGAAAATTAGCATAAGAAATAAATACCCCAATATCTTCTACATATACACATTCCATCCCTTCTCAAAGTTTTTAAGATAATTTCAATCAAATACTGCTTGATACTATTACTTGAACAATTTATGAAACAAAATAACAAAGAAGCTTTACAAATATTTAAACTAGTAATTTACTGGTAATTTCATATTTTCATTAACTTTTAGTTTTTAGATAATCTGTTACTTTATTCCCTAAAATATACTCCCACTAGTTATTAATTTTTCATGGTTGAAAAAATTTAATATTTCAGTGAATAATCATAGAAAATAAAAAATAAAAGATTATAATTCAAGAATAATACACACCTTACGAATCATCCGTGAACATGACTGCCAACCACGAATGCTAATGTTTTTGTTGAATGACATATTCAGTTTCATGGTGGAATCATAATATTCAATCATGTCAAAAAGAGCTGCTGCAGTCTGACAAAACACAAAACAAAAACACATCAGAAAACTAGAAAATAAAGAGTGATAAAAAATGTCAATAGCCAATTCACTTCATTCCAGATATATCATTTGAAATATTTTTAGGAACAAGAAGATTTTTGACTGAGAAAAGCACAAATATTCAATTTTAGTCTCCTCTCATTTTCCATTGATTATTCCTGATAAATAATATAGTTTGATTTAACTGAATAAGCAAAAAATAATGTAATGTTTGAAATAATAAACATCTGTCAATCTAATTCTTCCTATTGTTTTTTCTTTTCAATTTTTATAAAATTACATATGAATATCACTTATATTAGTCTGGAGTTTTAAATAAATGATAACAGCCATCCACTTTACTATAATCTTGAATTTCAAAGACTGAGATAGATTCAGGTTTGAGGAGAATTATTATTATTATTATTCTTAGTCATAATTTTCCTCAATACTGGCAAATATCAAATAATATTTCTGTTATTAATTCTGCTACTGCTTCATTTCACTTGCCCAATGACATCTTTCCAAAATATTATCTACTTTCCAATTACATGTCACAATTTGCTTAAAGAACAAAACACTTAAATACAGTCTTGTATTTTTTGTGCTTAAATTATGCCACACATCAAACTGAACAACATAACCAAGCTGGTGCAAAGTATATTCAGTGAGGGATATTTTGAGTATATTAGCTATTTCACATGTTGTATAATGTTGGTTATTTACAAGCAATATCTAGATTTGATCATTATCAGCATCAAGTCATCTACCTGACTGGAGCATCATTCAGATAGGCATTTCCAACATTAAACTATCATTCACCTTATTTTTATATAAACTGCAGAAATCTTTTTTGCATTTTTACCTTTATCAAAATAAAAAAGCATAATGTACCAAGAACTTTACTCATTTCCTTCCGTCTTCAATATTAGAACAAATAAAAAATTTGCCAATTTGAACAAAATTTGTAAAATACATGCTGATAATTCATATGTCATAATACAATGAAAAGTAATTTTTTGAATAAAGATAATAAAACCTAACTGCTATCTAATGACAAAATAGACAAAGTTGACCAAAAAGTTTGTTCTATTATTATTATTATACTGGCCTGTAGTAGCGCTACCATGACACTTGATAAAATAATGGGGTTGTTGATTCAAAGTAACAAGCAGTGGAGTTGATAAAGTAGTGAGAAGCTATTAGTTACAATGGCTCAAATCTGGGATAGCTGGAGCACCAGAAGTGTTTTTTACTGTAGATGATGGAAGAAAGTTTATATGATGAGGGTCGGACAGTGAAGTGGAAAACTTTAGTTGAATGGCCAGTCAGAATGAATTGAAGATTAGTCACACTGAAGATGGTTGGAAGAATTGTCGGATTAGGTTAGTTCGGAGATGGTGAGTCTCAGAGACCTGGTGAATAGTTTTGTGTTATCTCTGAGACTGGACAAACAGTTTACTTGCTGAAAGGGCCCCCATAAGATAACAAGTTTGTTTTTTCATCCTTACATGGTCACACTTAAAGCACAACTGATGCAAACAATACATTTTTCTTCTTTGAGTTCATCCTTTTCATTTTACATTATTTCTTTACCTAGTGGAAAGCACAAGGTCTAAACTGTTCTCCCACTAGACAGATTCTAGTGGTCAGCTGGCTTTTCGCATAGCATCATTGCCAGATTATCCTTTAGACTAGTATAGGCTGCAGCCTAGAGCATTTCAAGGTCATAATCCGGCCCTGCATAACATTAACTTTCTTTGATGATATCAGTCACTTTTTTGGTGTCATTATTTAGTAGTAGTTGTTTTAATTGTTTTTTTATTAAATTTTTCTAACAACTGTAAATCATTTTTCAAACACTAGTATTTATATTTCTATATAATGCCAAAAAACCTTTTGTATCAGAATATTTTACAGTTCTTTATCTAATATATTAGATAAAGAATGCAGAAATAATTTCAACCGTAATTTTGATCTCAAAAATGCTATCCTTTTAAAAGAGAAAAAAATTTTTCTAAGATGAAAAGTTCTTAAAAGTGCATTAATAGTTACTAGCCCAAGCATAAATATATGCCCTGGATTTTTTTCCCAAATAACTCCTTTCTTAAAAGAAAAGCTACTTTCTCAAGTCAACATTTTCATATACAACCATCATTTTTTTAATTAAAGGAAAATGGTTAACTCATAGTATAAAAAATAATGATAACAATTTACTTTTGCTTAACACTATATCAAAATTTACATTACTTAGTATCCTTCATAGTTTTCCTTTCTTTTTTGAATATTCTCTATTTCAAATTTGAACACATAAGATTATTTTTTCTCCATGATACTTTTTTGTGTGTATAAATTCAGGTTTCTTAATAAATATCTACATTTGTCTATAACAATTTTTCTCTAGGCTCAAAACACATTAGCATAGAAAGTTTTCCTTGTCATTTCTGTTTGAATACAGGAGACATTACATTTGGATAGTCCCGTGTATATATTCTAGTATTCCATGTAATAGCCAACTTGAGGATACACAATGATAATGTACTTTTCTTTCAGATTTTATGTTGTAAATTTTAAATGTTCATTAACTTTTAAATTGCTGTAACTTTGATCTATAAATAAATAAATCATACACTGCCATATTCAATATTATTCAAATTACATTGAATATATTGAGAATAAGAAGACTATTTTTATCCCTGATTACATAGAATATGCAATGAATGTACACAAAATGCAAGTTTCTATTTGGTTTGATCAGTGACTAGAATAATTCAAATTGTGATGAATTCCAAATTTATGAAAAATTTATACAACTGTAAAGATTTTTCTATTTTCCAGTGACACCAGGAATTTGAAGATGAGGTAATTTTCTTTTAAATTGAAATAGGTTAGTTATATACTGTACCTATGACCACCAATGGGTATGTCCCACTCCTCATAAATACATTGGAAACTATTGTAAGTTGGGGTAATAGGCTGTCTAGGTAGTCCACCACTAGCAGCAGTTTACCTACTTCACACTGCTGGTGAGTATTGTATTTTGTTGATGTTATAAAGATCACCATTTCATTTCCAACCTCCGTTTTGGTTATTCCTCATTCAGTAACTTTTTCTAGGTTACAACATTTTGACGACAAGGATTTGGCTGAACTCAAGTAAATGTTCACCAGTACAACATCTGGTGAACAAAGATTTCAACAGAAAAGAACCCATGTAAACATTCAAGAATACGATATTTTACAAACAAAAATATCGGCAAAACTCACATAAAAATTCACCTAGGCTACATTAGCAAAGGAAGATCAAGAAATTACCAAAGCTACAAAGCATTTTTGGCTACAAGGATTTTCTAAGGATTATGTTCAAAATACAACATTCAGAAAAATACGGGATATTATTCCAACTACAAAGAACTGGAAACATAACAAAAGGTACATGAAATTGAAAAATTGTATTTTTCAATTTACAAACATCATGTATCGTTGAGAGGGTTTTCTTGGTGTAAAGTTGTTATGTTGGAAGTTAATTAGTAGAAAGATTTAAAGGGTTTTTGAGAGACAATTGTGTAAAAAAAAAAATTTTTTTTAAATATACTTTTGTGAAAAGTTAGTTCACAAAACAGTACAAAATGAAGGATTTTAAAACCGCTTTACTGGAAATATTGAAGCAATAAGACAATCAACAAAGACATTACAAAGACTTGAAAGATTTGAAGAATTGTTTGTAGAACAACAGCAGAAAATGTCAATGAGTAATAAGAATGAAGATTCAGGTGTTTTTTTCACAGGACGCTATTGTAAAGGCGATTGCTGAATTCAATTATATGCCAGAAGAGGTCACATTTTTGTCATATTTCCGTAGATAGGAAGACCTTTACAAAACAGACTGTGCAAATTGGTCAGACTAGTGCTAAGGAAAGTAGGTGCTGTCAAACACACAAAGTTTGTAAATTACATATAACCAAAAAAAAACTAGTGACCTAACATTTAAAGAAACAGTTACTTTGCTTTCTGAAGTGTTCAGCCCAAAGACAATGTTGTTCCATAAAAGATGGAAATGCATGAACTTAGTAAAAAAGGAAGATGAAGATTTCACAACGTTCGCTAGCATTGCAAACAATCAGTGTGAGGGGGGTCCAAACTGGTAGAATTAAGCCCTGAGAATTTAAAATGCCTGATATTTGTTCAAGGGTTGGTGTCTACAAAATGTGCTAAAATCAGGAAATGGGTTATAAATAAACTTGAAAATAAACCCAATTTGACAACAAAATCTAGCAGAAAATTGTCAGAGGTTTATAAATGTTCAACAAGATGCCAAAGATATCAAAGTAAGCGGTGTGTCACACATTAAAAAAGTGCGTCAAGAAAATAAAGTGAAGGAGGAAAAAAACATTACTCCTAACCCTTGATATGCATGGTAATAACTACATTTTTATAATGACTGTCCATACAAAAATAAAGAATGTTTTCATCATAAAAAAAAAAGGACATCAGAAAATTCACTGTAAGGTAAAACTAAAAAAAACAAGTGAATAATTACATTAAAGTTACTAATGTGAATGAATCTACCGGTCAGAATATAAGGAAATTTGTGCAGGTAAAAATCCTTAACAAAAATATTAAACTACAATTGGATAACGGATCCAACTTAAGCATAATAAATGTATATACATGGAAGAAGATAGGAAAATCAACATTAATGGTTACCAAGAAAAATTGCTCATAGTGTTACAGGTAAGGAAATAAAATTCAAAGGGGAATTTATAATTAATGTGATGTTGAACAGGAAAAGATTGAAATTAAGACTGTAATGAAAAATACAAATAACCTTTCTGGAATGAAGTGGATGGAGCAGTTTAAGTTATGGAACAGTCCAATCAGTTTGTTTTGTCAAGAGGTTAAAGGTTTTACCAATGAAGCAGAAAGTTTAAAGAAAGGATTGAAAATTAAATTCCCAGAAGTATTTTCTGGTGGGTTAGGCAGGTGCAATAAAATGAGAGCTAAAGGAAAATGTACAACTGGTTTTCAAAAAGAAAAGGAATGTACCCTTTGCATCATTAAAACAGATCAATGATGAGCTTGACAGACTCAAAAAAAAAAAATGGGTGTTTTATCTAAAGTCGACTATACCGATTGTACTTCACCAACAGTATATATAAAGGAAAAGTGTAAAGAGATACATGTCTGCGCAGATTTCTCCACGGGCTTAAACGATGCCCTCAAAAGTTATCATTACAGGGTCAGAAGAGGTCTTTGCACAACTTAGTGGGGGTTGGATATTTTCAAAAATTAACTTAAGCAACACATACTGCAACACATAATGCAGAGTGAAGTAGACAATGAATGTTCCAAATTACTTACAGCTATTTTTCAGCAAGTAATGGACATGATGCTTAGTGGACTTGACTTTACAGTCACATATCTAGATGACATTTTGCTGAAAAGTCCAGAAGAACACAAGAAAAATATTTTTGAGGTTTTCAGAAGGATTCAGGACTATGGATTCATGATGTTTGGTAAAGCACAACCAATAAAGTTCAACCCATGGCCAGAAACTGACCGCCCATGGTCATGTCTGCATATTGACTTTGCTGGTCCACTTTATTTGATCATTGTAGACAGTTTTTCCAAGTGGCCAGAGCTATTGAGATTTTAGAAACCAACTATATGCAAGTAGTAATTGGGTTTCTACACAAACTGTTCACAAGGTTCTGGGTACCAAATTCCATTGTTTCAGATAACAGCAACCAATTTTGTGATTTTGTAAAATGTCTGTGGTAGAGCACATAACAATTGCCCCTTACCACCTTAGAAGCAACGGCCAGGCAGAGCGTTTTGTGGATACCTTTAAGAGAGCCATAAAAAATCCAATGGTGGGTCCATAGATGCAGCATTGCAACAGTTTCTACAAGTATATTGGCGTTCACCAAATAAAAATGCGCCTTCAGCCATGACTCCAGCAGAAGTTATGTTTGCACGGAAAATAAGATCGGTCTTTGACAAGCTGATACCAAATAAGAAAAAAGTCAAGCATACGGTACAAAAAAAACTGGAAATAAATTTTACGAAGTGGGTGAAAAGATTTTTTACCGAATTTATATCAGACGGGGAAAAGATATTGGGAAGTTGGAACTATTGTCAAAAGAATTGGTAGGGTGATATATTTAGTCAAAGGACCGAAAATGGTGGACAAAAGGCACATGAATCAAACAAAAAGTAGGCATATAGATGAAGAGAACAATACTGCCGTGGATGTTGAGCCGATGGAAGTTCTTTTCGACACATTTGATGTGCACATCTCTCGGAAAGCTCTCGAGACAAAAATCCAAAAATGACAAAGTAAGAGGAAAAGAAGGGATACAGAGAGAATCGACATTAATCCGAAAAGGAAAAGATATTGACTGTGCAGAGTAAATCGAAAAAGGGCGGTGTTATATACCATACCTATGACCACCAATGAGTATGTCCCACTCCTCATAAATACATCGGACCCTATTGTAAGTGGGGGTAATAGGCTGTCTAGGTAGTCCACCACTAGCAGCAGTTTACCTACTTCACGCTGCTGGCGAGTATTGTATTTTGTTGATGTTATAAAGATCACCATTTCATTTCCAACCACCTCCATTTTTGGTTATTCCTCATTCAGTAACTTTTCTAGGTTACAACAGTTATAATGGTAATGTAACAAATTTTTGTCATTTTTCTGGTTTTATGATTTTTGTAAGTTCTGTCCACAAATGATCTAACCATTTAATATTAATGAAAAAGTAGACTACCTAGAGTAATGGTATCTAAATCTTCATAATAATTCCCCTGCAACCTCAGACACTTATTCCAACATCCCTTCCACTTTTCAAAACAGTTTGCAAATTTCTCTTTCTGGATCACCATCACCTCATGTTCACCTTAATCTCATCCATGATTTTAAATCTCCACACTTTCAATAGAGATTTCAGCTTTGGAAATGGCTACATGTCTCAGAAAGCCAAATAGAGAGGGGTGATAGTCTTCGATAAGGCATTGTTTTACCTAAAAATCCTGCATGAGATGTTATAACAGGTATTTGAGATATTCAAAATTAGCCAAATCCTTTCTGAACAGAATCCAATAATCTTATAATTTTAATGATGCCAACTGCTGATTTTCCTTTGCTTACATCCCATTTTTGGATGTTCTGCTTATGAAGGCCTTCCAGATCATCAATAACTTTCAATGGATTCCCAGCCAAATTTGAAGCATTCGTACCAAAATTTTATCTGGACTTTGCTCATTGAATCACCTCCAAAAGTTTTCTTAAATCATTCATATAGTTGACTGACTTGCTTGTTTATGTTGAATATGATGGCAACACAAACTCACTTAGTAGTGTCTCATTGCCAAATGAGTAACCCCATGTGAGAATCTATTCATAAATGTGCAGTAAGATGCCTTTTTGATAGGTTTCCAAGGCTGCATTTCCCACACACACTTTGTATAAACAAATACAATGTTATGGTTGAATTATATCAATTGACACAATTATTGAAAGAGCTACCTAAAGATTTAGTTATAACAATGTTATTCTAACAAGGTCACAAATATTTTATTAATTACTTAAAAATCTATTTGAAAATGGATATGTTAGAAATCATTTTCAACAACATAATTGTTAGTTAAATTCTGATTTCAAAATAACTGTAAACTCATAAATCCAGTTCAAAGACAACATGGTTGTACAGCTATCTATGGTCATGAGAGTGTCTCTGCAGGCCAAGTCTGGACCTGCAGTGTCATGAACAGACAGGACAGTAAAAGTCCAGTGATGTTGCTTTGTGGCAACTTTCACAGGCGACCTGTGTCTGGTTGTAATGCTCTTCTTCTAAAGCAGTTAGTACTAGATTCAGTCAGTTAAGTGCCATTTGTGATAAACACTAAGTGATCATGTCTCTCTCAATTCATGACTGACGAGGCAGATTTTTCTGCAGTAGGTTGCAGTTTCTTTCTGCAGTAGACAAAGATTATAGGACTCAATCTGTCCTTCTATTCGCCCAACAGCTTGGGGGGGGTTGAGAAGATATAGATTCATACCTTTCCCAAGGGTATTTGCATATAAGTGAAAGTAACAAACTCGACTGGAATACAAACTGGGGTCTCTGATTTCTTATTATGAGCCATTATCCATTACACTACCTGCACACATCCATAGATTATCTATCTAATATATGGTTAATATCTGTCACTGCTCTGTATATAACTTAAAGAGTTAATGTATTATGATTTTGAACAATATATATATGACATTGCATTTCTGAAGTCACTTTTTAACATATTACACATGCACAATTTCTACATACCTCATCATCTAAATGACAAGCTTCTAATTCCAAGTTTTCAAATTGAACACGTCGGAAAATATCTTCAAGTGCTTCACAATGCTTTTGATCCAGCTTTTCCCCTAGAAAAAAAAAGAAAAAAAAACATGTTTAATCCACATTTGCATGAAAATAACAATTATTAATTATTTTTCAGCATTATTGGAATAGAAGAACCATAATAGTTCTGTTGAGATTTCATTAACAAAGTTTGACATTCTGAATTTTGTAGGGTTTTTGTATCAAATCCATTTAGTTTAAGCTAATATTACAAAATTTTAGTTAGATATTTTGTTAGAATTATATTTTACCAAGCATACTCATTGTAAAGCTTGTAATGAATTCAAAAGTTTATGAAAAGCTTCCATGCTGAATACAATTTATTCTAGATTCACCATTGGATATTTTGGGGGAGCATTTTAACCACTAATGATGCAGATTATAAATTTTAGTTAAAATTCTGAAAATGTACTCAATTTTGATGAAATAAACAAAGTTAAAAACATATTTTTCTTTAAAAAAAATTGGAATGAAAATTATAAGAATGATTTAATTTGTTACTATTTGCTTTTAAATAAACTATGCAGATTTATTAAATGTCTACATTGGCCAATAAATACAATATTCTAAAGTTGAAATAAAAGTGAAAACATGTATCCTTTAACTTTATTAAAACATCAAAAACAAAAGAAAAAAAGCAACTCTTCATGTTATTGCTAATCTTTAATGAAAAGTAAGGTTAACACATGCCAAAATGAATATAAAATGAAAATTTAATTTAAACAATTTTATCAACAATTCTAGTTTCAAAGCGAATAGGCAGATATTGTTTGGAATTCTGGGAAGTCATTATTTTTCATCTATGTATTGTTTGAACTAATATTTGTATCCTTAGTTTTAACACTATGTTTTGGTTGATACATTTTTCAGTGTTTCTCAGGCAGCTGGTAGGAGGTGGTCACAAGTAAAGCTAGTTTTAAATCTGAGTCTCAAATATCTTCAGGCAATACCAATATTCACATTCAGCTACATGTACTGAGTCACTTAATACATATGCTAACATCAATATACTCAAACGATACAAGTGATCTTTCCATTTAGGAATAAATTTAGCAAGAATACAAAATTTAATAATAACAGTAAAAACAAACATGTTAAGACAGGAAGAAACAAATAACAAAAAAGAGGTTAACAAAAAAATTAAAATAACAATGTGCTAATATCAAAAACCAAAAAAAAAAAGAAAAAGGTAAACCAGTTTATTGATCATCTCTCATCTGAGCTCGATAGAGGACAAGAAATATGCACAGCATGTAAAATTACCACCAAAGACCAGATGTTATATAATAAATATATAACAAAAACTAACTACATATAAGTAGGTACCTCCACTGAATTTTCAATACCTAAGGTTTGAAATGATTTTTTAAAAATGAAAAAGCATTCTTGAAGCTTTCATTTTAGCGTTAATTGAAAGCTAAATGATTAAATTTACTATTTCCAGTAAGCAAAATTAAAAATCTTCCAAAAATAAAATAGATATTTGTGACACATTGAGAAAAATTAGCAAATTTAAAGTTAAATTAATCTTATTTGAAACAAATATTACTTACTTATAGCATAAAAAACTTAGTATCCAACCACTTTTAACTACAGAGTTTTTTTTTCTGATGTGTTAATCGATTTATTGACAGGCTAAAGTGTTGATAGCTAAGTATGGTTGAGCAGAATTGACATAAATTTGCAAAATCTAAGTGAACACGTTTTTTTGGTTTTTAACTACCTAGTAATTTTAAAAAATTAACATATTTTCAGCAATTATCTAATATTTTATTGAATTTTAGTTACTTTAGCCTTACATTTGAAGATACTTTCTGAAAAATAATAAAATTTAAAATATTATAAATACTATAAAATTTTCTTAAATTAATTTTAAAATTTAATAACTGAGATATTAATGAAATACAACGATATAGGTAACTCAATAATTTATGAAATGTTATGGCATTTTATTTATTATTAATTTATATTTTTTAATATCTTATTTTTCATTTTTATTCTTTATTAAATTTTAATATTGTTATCATGATAGTTATGAAATGTTAAAGTTATTTTATTTATTAAATTTTTATAGTACTTTAAATTATTATTAATTACGTAATTGTTTACACTTTTATTATTTTAATCCAATACCCTAAACAATATTTGAAACACAAAAATTAATAAAAAATTGTAGACAACCAAATTTCTCAGTAAAGGGAGGGCAACTCTTACAACATGTGACCTTTTAATAATAATGTCATGTATAGACTACCACCATACATACAAAAATGAAAAAAAAAAAAAATTAAAAATTATTATAAAAATCTTGGTGCAAAATGTCTTATATTAAGCTTTCCAATTTTTGATTCATAAATATAGTTTCCACTTAACGGCAATATCATCTAACCAGAAAGAAGTAATGCAGAATTTTAAATGATTTCAATTATTATAAATAATTTTTTTTTTAAATGAAAACAATTCTTGTAAAAATTCATTATTGATTGAAAATTTTTTTTTCTTAGGACAACAGTGTCCTTAACAAATCCTATTTATAAAAGCAATTAAAAGCATTTCTAATTCTAATGTCATAGTTTTATTGCATTTTTTACTTTATAATTCAGAGCATATTTTTGGAAAGGAGCGGTATTTAAAAAAAAAAGAAAAAAAAGAAAAGAAAAAGGATTTACATTCTCCAAGAAGTTCTACTTTTAACTAATAAAAAATTTTTGGAAAGAAAATTTAATTTCTTGAAATTTCATATTTGATTTTTGAAAGCATTTCCAAAACAATGTGTTTTTCACTGGAAAAAAAAAAGCACAAAAACACTAATCATAAATATTACACTGATCGCTAACGTAAAAAAAAAAAATTTTAAGCAAAATTTCAAATGTACTGGAAAGGATTCGAAAATTTAATAAAATAATAAAAAAAATACTTTGGTCTTTCCTCTTGATAAACATTTTGATTAAAAAACTTTGTTTTCATTAAGTTTGGGCCTTTTTTTCATCGTGCTGTTTTTTCAGCCTACATTTCAGCCTCAAAACCACTCCTGCTTATAGAGGAATGGCTGGTAGGATAAAGATAGATTTCAACACATTAGCCTTCCTTAGTATCAAGAACATGCCTTGGTTATAGATGGGCACATTGATGCCTGCTTAATAAATTCTCAGCTATCACCAAAACAGTTCTGTTTATGCACATATGCAAATTGCCATATTTTGCCTTTGACCTGTTCTACTTACATAATCAGTATCACACTGATATTTCAATTGGTAAATTACTGAATTTATATGATGAGGAGTTAGAACATCCTTTTGGATCAAGCTCAACATTGGTAGGGGCAACTAAGAATTTCAATATTCTCCATGAGAAATGGTTATACTATTTACATTATTCAGACTATTGTCCTCATCTTTGTTGCCATATTTATCACAACATTTCAGTCGTTGTATACCTTCATCAGGTGATTGGAATGTCGAACTGAACCCCTTATTTCACTCACTGGGGTAGATTGTTCTAGTTCCACTGTGCCATGTGTCCTTGAGGACACATGGCACAGTGGATAAAGGCATTAGTTAGATCCAGTGACAGGACTCAAAGAGTTCAATACCTGGTTAAGGCGGTGGAGAACTTGGAGAGGGGAATTAACAGGAGATAACTGATAACTGACATGCATTAGACATGGCACGTGAAACTAGAACAGTCCATCCCAGTGTGCGAAATAAAGGGTTCAGGTTGACGTTCCAACCACCTAAAGAAGGCCAGAGCATACAACAGCCGAAACGTTATGATAAATATGGCAACAAAGATGAGGACAATAGTCCGAATAATGTAAATAGTGTACATAATACCTCATCTCAGAAATATAGACAGAAAAATGGTTAATTCACTCAAACAAAACTGATGAAAAGATAAATACTGTTATGACTTCTCTATCACATATGAGCGGACACAGATTATGTAGAAGCTTGCAAATGTTCCTAGTATAAATGGACATCATGCAAACCTTCTAAACATCCTTTCTCACCTCCTATTCTGACAAATATTCTTCTGAAGTGTTACTTCCCTTGGGCTCTTCAGACTATCACTCACCGATCAATGCCAAGATTGTTGTCAAACCAAAGGCATCCTCTAATGTCAGATTTCACAGGACAATCTTTCAATAATAGAATGTTGACTGGGATAGCTTCAAATCTTATGAAATTTCATCTCCCAGTATTCTTCAAAAATAGAGCCTCTATCATTTCCGAATGGATTCTTTCTGGCATGGAGAGTTTTATACCACTTCATAGCCAGTGCCTGAATGTGCTGTTGCCATAGTTCACTGTAACCACTGCTACTATCACTATCAGGGGGAACACTGTAGCAGAACTCTTACCACATTCAGAACTACCTGCAATCAGTGCAAGAAAATTCTGGAAAATGCAAAGAGCAGCTATATGCAAGCCAAAGTTAAAAACAAACGACTTAGTTCCAATAAGTTCTAGAAAATTACCAACAGGGTTCTTAACAGAGAAAACATCAGAACCTACTATTATAAATGGCCTTGAAGTTACCTCATTCTCACTGGATATGTCTCAGCTCTTTGCAATTAACTTTACCTTTAATGCCACTACAAGTGCCATCTTTTACCTGACTTACCAAGAGTACAAATTTACTAATTTCTCTATCCTAAATTGGAAAGTTTCATCAAAAGCTTTGACTATGAAGGCTACTAGTCCAGATAAAATGCCTATAATTGTTCTTAAGAACCATAGCCCCGAATTATCGCCAATCTTGTCAACATTGTTTAACCACTGCCTGAATAAGAAATGTTTCCCAGGTCCATGGAAGGTGTCAGCTGTATATCTTGTTTTCAAAAATGTGGGTGATCCCCATCACAATATCAACCAATCTTCCTTAGTGTCATTAGCAAACTCCTTGAGTCTATTAACAACAAGAATGCTGTTGATCACCTCAAACACAAACAAACTCCTGAGTGACAAGCAGTATGGGTTTCACTCCTGTAGGTTCAATGCTTATGTTCTGTCATTACACACAGAATCAGCAAAGCACTCAATAATAAATTCATCACATGAGTTATCACCTTAAATATTTCAAAGGTATTGCATTGAGTGTTGCTGCACAAATTCTCTAGCTATGACATCTCTGGAAGAGTCATTGCAATTATCAAGTTTTTCTTATTAGATATGTCCGTGAAGGTCATTAATAGTCAGGCTTCTGATTGGTTTGCTTTACAGCATATCAACCTCAATGGGTTATTTATTAATTTTATTTAATTCTCAAACAGCTCATACATATTGTTTATATTATAATATTTTTGTCATGAGAGAGCAAGATCTGAGCACTCATTTAATATATGTTTAATAGTATATGCTGTTTTACATGCTTGTCATGCTGGTTGATCTTTGTTTAGTAAGTACAAGTGGGTTATTCTTGTACAGCCATTGTGTACACGGGCTAATACCACTTCTTTCTTACAAGATTTTCTGAGAGCTGACTTCCATTCCCCTAGTTTGGGCTGGATTGTGAAGAGATTCTGTGTAGGTTATCATTCCAATGTCATTCCTTTTGAATGTATTTATTAATAACCTCATTAAAATCTGTGTATAGGATTTTGGTCCTTATATCCACATTCACATCTAAAACCAACTTGACTGTTAGATCTGCTCCATTATTAACTTTAACTCTGATGTGGCTTGGAATACAGCATAGTTTGATGCCTTTATGCTTATAATGCTCATTTCATATAATATTTTCATAAGAAGTGGGTTTGGGGATTTTTTCCCTTCAAAACCAATAGGACAGATAGAGAGTCTGAAAAAAAATTAGAAATTTTTTTTTCTCTGTGCGTGTGTGTGTGTGTGTGTGTGATAATGTTGAGATCTAGCTCAATCACATAAAACTCTGCAGTGAAAATAGAGCTTCCCTTTGGGAGGCACCTTTTTTGGTAATATTTTGGCTCACTACTGCACATCCTATCCTGTCCTCACATTTTGACCCATCTGTATAGATGAGTGTATGGTTAGGGAGGTTTGTCAATATGTACTGAAACTGATCCTGGAATGTGAGTGGGTGTATTTTGGGGGGGGGGGGGAGATTATATAATTTTCGCAGAACTCCAGGTTGTTTGATAGTCCATGGTGGAATACGGGCTTCAGTCGTTTCTCGTATATTTCAGAGTGTGGTGCCTAACCCTTCAGCTATGGATTTCATCCTGAGTCTGTAGGGTTGTATAGCATTATCTTTTTGTCGGAATTGATCACAATAATTTGGTTCAAAGGTACTGCCTGGCTTCTGAAACCTGTGAGAGCAATACTACCTCAATCACTACAATCTTAACTTCTTCAAGTCTAGGGTCAAACATTATCTATCCTACATATCCTCATAATCTGCACTTACTTATATCCATACAACAACATTCATTCTACCTTGAGTGGCTCATGGGCCTAATATAAGGTTACCATTAAGTTAAAAAAAATGTAGTGTTCACCTGGACTTTTCACATTACTGGTGTTATTTTTAATACATGGACAATAATTTTATAAAATAAAGGATTTGTTTGATATTTTTTTAATTGCAAACATTTTTCCATGAAAAACAATAAGCTTCCTTTCCTTTGAATTAAATTCATCAAATTGAAATAAAAAAAATAGTACTTTTTTATTATTTGAGTACACTTGAACCAAGATTTATATAAAAAAAAATGTAAATTTGTCATTAAATAAGAAAGTCAATGAATTGCATTTTTATATTGTAGCAGTAGTAACTTAGATTTTAATGCTACAATCTGTTAAAAAAATAAAAACAATATTAAAAATTTTAGAGATTTCTTTTCAATATTCTAATTGATTCATTATTTAAAAAGAGAAATAGTTTTAGATAACTAAATGTAAAGTTAAAAAAGATTTTGGAATAAGGAGAACTTAAAAATTGGCAGTAGAAAATTTATTTTTCCCAATTGAACATAAAAATTAGATTGAAAGCAGACATCAACTTAAAGCTTATTTCAAGTCAATAGTTGTTTGTTCTAGCAACACAAAAGATGTGATTTTTGTCTCTAATGAAAATAACAAAAATACATAATTGTCTATGGAAATTTTTGGTTATGGATTTTTAAGTAGCCTTAATACATTTGTTTATTACCCAAAATAAGTGTTATTTTGCTTAATTTTTTTTAAACTGGGAAAATTTATGATTTATCTTAAAAGTTTAATAACAGGTCTATTTTTCAATCTTATTCTAAATCATGTTTGTTTTGACTAGGATTAATAATGGGCTCTTACAAGACAACAAAAATCTCTAAAGGAAACAGAAATCACTCAAGTGGTCAGATAAGATAATTACTCATTTTGAGATCATACTTTGTGGGAAACATTAGAATCTTATTTGCATTTATCAAAATAACACCATTAATAACAGTATTATTTTGATATAATACATGGGCAATATATTTACTTACATAGTGACAAAAATTAAATTGTAATGAATACTGTTTATCATAAATTTGTATATTACTGATTTTGATATAATACATAGGCAAGAGCTCTGGAGAACTGTTCTTAGAATTAGGCATCTAAATGCAAGTAAAAAGAGAATTTTTACAACTGAAGGTCTATTTCTGTTAAGAACAATTTACATGTAATTTGGAATAAATTTTTTCAACTCACCTTCAATTATGACATTTTTTAAGTCATCATTTATATGTATTTTGCTCTAACAATAAATAATTATAAACTCCATAATTGACTAAAAAGATAGATCCTCTATGTAGGGTTGTCAGAATTATAAAACTTAACTAATTGCCTGTCTTCTATGTAAGTTAAAAAAACAATTACTGTTGCTGGAGGTATAAACAAAAGCAGACTGGAATGTTCAAAAATGAATTTTTCAGATGCAGAGAACCCCATATGGAGTGCAAGTAATTATAAATGTGGGGAGCAGGGCCACATTGCACAGTACTAGAACCAAGAAAATGGGCAACAGGGTGATACTGCACTTGTGGCTGCCCCTGTAACCCAGCAGTGGCACTCTAATATAATAGAAGTTCTGGTCGGAGACAGAGATGAGAACTCTTGTAGACACTGGATGTACAACTATGTTAATAACACAAAAACTTGTGGAGACCTGGAGTGGAAAGAACAGCATGGTGGCATTGGACAGACAGATGTGGAGCATGCTGGAAAGTAAAAGTAATGGTGGTCATAGATGTTGTTGACATAATTATGGGAATAAATGTGTTCAATCAGTTGAGAGGTGTTCTACTTGACAAAGAGAAAGTTGAAATTGGCCAGGATGTTCAGTGAGCATGGGGTGTAGACAGGTAAAAGATTGGAATAGTGAGTCAGGTACATTGATGATTGAGAACAAGTATGGGATTTATTGGAAAAGATGCACAGTGGAGTGGCGTTGGATGAGAGAACTGCTAACCCTGAAAACTAACATGGTTTCCTATGAAAACATTTCCACACAGGAAAAGAGGTTGGCATTCAACAGGTGGAAAGGGGGATGGAGGAAGGTAAACATTGCTAACTTGAAAGCTGTGATTAAAGTATTAAAAATGAGGGGGGGGGTAAAAGACATTAGAAGTTTGTAGAGATTTGCATTACATTTCATTTGGATACCCTTTTGGAAGTGCTAGACAAATGGAAAGGAATATTGCCGATCAAAACAGTATTTTAATAGTACTGCTAAGTGAAGAGTTCGAGGAGTAATCTTCAGTCTGAATCAGGGATGTGGTACAGATAAAGCTGCCTAAAGTTTGATGTGTGACTCAATGGGGAAGAGAAACAGTGGTTCGAGTGTTATTAAATAATGTGTTGGTGGATGGAGTACTCCAAAAATATTCTATATGCTAGACAAGTGACAAGCTGGTGATGGAGCAACCCTAGAGAGGCAAATAGATGCAATGCAACCTGAACAAGTGTGTGAGGGATTGTGGATAAGGGTGGTGCTTATAAAAGAACGGAAGAAGGCTTTTTTTCATGGTGGTCAGATTGATGTGGGCATGTAGTCAACCAAAGAGAGGAAAGTGGAGAAGTCAGAGTGCGAATAGCTATAGAATGACATTAGCATAGACAGAAGATAAGATGAAAATTTGTTTCATTCTCAAAGAGACAAAAATTGAGAGAAACTCAGATGATTCTAAGCTTTACTGTTCTGTTCCCAAACTATATTCTAGCCCAAATGAGGAGACCAAATTAATACAACTTATTTTAAAATTAGCCCTAAAAATAAAAATATTGAATTTCAAAATTTATTAGTACTGGACTTTCTAAAGTAGCTGAATCTAGCACAACTATTAAAAATTGACGTGCTTCCTCTTAAAAGTTATATTTTACAGGACATTTAATAAAAGAACTGTCCAGGGCTAAAGTGATATCTTGTTTCTTAAAAGTTAAATTATTTGATGCTATCATTGTTCAT
This sequence comes from Acanthosepion esculentum, assembly GCA_964036315.1. Classification (NCBI taxonomy): domain Eukaryota; kingdom Metazoa; phylum Mollusca; class Cephalopoda; order Sepiida; family Sepiidae; genus Acanthosepion; species Acanthosepion esculentum. The sequence goes on from OZ038498.1 coordinate 87,846,840, forward strand.
ATTATTAATTTAGGTTTAAGTTTCAGACCCCACCCCTTAATAGTAAAACCAAATGATGGGTCATTGTGTTCACTAATCACTGTACCCATTCCTCAAAACAGGTTAAAGGACATTCCAATAGTATGGTATTCCATTTACATACTGAGCAAGTATTCATCCCAATGACTTATCCAAAATTTGGATATACATTGACTAAGCAGGGACTTTACCCAGACAAAATCTGATCTTACATTTTATATGCTTCATAAGTTCAAGCAGAGACAAACTGTCGATACCCTTTATTCAGACTTGGTAGGTGTATATCATCTTGTTAGGTGCAGCTGAGATTGAAACATTGTCCTTCAGTGTTCCAGTTCATTGCTTCCATTATATACTGTTGTTTTCTGGTCAGAATACTTTTGATGCTTTTGTGGCCAATAAAAAATTGAAATTGGATGCCCTAATCATTCAGAAAATATTTAAAAATTCAACTACAAAATGTGGTGTTACTGTTGGTGAACAGTCCAGCTGGTGGGCCTTGTCCATAAAACAGTGTATCCAGTTGGCAAATAACACTTGCAGAGTCTTGCTGAAGTAATGGTTACTAGATTGAAAATGAGAAGGATTTTCAATCTATGAGCAGCAGGTAATGTTTACCGACATAAAGAATAATATTCATTCCTATTCCAAGTGTCACTCACATCCTTTCTGCCAGAGTACTGGTGCTTGGTCTACGGACTGGAATGCTTTATATTCATTGAATAGTACCTCAAGATCTCTTGATAATGAAAGGCTGACTTGCCATACAAAGTATAAAGTCCATTTCACAAAGAGATGCTCACATTGTTGATGACTTGTTTTTATTTGACTGGGGCACATCATGTCCATAGAAGTTGCACATACTGGCTACATAGGTTCAAATTATTTCTTTACCCATCATTATTATATTCTGGTCAGATTGTCAGCTGGGCTTTGGTTAGTCTTGATCAGTGTAACATGCATGGGCAAATAGTACTCTGTGACTCTATAGATTATCCTGATATACACTAGTTATGGCATATGTTACCTGCATGAGCAGTTTATCATTCCCTTCATGATCCCAGTTCGATGTAACTATTTGCTTAGTATTTTATAGCCACTGGTGCCAAGACGCAGTCAGCTTGCACACAAGTAACTACTCTCTGAGATTCCTCATACAAAGGAAAGATGCTTTTGTAAGTGATATCATCAGAGATTCTTGAAGTAAACTGGTGGTTGGGGTTATGAGGAATTCCACTAAAAGTTTACTCACCTATGTTTTTATTGCTGCTCTGAGCAGATCATCCTCTTAGTGAAATTGTCTCCCCCACCTTTTTCATTTATGTCACTAAAATACCCAGTGATTTTTTTTCCCTCATCTTCACTGTAATTGGTGATTTGATTGAGCTGCCTGTTGTAAAGAATAACTCAAACACGCAAGTTCATGTGCCGACTATTTTTAAACTTTGTTCACTTTCCAATGGCCTGGCCTTGACACTTGGCTTATCTATCTTATTTTCTGTTTATGAATATTTTGCTCTTTACAGGAGAACTTTTTTATCAACTATTATAACAACATTGTTAGGTACTAATTGGCTGGAGATAAACTTCTCTGTGTGTGTGTGTGTGTGTGTGTCTTTAGCACTCTCCTTAAGGACTGTCATAGTCCCTGTATATACAAGAACGCATTTCTTTCATAAGTCACTTTTCATATATGCATAGTAACAGAGTCAGTTAAAGTGGTTTCCTCTGGTCACATACCAAATGAGTCAGCTGAATTTTTGACCTCATATATAATCAGGATAGATTTGTGGAGGAGAATTAAAAATAAAAATTTCTTAATGAATTTTAATCAAGATTCTTCCCAGGGTGGTACTGATAATTGATCTAATTATTAATGTTTCTACATTAGGTCCAAATCCCAACCAGGTGAGGCAGTATCTCTGTCCCTTAAACATCGCTGTTTGGTATCGCTATAGTGGGTTGTTCATGTGTATCGTCCAAAAAAAAGAAAAATGTCAAATAAATTATTGAGACACGAGATACTCAAATTATACAGAGAAATATCGACATTTGACACAAATATATCAACATTTAGTTCCTGATAGCACATCACAAGAAGCACTTTTTATTCCTGTACCATGGTCAGAATCAAACACTTGGATGGCCTGAAATCCTCCTCAGAGTATGACAGCAACCAGTCATTGTCCAGCCATACTTACAGTTTAATTAAACTACTCCCTAACCTACTTAATCTCAGGATATTCTGGTACAACATTTTGCAAACTCTTGTTTTTAAACACCCAACCACTTCCACAAAGCAATCAAAATCTTATTTTGGCTGAATTTTGTACTGAAATCAGATTCAATAACTTAATGGCTGCACATACAGGTATGTTGTCCTTGGTATGTTTCCAGATTGAGTTATATGAACTCCACTCAGTTCTTTAAGAACAGTGAGGCCAAGCAGAAGGCTAAAGACGAATAACTTTCCATCCACAAGATTTTAACATCAATGGGATTCATGTTGCCTAATAACAAGTTTAACATACTGGCTCCAAAGTACTTAAAAGTTTCCCTTCTTTTCCCAAAAGTGACAAAACTGATTAGGGTACCAATATCCTTTCTTTCATCTAGTTTCTTTGGCACTATAAAAAAAATGTGGCTAACTTTACAGTATTGGTAGCATTGCACTTCTTTGTGCACTACTCATGAACAATTATTATACTAATGCAAAGTCACTTGAAAAGTGTTTGTTTGCCAGAGCATCTGTAACAAGTGACATTGCTATGCTGATTGCTGATAGAAATGTTTCAACAAATGGGCATTAGCTGGGAGGCCACTACAGCAGATTTCCTATGTACCATTTTGTCTTATTTATAGCTAAGGGTCTAACCAATGTTTGGTTCATAGTTATTGAATCCACTCTGGACATGTTGTGAAGGAGTTGCCTGGCAATTCTGCTATGAATGCACTTGCCAGGCTGCATTTGCATATTCCAAAAAGTACAGCAAACTTCTGTAACTATGCTAGGTATACATTCATGGACTCCTCTGTTTACAAATTTCATATTACAAACTGTACATAGTCTGTTGTGAAAGCTGTTTATAGGTCATTTTTATTTGTTTGACATTGAAGTTATCCTCCTAATTTGCCTATTGATAAATGGCAAATGCTCTGCCATCAAATGTAATGGGGAAAATTGCTCGACTTTCTTCTCCCCATACAAGTTCCATCTTTTTCAATCCATTTTATTGGTCAGTTACTGAGCTGTCAAATTTGGGTATCAATTTGGTTAAACTATTTGTCTAACACTATTTTAGGTAGCTGAAATAGCCTGTGTATTAAAAAAAAATACATTGACAGCTATTCTCCCAGCTGTAAGCCTTATATCTACCACTGCAAGACTTGTTATACTTATCAATTAATTTGGTACATATCCAACAATTGTTATATTTCTTGCCACAGGTGAGCTGAATTGACTTCTCCCAGGGCAGTATTATCTTTTTATAATGAAGGATGCTATCAATATTCTAATATACACCTCAGATAAAAAGTTTTTTAATTATTATTATTGCAGTTGCCAAACCATACACAGCTTATTTGGTATCTCTTTTGACACTGACCAGTAAGTCCAATGTTTTCAGTTCTTTTTACATTCATGCCCACTGTTTCCACCACAGATTATTTGGCTAATTTAAAACAATTAAAAAAAAACAATGCCAAAATAATATTATATAAAAAATTATTTTTTGTTATACACATTCAGTTGGAATGTCTGTTGAAATGAATGACATCCACTTTGATCATTTTTACATATCAATTCTAAAAAGGCATTCCAAAACAGAATTATGTTTTTAATGGAAACAGCATTATTTTTTTTATTAAAATGTATTAAAAGAGAAGAAATTTAATATACTAAACACATTGAAAATATTTTAAAATACTCCAGAATTAATAAATAAGCACAAATGAATATAAAATATTTGATAACATTCTTATAGTTGAATTGATAGCTACCTGGTGAGTTCTTATTTTTATTGTATAATAGGTTATAAAGATCATACTACAATGTGAGTCAGTATTAAAAAAAAGTTCCATAAAGTAATCATGAATCCTTTTGTTTGTAGTCACTGCCTTAAGCATCAAAACAAAAGGCATAACCTGTTTTTCTCTCTCTCATGACAAATCGTATTTGATTGCTTGATTTAATTGGCCAAGCACATTTTAATGTTTTACTAAAGGAACAAACAAAACAGCTGCTTCAATATATCATTTGTAAGATTGGTGAAATTTTTTATAATACAACTATTCTCAAAATATACTGATGTGTAATTATCTTTCATTCTAATTGCTTAAAAACAGTCCAAGTTTAAAATTAGTGATTAAAATATAAATGTAAACAATTTTAAATTTCCCTAATGCCTAATATAATTAGTGCAGAATTATATTTGTTTAAAAAGGAAAAAGATTTAGGGCAAATTTTTAAATGATTTCTAAGTTTATTTATTAACATATGGTTTATCTTCAGGTCTAAAGAAAATTTTGTTTTACAATTCATCAGTGGATCCAGAAGTGGCATCACAACCCAAGTCTGGATGCAGAGTCTGGAGCATGGAGACATTGGAAGTCAGTGGTTGTGATCGATGCCAAAGTTGCATGGTAGAACTGCTTTCTTTGAGTAGTGAGTTTTTGACTTCTTTGAAGTTTGTGAAGGCTTGATGAATAATGGCATGCCAATATGATTGGTCTGAAGCACACTCCTCTAGCTCCTTTGGTTTGATCTTACACCAGTGGAAGTTAGTTTTGATTGAGTAGTCATACTGTGATTTTGGTCAGCCTAAATGTCTTCTGCCATATAGCAGCTATCAGCTTTCTAATCTGGGTTCCATCTATGACAATGGCTGGTTCAGGGGGATTGTTGTAAATTGATAAAGCACTTTAGTTTTACTGAGACCAATTGTCAGGTCAAACAACTTTGAAACCATAGAGAATTGATCAAGCATCAGTTGTTGTTCAGGTTTCTTATGGGCTATGAAAGTGAAGAAAGCCTTCTGGTAGAGATGTTAAAGAGTTTTTGTTTTGGTACAAAGACAATGAAGGTCAAAGAGGGAACTATCCAGATGATATCAAATAAGACCCCCTTCCTCTAGACTGCATGCACATAAAGATATTCAAGAGGACTGGAACTAGGACACTTGTTTTGTTTTATGCCAATTCAAAAGGTTTTACTATGTCACCATTGGAGAGGACTTGATTGCTCATGCCATCATGAAAGAGCTAGATAATCTTTACAAACAAACATCTGTGGACATCAGATGTGCTCAAGGACAGTCCAAAGGCTTTGATATTAATACACAGAGTAAAGAGGCATGTTTTGCTCAATGCACTATTCTTATAGTTTCCATATGGCAAATATCATATCTATGATGCTCTTCTGTTAGATGATTTTGAGAAGTTTTACATGGTTTCTATTTCTAATTACAACATATATTGAGATGAAATTATATTGTCTTCAAAGATGCAAGATTTTTGAGATAATGTAAAGAAATATTTTTTCAATATCAATTGTTCAAAATTACATTTTAGTTATTCATAAGAAATGTGAAGAAAAACTTATTTACTAATAAGTTCAGCAAGTAGATTATTTATTCATTTTCCAGTAGATCAGATTGGTATACCTATCATTTAGAGCTGAATGCTGGCATTTCTGGTTGAACTGAGTGATTTGAGCACACTAATAAGATACAATGGTAATATTCAGGTGGAAGAGATACAGCTTTAATCGGATTTAACCAATAGATATAAAGCTTTACTCCATCATATAAAAAGGGGATAGCTCATTAACAGTGATTTTTTAAAATTCCACAAAAGCTTCTCAAGATTGGTATTCTGAAGGAGTTTTTATATCACATTTTTGTATTGATGTGTGTCAATAATAGCTAGTAGCCCTGGTATCAAAGCTAAATAATAGCTTGACTAAAATTTAACATCACAATCCATACCACCATCTGGAAAATGTGGAGGGTGAGTATATCCAAACTGTTTGGTAATAACTAATGAAGTTCCTAATCTGATAGTTTCTGTTCACAAATATCACTGTGCAGATATATAGGTCACACTTAAAACTAAAGGCCTATCAGATGAAGTGCTTATATATGTTATTAAAGCTGTCCAGATTATACAACAAGCAGGTGGTATTTACATTGTGAAATATTGCATGTCCCACAAACAATGAGTTCGATAAGAGTGTATGATGTTGAAACTAATCTTGAGCTACTTTTTCCTTGGTTGAAACTGCTAAGTTAAAATTGTATTTGATGTTGCAAGCCTTGGGAGATCAGGAACTATATCTTAATGTGATAAGTGTGGAAGATGAATGAATTAGAGAGTGGGGTCCATACTTAAATAATTATAGCAACACAAATTAAAATAATTTGATGGTAAAGGATTCAGTTTTGGTTCAATCAAGATAAATATGGAAAAACATTAGACATAGGGGAGATGAAAAATGTAGAGAATTGTCAGAGTAATTAAAGCCTTGGGTCTTCTTGAATTGATTATTCCTCAAAATAGAATATCTGTTAGGCCAATGAGTGATATTAAGTGAAGACTTAATAATTAACAACAGGAGTGCTATATTTTACCACCATTTTTCCTTATGGTCAAGGCAACTTTACAGATTAACACCAGATTGAATAGTGATAAGGTACTAAGTATATTCCAATGAACATTTGAAAAACTCTTGTATAACTGATGTCTGTCAATACCATCTAATTGTTTTTCTGATTAGTATTGATGTCCAGTCTTGATCTTCTAAACTATTCAGAAATTAATAAACAAGCTGTTATATATGAACAAGGTTAATGAAGAGCTTAGGTTAATCAATTTAACACTATTTCAAGCCTTGCTATGCCATTCAATATTGAAGTTAGTTGCCCTTTTAATTTTATCTTTTATTTACTTTTTAATCCAGAACTATATATATATATATATATATATATATATATATATATATCTCTTATATAATCAAATAGAGTTCATGTTAACATTAATTAGCATCAAAAACATTTCCATAAATTTTTTGATGATTTATATAAGAGTAAAGTTAGATAAAAATCCAGCAGAATAGTAAATATATCAAACAAGTCAGAAAATTTCTGCATTTTATATTTTGCAGATGAACTGGAAATATTCTTGTGAAATATTTTATTTCACAAGAATAAGATCAACATTAAGAAGATAAAACATGAGTTATGTTAAGCATCTGTAATGCATGTTAGAATATTAACCAATGGAGTCAGTAAAAACAAATTTGTGTACCAAGAATAGGCTGCATTGCAAATCCGTGTTCAAAAAATCCGAAAGGCAAAGCGGTCATAAACAGTCCAGCAGGTAAATTAATACTGAAAACAGAGTCAAAAATCAAACTTTCCACTTGCAACGTAGGAAATGCACTTTTGCTCACCAAGCTCAAAACTCATTCTCCCCACATTAATCAAAGCAACAGCTTTGATTCACAGGATAATTTTTCTGATTAGCCATGCCAGTCAGGGAGGAAAGAAAATTAGCATAGTTCTTCTGATACTTAAAGTGGCAGGTTTTTGCTAATAATTTTCTTTCATTTTCCTTCGGCAACCACACAAAAAACACAAAGTCTTTTTCAAGGTAGGTGATTTTCTCTTTTGTTACAATGTGTCATTTTTATTTTAACTCTATCATAATAGAAATTAGCTTTTTAACTAATTTCAAATGTTTTTTTTTCATAGTTTACATATTCTACATTAGTTTTAGTACTAATTTAGTAATAACAGGGTATAAACTGAAATAGCCTGGTTGGATATTAATTACAGGAGTCTCATAGAATATGCCATTTTCAATGTAGAAAAGGGAATTCAAATTTAACATACTTGTATCTCACTGAAACTTTCATGATCTCAATTCTAACCTGGAAAACACTGTTTTAATAAGAATAGAATGTAATTCACTCAACGATGCACTGAAAATACCATGATTTATAAGTCGCCTACAATTCATATATAACTGGGCAATTTCAGTTTATCTCCTGTTCTTATTAAATTAGTACTAGAAAAAAATGTGGGATACATGAAACTTGAAAAAATAAAAACAGTTGAATTAGATAAAACCTAACTTCTATAATAATAGGAGGAAAAATAGAAAACTGAAAGATTGCAGTGATACTGTTATTGGCACCCTTTAAAAGAAAAAAAGTGGCCATTGGGTCCTCTGGCCTTCTTCAGGTAAACTTCAGAGAATTTTAAACTGAACAATTTATTCAGTCTATGAGGGTATATTGTTTTCATTCCATTGCCTATGTCTTTGTAGTTATAGTCTTGGTAAACCTTTTAGTACTTCTCAGTTATTACTAGTCTTGTTTAACCACCACCAACACCCACCCAGAGTTGGACTATCATCATTATCATCTTTCAACCTCCCTGTGGTTGGTCAAAACTCCATTAACAATCCTTTTCCACACTGCTCGGTCCTGCATTGCCATCTCTAGATCCCCAATGTCCAACCCCGAGCCATGGTGTCTGAGAAAGTCAACTTTTGCAAGAAGACACCTCCAGAAAGATGCCATAGAAGTAAGTATGAGGTGACCTCCCCACCAGTTCAGTGGCCGGCAAACTACAATTGCTTTTGTTTGAGCTTAAGAGAGATTTGTCTCAGTTCTCTGTAAATTGTGTTAAGCATTGCACGGAATCTTCAACAGATGTTCTTGATTTTTCAAAAGAGATATGTATATGTTCCATCCAGTCATCTTTCAAGACAAACAGATAATGTCCAAGTTTCTGATCCATACAGTAGGACTGGTTCAATCCATATTCAAAAGGTTTGGACTTTTAAGGAGGATGGAAGGTTCGAGCACTAAATCTTGTGAAGTTTGTTACACGCATCTCATGCAAGATGGATATATCATTAAGCAATTTCAACTCAGATGGTTCATGGGAGGCTGTGATATATTCTATTTTACTCACATTGCAACAGAGACCTGCCTGGTTCGCTGCTTGCTTGAGTGATTACAACAAGGATTCTGCATCTTTGATCCAAGATCATCAGCAAATTCAAGGTCAGTCAGGTATCATGGAGAGTACAGACTACTTGATCGAGGTTTCAAAAGGACTCCTTTTTCCTCCATGTTGTCGAGAGAAATACACAGAACATAGTCCAGAACAACTATAAACAGAAAAGAGCCAGTTTTATCGCCTTGTAGAATGTCTGCTTTAACTTCAAAGGAATCAGAAGTTGGATTATACCAGTAGTAACAGTACTCACAATTCACTAAATTCATTAACCATCACTTTAATTGTCCTTTGGAAAAATCCTGAAGCTTTAACTTGAAGCCTTAAATGTAATGTTCTTGTCTCTTCTGCTGTTGTTGCTGCTGCAGTCTTGTTGCCAAGCTTAGTTACATCTACTGCTGCTTCTCTTTCTTTTATATGGCTTTCCTTTGCCATTGTAATCTTTTTGCAATGTCCCTGTATTACTAGTTGCTTGTATTTTTGGCAATTTCTTAGTTTGTGATTTCTATATGGTATTAATATCTATACTAGGCCTATTGAGGAGGCTGTCATAGCTTAGCATCTGTGCTGATTCCTGCAGACATCTGATTCACTAGTATTGTTCTCTATCTAGTATTCTTGAGCACATTTTTCATCTGTATATGATCAGATATATTTCTTTCTTTTTTTCATCTGTTTATGATGATATATTGTCTCAACACTAATTATTGTTTTTTCAATGTTCCTCCATCCTTACTTTTAGAGTTCAGCTGATTTAAATTTTGTAACAACTGCAAAGGATGAAATACTTACAATTCTTGGTTTTGTTCTCGTCTGTATTTTTAGGCTTGACTTGGCAGAGATATCTCCATAATGTTGAGCTGCTTCTGAATATTGTCCTGGTGTTTTATGATCTTTTTAATCCTTTCACACATTTAAGTGGAGTAGACCATGGCAGTATTCCAATCTTCCTCCCTTACTCTTCTGTCACTGCCTGCATAAGTTAATGTTATGTTTAAGTAGTTGTTATTATGAAGGGTATGTTTGATACTAATCATCTCCTGTTGGTATGGGTTCATATTGCTTGTTATGAGTATTGTGCAATGATCCCTTTGTCTATACTGTATGGATGGTTAGAATTGAAGATAAGGCATTGTCTGGTGATGGTTGGCTTGTGAAATATGGATAGGTACGACCAAGCAATTGATTGGATCAAGCCTTTCTGATCACCCGTCTAGTCCAAGATTATTGGGGTTCATATGTCCATTCAATCTTTGGGATCATGAGCTGCTCAGCTACTAAGATCTCACCCTCTGGTCAACATGTGACTTCTTTGTGGTGGTGGGGTAGTCCTTTTCAGAAGATGCTGCATATTCTAATGCAAATTGATGTTAATCATCATAATTAGAAGGGCAGCAGGTTCATTTATCTTAATCTAGCTTTCATGTTAGGTACCATCTGTAATTTTGAGAAGTGTCATTATCATTACAAGAATTGTTTGGATAGCTAACTCATTATTTTTGTTACTTTTGCTGTTATCAAAATGTCTCAGCTGATCCATTTTACAGCTTTCTCCAATTACACAGTTCATCTGGAAAGAGACATCTTTTTTTTTTTTTGTAACAATCCAAATCAAAAAATGATTGCAAACATAAATAGTATGGCTAAAAAGAATGAATTCTTGTTTTATGCATTTTCTGATAACCGTCATTTTTAACATATTCTGTGCTACAACAATCATTGGGCAATCATATTTCATACATGCTGTATTTTGCCCATTCTAGTTTGTCCATTCTTCTCTGACAAATTTGGCTGTTGGTGATGAACATTGTTGTAGCAGGATTCACCTCATACTGCTTTTGTCAACATTAATAGTATAAACTGTAATTGTAAACTGAACACTAACCATAAATGAAGAAGTCAATCAAATGAAAAGTATTAGAAACATCTTCAAGATAGTATAGTTCACATTTAAAGGTAGGCTGAGGAACATCATTGAATTGCCAAAAGCGCAAATTTAGTTTAAGAGACTGCTTAAAAGCATGACATTATGAGAATAAATACACAAGTGAAATTTAATAGTTCATAATACATTAAAAAGTCAGCCAAATTTTGTCTTTTTTTTACTTTGAAAAATAATAAGAGTAAATTTCTGTAACATTTATAAGAGCCAAATAAGTAGAATGATAATGATTTATGAAGGAAATTTTAAATAAATAAAATACAAGTTGTAAATATTTGGTAATGTAAGTTTATTGAGTAAGACAAGATTTTGAATTTTTGTCATTAACTCTACGGAAGAACATTTTGTTCCACAATCTTATCTTTCAGTCAAATTTATAATTCTATCCACCTAAACATTGTATGTTTCTCACCAAATATTTGTTACAGTCAACCAGAGAAATGAAACTATTTGGACTTTTGTGAGAAAGTTGAGAGCAACCAGTTTCATACTATGATTAAAATGAAGTCAATCTATTTAGGGACATCAGTTGGGTCCTGTACACGGGCTTTTCTCATCAGTGTGACAAGTTGATCTTTCAACTTCTGTGTGAATTGAACTCTACTAGAATAGAATCAACACTTATTTAAAGTTACCAAACTTACTAAAGAGGATTTCTATTGTGACTTGTTGATGTAAAACCCAACTTCTTCATGGAATTTTAACACATTCTATATTACAAACAGTGAAATTTTACTTAATAGGACCTATAAAAGCTTTATTCACCTACCTACTATTGTTCTACATAATCAACAATACAGCTGAAAATGAAGCACTGATGATTCCTTCCTGTAAACTTCTTTTAAACCCCAGACAAACACAAACCAAAAACCATATCACAATAAAAAAGAGACTTTTCCAGAGATCTAGAAAGACCTATAAGAAATGTGAAATCTTCAGAACCCTAAACAGTGGGTGTCTGAAGACTTCCTCCTACTGATCTGCTATGGTACCAAAGGCAATAGTAGTTTTATTGATGTTGCTCTCAATAAATAAGAGAAATGTCAAAGGGCCAAGCAGTGTAAGTTTGTTGCAGAAGAAGAAGAAGAAAAGAAGGAATGGAGCAGAAGAGAAGAGAGGACGAGAGGGGCAAGTTAATCCATTTCTAATTTTTAATGTCAAATGTTTAAAGCAAAGGTCAATTTCTGGCTGAAAAAGGTTTGCATTCACTTTGCACTAATATAATTTCTTACCCACCCCTCTACTAGGACTGGGTTCTCTAGCCTGGATTGGCAACCAGTCAAGGAAAAGGACAATTCTGAGTTCAAAACAAAGAAGTCAACAAGAAACCACTCCATAATGTCCATTTAAGAGAAAATTAATTTTGTTGAGAGTCATGTTCTAAAGGAAAATTGATTAAATTAAGAAATTACAAATAAATAAGTTGTAGAAAAAAAATTTGTTATTGGTTCTAAATCAGCTTTAATAATCCAAGTTAACTATGAAGATGTTGTTGCCAATGTCTGTAATAATTATAGGGGAGTGATTTGCCTAAATTCTCACTCACCCACTTACTCTCTTCTGTCACCCAGAAGGATATGTTTGTGATGGAACATTTTATCAAGATATTTGGTAATGGAATCACAGGAGAAATTGAATTTGCCTTTTCATTGGTAGAAAATGAACATCAACAACTTCAGCCAATAATTCAAACTAAGTTTACCAGTATCATTTTCTGTACTGATAATCATTATCAAACCAAATGACATTTAATTTATAAATAGCTTAGTATTTGACTAAAGTTTAGTAGCAATTGAGTTCAGTTCAGAACTACCTTCAACTGAAATACAAATACAAAGAGGAGATGAAACATTTTTAATGTGAGGTTTTTGAAAAATTTAATAAAAAAACATGTAAAGATAAAAGAATTATTCTCATTATATTTTATCCTATTTGGTACTGAAATCAATACTTCTTGTCTGATTATACCATGGTAACAGTTTATATAAACTATAATTGTTGTTTTTTTTTTTTTATAAAAGACAATATAAACATGAGAATCAACTATAATAAAAGTTTAAGGATTTAATTTTTTTTAGTAATAATGAAGAAACAAACTTACCTTTAAGACTAAGAGTTTTATGTCTGTTCCAACAGTTTTGGACACTCTAAAAATAAAAATAGAAAAACCGAATTTAAAATATTTGGGAAATAGCTACATCAGTAACAGTAATAGCATAAAATTATGCATAGATATTGTGTGTTGAAAATATTTACAAAATTTTTAAATTTATAAAGAGTCTGGGTTTCATATTTCATGATACATAAATGAGGTGTTGATCTGATCCAGTTCCCAAATGATCAAACAACAGAATTTTTTGAAAGAGCTTCTTAGCCAGACAGAGAACTTTTCAGCAACTATCATTATTATTGCATGGACAAATTCAAATGCTTACAAATGAATACAGTGCAATGCTTAAACTTGGATGGATATTACAATTGGTTGATAATTCTGTTAACAACAGGTAAAATACTGATAATACTTTTAAGTTCATTTCAAGAGTGAACAAATAGATCAATCAAAAAGATTTTTAAAAAAGGGAAATTTACATCCAATTGTTGATGATTTTACAAAGAAATAGTAGCAGAACAAAAACAAAAAAGAAACAGATGATAATGTAGTTAATGAGGTTATATTCCTCTGACGTTGCTCATACAGCACCAAATGCTTCTTTCATTATGCCATTCTTCAATTCCCGCACGTCACCAACGTAAAAATCACTCCACTTCTTAGTGCTGCAGCCCTCTTTTGTTATGACAACACCACGGCCGACTGACTAATTAGTGTTCTTTGCTTTATTTTCAGTCACACAGTCAAATGGCATCCTCCAGTTTGACCAATCAGCACACAAATTGCTATTGGTCAAACCACGCTAAGCTGTATAAAAGCCATCGTTACAGAATATACACTTCTGGAATAATCTAAAGTTGGGAGGAGATCAATGCCATTTTCAAGAAACAAAATGCTGTTGCTACAGTCAACAACAAAATTACTTGTACACCCATTAATTTTGAATATTTTTGTCCATTTCCCAGAATCTAATGCCCGTATGATACCAAGTTTTTTTTTATATCTTACTAAGCACAAAAAAAGGAATATAAAAGTCAATTTTCAGAACAATAGGTTAAATTTGACAGGCAAATTATGCAAAATAGGAAAAGACAAAATTATTCATACAGCAGAAAATATCATTTTAAATTGGTTGATTTGTGTAAGTAATTTACATAATTATTTTATCAGTAAAGCTTTCTAGATTATTTATTCAGTAGAATATTTGTGATAATTCCAGCAAAGAACATCCCTTGGTGCACAGAGAGAGTGTCATCCTTGTTATTCTTACATTAACAACAATATGGGGAAGACAAAAGAAGATTAGCGTTGACTTGAGACAGAGAATTATTAATTTCTATAAGTCGGGAAAGAATTACAGCACTATTTCAAACCAGCTAGCTATCCTTAGATCTATGGTACGGTCTGTTATAAAGTAGTTTAAACAGTTTGGCATGACAAAGAATTTGCCCAGGTGTGGAAGAAAACCCAAATTGTCACCAAGAAATGCATGAAAACTGTGTCGCAAGGTTAATATAAAGTCAAGAGTTGTTTTTGAAAGACATTTAAAAGCTTGGATACAAGGGGTATCAGCATAAGTACTCGCGTAATACGTTGTTTAAAGAGAAATGGGTTGTATGGAAACTGACCATGACGGAGCCCTCTTCACAAACTATGTCACATTGTTGCTTGGTTTAATTTTGTCAAAGAATTCTTGGACAAAGAAAATTGCTTTTGAGAATAAGTACTATGGAGTGATGAAACAAAAATTGAGTTTTTGGACATAATGATGTACAGAAGATTTGGCACAAGAAAGGTGAGGCTTTTCTCCCAAAGAACACAGTGGCAACATTAAAACATGGAGGTGGCTCGAGATGTTTTGGGGCTGTTTTAGCTCAACTGGGACTAGATAATTGCAATTAGAGGAATAATGAGATCTGTAGACTATTTCAATTTTTTCTATTTTCATACTGTACAAATAATTTTATCTTTTCCTATTTTGCATAATTCACCTGTCAAATTTATTCTATTTAACCTATTGATCTGAAAATTGACTTTTATATTCCTTTTTTTTTTTTTTTTTTTTGGTGCTTATTAACATATAAAAACACCTGGCATCACATTCTGAGAAATGGATAAAAATATTCAAAATTGATGGGTGTAAGAATAATTTCATCATTGACAGTACATATAGTGTATTGATGTAAGGAACTTATTTTCCTTTGCACCAGTTGAAAGCCACTCTGACTCGCCTACTTCTACATAATTCACCACACTCCCCACTGATCTCCTGATCAAAAAAAATAAATACAGTCAGGAGCAGGTCTCCTCCAAAGTGGAACAATACAAGCTTCGTCCACAGATGAACTGCCACTAGGGGAGCTAGCAGGCTGTACTGCATTATTACTATTTTGGCTGCTGATAGTTGGGGAGCTGTCCTGTGAGGTTGTTTTGTCTTCAAAGGATACATTATCAAGGAAGTTATCTAATTCTCCTAGTGGTGGTGATGGGGGGGGGGGTCGACCTCAAATTTACTAACTGCTCACTCTTCAGAATCACTGTCATGTCCAGACATCAGGAAGGGACATAGGTCTTTCATGTGATGCAGAATTCCATTGATATGTGCTGACTGTGGACTATTAACCTGAGCCATGTGGTTTATTCTAAATTTAGTTGTGCACCTCTTGTGAGGAATTTTTACTCAAACGACATCTCCCACTTCATATGATCCTCAAGTATCCTGAGGTCCAGTAGGGGGTGTGGCACCAATGCTCCATATTCAGGTATGATACCTATGAAGACCATCAGCCAGTGCCATAGTAGGTGAGTGGTTATCTTTAGGAGTGACATTATTCTCAGCAGGTGCATAGGCACATCAGAACTGCAAATGTACACCCCAATTACTCAAAAAGTTCTTGAAATGCTTGCACATGAATGTTGTGTCAGTGTCAGTCAATATCTCGAATGGCAGGCCCCGTTCATAAAAAAACGACTGGAGTCAAACTACACTGGTAGAATTATGTTGACATAGTGGTCAGCCTATTGCGAACTGAGAGGATCCGCAATTAATGATTGTCAGAAAATATCTACTACCCTAGTGAATAATACCTGATTGCTAACCAACCGCGGCTACAGTTGGCCCTCACGTGCAGCTTTCCTTTTTACCGATACGCTAGTGCCAGGTCAATGGGTTGGCAAGCTTTACATTCCTTGACAACCAACTTTATAACTTCTGTTGATACTGAAGGGTCTACTAACCTGACAAAGTACAGGGTCCTTTTTATGCCTGGGTGTTCAGTTTGTTGGTAGATATTAGTCACCTGATTTGCATCCAACTTGGTGTTCATAGTGGCACACACTAACTGTACTGGCTCAGCTCCCTCTTTGTGTATTTTTAACCACCTCTGTGGCACCCTGGTAAGGCAGTTTGCCCAATTCAGATATGACTTAAGCCACATTCTGCTGCAAACTTACAAAGTGCGTCCAGCTGTCTCCACACTAGCATTTTACCAGATAACTTCATATTTATTCATGCCTTACCAGTTAGTTGAAATCCAGTGATTATTTGGGGGTTGCCTTTTCATTAGTTGAGAGAAGTGTGTGTGTGTGTATATATATATATGTATATATATATAGAGAGAGAGATGGAGAAAAGGGTTTTAAAAGAAAGTAAATGTTTTATTTTAATTCTTTTTTATCTACAGTTTACACAAATTCAATAATCCACAAAATCAAACAAACAATATGACCCTCAGTGTCATATATTCATAGATTTTTAATATTTCAAAACATTTCAGGATATAATTTGAAGTTGCAGCAAAATATTACATGAACTGACCAGAATCAGTTTAATAGCCATACCATGCAAGAATATTTAATTTTGTTTAAAAAGGTATCTATTAAGTACTGTACTTAATAATTATGAGTGAAAAAAAAAATTAATTAATTTCCAATGTATAGAATATAAAGAATTGATATGATGAATGCTTGTAAAGATCAAAATTATGTTATATTTTAAAAATGTGAATAAAAATTAAAAATATATTATTAAAATAATGAGGATATAGTTTAAATGAATCGATATCAGGCTTCAAACTATCATGATATAGGAATAACTTTTTAGGCCAAAATAAAAGTTTGTAAGGTTTGTTTAAGTGGTTTTCAAAGGAAAATAGATATTTGCACATAGTTTACTCAACCGCATATGTGCTATTTTATTCCCTTTTAAAAGGCAATGCCCTTCCAATCTCAGTAGATACACTGTATCATCTTCTTCAGGTGCAGACTCCAGCTTCTGGAGTGGTTAATAGTGGCAAATTTTCTTTTTATACAGGTCCAATTTTTGCATCTCTTTGTTGTGAACAATCCAATTTTAACCAGTTGTGATCATTCTCTTCATAAATGGGTCATTTTTGTTGTGTTTCAGCAGAGAATCACAAATACATATGTGACCCATTAAATTTATTTCCAATAAATTGTGAGGCACCCAAACATTATAGCGATTCGTGTATCCAAGATTTTTTCAAACCCTTACAACACTCAGATAAGATATATGGATTATCTCTGTGATGTCCCATGTTGTATAACATGGATTATTTTTAATCAGCATTTTGATTTGAGCATCATCAATAACTGCAGACCTACCAGAATATTCTCGGCCTTCCACTTCCACTTCTGAAACTAACAAATCACCACCTCCATAAATGGCACACATCTTTTTTGTTGTTTGTCCAGTAATGTTTATTTTCTGGAAATTAAGGAGCATTAAATGATAAAAATGCATTTCATTTTCTTTCATTTTTAACATAAAAAGACATTTTTAAAATTCCCAACCTACACACAAATCCTATAGAAAGACATGCTGAAATGTCACCTTTCAGAATCATGTATATGTGTGAAATTTCAGTCATGTGCAAAAAACTAGCTATTAAAAACATTACAAACCTTTGTTCTAATCAAATACATTCAACTTAAAATACTTTGAACAAATATAATTGAGATTCAGAGCATATTAAATCTGGATAAACAAAACATTTCAATGTATGTAATTCAAATTTCACTATTCCAAAATAGTAATATCAAAATCTTAGTGTTCCAAATCAATGATATTTAACACAACTGAAAAAAAGGATTTCTTTTTTTATATCATTTCAACTCAAGCAAAACAATAAAGCCATTGAAAAACAAGGGGTTACTGAATGTGAAAGAATATGACAAAAAGAAATTATTATTAAGGGGGAGAGAACAATAAAAGAACAAGAATTAAAAAGACAGAAGATAACGATTGACATTGCATTTAAATTTTTGAAGATCAAACTTGGCTGGTAAGCAAGAAGAGAGTTCTACAAGTGAGAAGTGCAAGAGAAGAAACTGTCAGCAGAGAACTGATGGTTACATCTAGCAGCCATTTCAACTGTAAAATGATAAGCGCTTAGTAGTATGCTTAAATTCATAAAGTCTAGGCACCAAAGTGGAAAGTTCATCAGAACAATTACCATGAAAATATTTATGCCAAGATGCCAGGTCAAGACCAATAATGTTGCAAATTCTTTTTATTTTATCAAGTATCTCTCAAAACCTAACAGGAGCACCAGACCAAATGTAGCAGCAATATTCAATACAAGGACATGGTAGACTTATAAATGTGTAAAGTAGATTATAGCAAGAAAAAATTGTCTAGCAGAACACGGTGAACCAACTTTCCTAGCAGCAGAGCTAGCAATTGGTACAATATAAGTGTTCCAATTTATGTTAGAGGAAAACGTTAGCCTGAGAAGGCACAAGGAGTCAGTCTCCTGGAGGTTAGCATCAGCCATGCTGATGGAAGGCAAAAAGGTTCTCTAAGACGATTAAAAGAGAGCAGCTTCATTTTGGAAGTTTTAAAAATAACAAGCCATTTCTTGTCCCATTCAACAACAGATTGTAAATAATTTTTGAGATCAACAACCAATTTGACCTTATTGAACCAATCACACCTACCATTAAGACAAGAATAGATCCCTTCATGAAGACAAATTACAGTTGATTCAGTTTTCTATGTAGAGAAACCAACTTTATCTTGCATTTCTGTTGATGTAGTATTGCTTCTATTCTCTAACAGTGACTATAAACTGAAATGCCAAAAATTCAAGATTGCTAACTAATAATGTGTAGCCCCCACTCCCTTTGAATAATGATGTCAATCTATCTATGCAAGCACATTCCAGGGCTGTGCATAACCTAGTTATATGTACTGGGTATGGCTGCAGGAAATACAGCAGACTGCAACATGTTCTATACATGCTCAACGGGGTTTAAATCAGGCAAGTGCAGCAACCAATGGAGTATCTAAAAAGTTCCTGCAACTAATTTTGTGATATTGACACATGATGGGAAGGTCTTGCTGGAAGAAAAACATCACCACAGGAAACAATGTAAATTGCTTACAACAAGATGTTTATACTATACTTGTGAAGAGGACTCCTGTTCCACTTGCCAACTGTAGCAAAACACACACACACACACTACAGAGTTATCACCAGCTTGCACAACAGCTGGTAGACTGGTCTCATAGCTTTATGCGATCTCCTCTACCATCTGCCTGTAACAGCTAGAAATGAGAATTGTTTGTTTAAGAAAAATACCACCAATCGTCTATGGTCCAATGGCAATTCTTTCTGATACAGTTCTCTTGTTGATTAACAACTACAAAACTATGGAATGCATTGAGGAGTTCAGTGGTACTAGCATTGAACTGGGTTATGATTCCCTTTTGTAAGATGGTGTTAACATCTTTGTCAGTTGCTGGGGTTTCTATTCGTGCCTCCAGTTTTCATGTGCTGCTGCTGTTTGTCCACAATTCACATATTTCTGATACAACCTTGCTACTGTTTCCAAAAGAAAGCATAGACCAGTTACCATATCAATCGTTCCATGATTAAGTGGCATGAAATACTGTCCATGTTCCATCACTACCAACACTTCACTACTTTTTTTATCTATTATGTCATATATAGGTCATCTTGCTGAGTCCATTTCTACAAGTAGGAGACCATCTAGCATATATCCATAATTTTGGTATTTCTCTTTATATAAAATTTTAATAAATAATTCATATTTTTTTATCTAATCACATTGTAAATTTAATCTTAAGACACTTTCTTTGATTTCAATATAAGTACCTAAATGAAAATCTTTATGAGCATGGATGTATTAACTTCTAATATTTTTATTTTTAACAATTTTCATTGTAATTGTTCTGATGAGTTTTCCTCTTTGATACCTCCACTTTATGAATTTAAATGCAGTACTAGATTAGCAGCTAGGTCTCATCATTTTCCAGTTGAAATTGCTAGATGTAACTAAGTTCTATGCTAATAATTTTTTCTCTTTCACTTCACACTTGCAAAATTCTCTTCAAGCTTCTTGCTTTCCAGTGAGTCTTGACTTTCAAAAATTTAAATGGAATGTCAATCATTACCTTGTTTCCTTAATTCCTATTATTTTATTGTTCTCTCTACTTAATTTTGTTCTCAGATTCTTTCACACTCAATAACCTCTTAGTGACTTTATTGCTTTGCTTGGGGTTGAAATGATAAAAAAAAAATTTAGGCAAAATCAATTTCAATTAACTTAAAATATGTGACAAAAAACAATTGATTGTATCCGCACACATATTTAAGCAAAAAAATATGAAGGTTATTTACAATTAAAAGTAAATTTCTATGTACAGTATTTGAGTGTTTTTGTATTGGGAAAATAAAAGATGAAATCTGATCAAAGCTTCAAATAATGTTGATACTTAATTTATCAATGTTTACTTTATAAAAAATAATTTTTGTCTATTTTTAATCTATTAATATTAAATTCATCAGGAACTGTTAAATAATTATTACAAGTTTATAGATCTGTGCTTAACAAAATTGGTTATTCAGTAATTATTTGCATTGAGTCAAGATTTAACACAATTTACCTCTTAAATCCTTAAAAAATAAAAAGTCTAGGACAAAGAAAAATTCAATTAAAAAAGAATTGAAAATTTAAAAAAGTAAATTTGGAAGTGTTTAAAAAGAAAACAAAATCACATATGTTCATTTCCATGCCCATTCATTTTGAATGGTAAGAATTTATAAAAAATGTTAGAGACAAGCTTCTAATCTAACATGATCAGTGAATTTATCAAAAATAAATTAATGAACAATATTTATAATAGTTAGCTGACAGAAAAGTAAAAATTGTATTTTAAAGTATTTAAAAAAATCTTATTACTCTCAATGTTGCTAATAAAAGGAATGAGACTAAAGGTCAAATATGATTTATCAGTCTTTAAGCTATGGATTTGTTAATTTCTCTACTCTTTCAACTTTAACATTGCTTGTAGCAGTTTTAGTGATTTCAATAGATCTTTGCTTAAATATTGTTTTCTATTGTAATATAGATCTCTATTTAATGATGGAACAGAAATTTCCAATGGGATTAATATCTGGAGAGGTTGAAAGCAATTCTGTTAATTTGATGGTTTTCGAATTTTTTATTTTTTTGGCTAGGTGGGCAATAGTGAACTTTGAAAATGTGAAGGAACATTGCCTGGATACACTCTTTAGCTTTAAAACTTCTTGGTCATGACCTGTGCCACAAAAATATCTTAAAACACCGAAACATTATTCCATTCTATTGTTTTCTAAGTCATGTTGGTTGACTATCTTCATGAAGAACCCAACCTCTAGTTCAGCCACCAAATCCATCCAATGCAGCTCTCCATGCATCATTAAAATTATCAGTTTTCATGTACTTCTTTATCCAAACTTTTTATTTACTCCAAGGTAGTAGTTTAGTTATTTTCATTTCATTCTTAATATTCTGCACCTTTTCTTTGTTTGCTTTTGCAGTATGAGCTTCTTTAAATATTGGTAAATCCACTTTTGTATATTACCTCTTAAAATGTTCTCAAAACTCTTAAAGTCAGTTTTTTTTGTTCTCCTGTCAACATTTTTCAATTCTAATTTTTGGACTGTTCAATGATCCCTGTTCAACTTTTGCACAATTTGAAATATAAATTTTGCCTCTCAATACTTTTACAATATCCTGTTTCTCTTTTAAGGTTTTTTTTTTATATGTGAAAAAAAAAAAAAACAGATATAAGCTGATATTATATAAGTACAAATATATTCTGAAAATTTTACAAACATCAATTTTTGAGAAAATACTGACTTGCATAATAAAATCTGGCAGGAATGAAGTCTTCCTAATATTTGTCTTTATAAAATTTAACTTGATTCATCCCAAAGAGTAAAAAGTGATAAATAATATTTCTTCAGCTTGTCATTTTTCATTTCATTCAATTATTTGTATGAATTGTCTTGATATAATCATAGCCAAGAGAATCTAAATTCGACCTAAAATATTGATAAAGTATCCTAAATATAAACAAACTGTTAGACTTGACAGTGAAATAAACAAAACTTCAGCATTATGCACAATAGTATTCATGTAACTAGCATACAACAACTACTTTATCACAATTCTTTTTGTAAATATTGAGGCATAATTCTCAACTATTGTACTTAAAGCCACTCATTTGCTTTTGTGTATAGCCAATAAAGCAGCCAACCGTAGATTGTTTCTCATGTTAAGAATTACTGAACTATAGTGACATTTTAAAGCTTTTGAGCACAAAAAAGTCAGTTTATTAAAACATTTGAACTTGTAACTAGAGAGTACTTCAATGAAACTTATCATTCATTAACCATCACAAAGTTTCTTATTTAGATCATCAGATCAGCTTTGCAGATCATCTTTCAATTACTTGTTGACTCATTATGTGAAAGTATTTCTCTGAATAAGCTTTCACTTTTGCCTCCAGTGTTTACCCATTATATTTTAAATGAAACATTATCTGGTATCTCTTCAGATGCACCCCCTGGTTGACAGGCATGGTACAAAGTATGCATATGAATTTTATATCGTCTTCACAACTGGACCAAGATAAAGCAAATAAAACCAATTCAAGTAGCAAGTAACAAAGACATACTGAAAGAATAAACTAATAAATTGACCATGCCACTACCATCAAAATGACTATGACAAAGTGCGCTGTAGTAGTAGCAGAAAAGTGAAAATCAAATCCATTATCATAATTTTAACAAACTGTGTGAATACAGTTTTTAATTCAATTAAATTGTGAAATACAATTTTTGCTTTGTTATTGGTGTTGTTGACATTTAGCTCCGTATTGAAGACAAATAGAATACAGCAAATTTACATTTAACTGTACACAATCATAAAAATGTTGGTTTCAGCCACAAAGAGCTTATATTAAGATCAACTCGATTCCATTGTAAAATGAATGTTTTTACTTTAGAGGCATGAGGAACTCTTTTCTGATGGGTTATATATTCAAATCCAGCACAAAGAGGCCATGAGTAAAAGTTTATCATTCAGTGAAAATACTGTAGTGAAAATTACATGGAATAATATATTTAGCTGCTTCTTTAATATACACATGGCATCCTTCTCCAATCCTTCTTTGTTATGGCCAGATATGTTAGTTAACTTTAAAAATCTGATAAAGATTCTAATTCCTCAAATACAGATACTCCTGAACCATGGCCAATGGCGAGGAAGTGAATTACTTCAAATTTCAACAGTTAACTGTTCAAAATTATTTTCCAGTAGAAAGCTGAATTTCACCTGTCTTCTTATTGACTCATCAATATAACCTCCAAATCAAAGAATGCTTAATCAAAAACATCCACAGAACACCTGTGCATAAAGTCACCTGATATGCAACAGGAAAACTAAATAATCTCTAAACTTTTTAGCAATTTATTAGGAGTTTAAAAAAGCTCTATTATGAGTGCCCTGTTTAAACCAACACTCCTATTTATTTTATTCTACAAGTTCATGTTTGTTAATGTACTTGTCATGTACTTATAAAATCTTGGCTACTCATATCAACTTATTACTTTATCCTCAAGTAAATCAAACCTAATTACAACCAATCACCATTATCTTACAAATGAAAGAAAACATCTTCACACTCACACACACAAGTGAATATTGAAGTCAACACTTAGGGGCAACAGTCTTTCATGCTAGACGCAATCATGACCTGACAATTGCATCTAGCATGAAACAGACTGTCGCCTCTAAGTGTTGACTTCAATGTTCACTTTTATATTTACACACGTTCTATCTCTGATATTGAGCACTTTATCCCATAAATATAGCACACATTAAGACTATATTTCTTCATGTGTGTGTGTGTGTGTGTGTGTGTGTTCAGTGTATTTAAGCAACAAATGTTCTTTTAACCATACATTATTAAAAGCAATAGACATTTTGTGTTAATTATATTTATGGATCTCTTTCTCCAAAGTACGTCAGGATGGGTGACCACTTGGGAATACTAGATGTTCTATGCTTAGATAACAGCTCAGAATTGGAAATCAGAGAGGTAAGTTCCAATTCAAGCCAGGTTTGTTATATTAATTTACATGCAAATACCCTTGAGAAAGATATGAATCCAAAACTTCTCCTCCCAGCTAGGAGCTAATTAGTAAAACTTGTAACAATAAAAATCATTATCTCCCTATAAAATTCTTACAAACTAAAACATTTTCTGGATTTAAATAACCTGCAAAAGGTTGATAAGCTGTAAAATCAAAATCAATCAATCTCCAAAGTTCAAATCATTTTTTGCAAGTGTGGTCAATAAGTGAACTGGCCAAAATTCATGCTGTAACAATCAAGCTCTTGACTAATATTAAACATCAACGTTGTGTGTAATATTTCAAACGTATTATGCCACACTTATGTTAAATGAATTGGCATATCAAGCTACATTCCATTTAATTTTTCGTAAAATATAATGAAATAACATAATCCACTCTTTAGAGCACATTAAATTTCTTATTACATACAACCTTGATGATGATTAATATTAATCATAAGCTTCATTAATACAGTATGAATTTTAGCCAGTTTGTTTATACACATCAGCCAAAAGATCAATAAATAAAATCACCATAAAATATCTATTGTTTATATACATATATATATATATATTTTTCTCAATAGTGTTGATCATTTAGAAAGTGCTTACTCTCCAGACATGCTTTCAATATGAAAGCTTCTTCATAACAGCAACAATTAAACAGTGTTAGCTCCACAAAATTTATTTGTCCAAGCTTAATATCAACTCCAGTAAATCAATGGTTCTTTAGAATAACTAAGAAATACTTTCAGCATTGATTATGATACTACTAATAAAGTCAATATTCTATGAAATTTATAAATTAGTGTTAAGTTATGATTATATTTCTACTCTGCTTTCCTTCAATAGTATTGTTAAGCTATTGGCTGGAGATATCCAAGAAAATAAATTTTGTACTCAGTAGTTAAAAATTCTAAATCTAGTGCTTATGTAACTGGGCTACTAAAATCAATAATTTTAAAAAATATATCCACCCAGTATAAATATATCATTGATAATATTATTGATCTTGAAAACATACTTTGGTAACTTTCAAAACTTACACTGAACAATTTTAAGTCATCAACACTACCACTTGAGCAATTGTCAGTTTGATAATAATGGTGGTGGTGGTGGTGGTAATAAAGAGGAGAGAGACTGTATAAAAAATATTTATGGTTACAACAAAACAGATATATTGTGCATGGCAATAGATTTGTTTCTGAATGGTTTGGGGCAACTGCTATTATGATTATGAATGCATTGAGAATTGCAACAGAATTAATCAACATTTCTCAATAACCAAATCATAGGCTGATTTGAATGCTTGTATGTTTGCTTATTGATTGTTGCCAGACAATACATGATGCTGGCTACATTGATCAGTTCAATAGTTTCAGTCATTTAAACTGTAAGAGCTACAAGCTGCATAGAAGACTGTGAAAGTGCTAACAAATCAGATGTCTTGGTCCAAACATAGCATCATCTATTGCATCTACTGTAAATAAAATTCAATGTGATAGCTTTTGTTGGAATTAATACTCTGTTATAATTTAATTATCAATTACAATTGAGAAAAATCTTACATGTATATTTAACTTTAACAATATAACTAAACAGCTATTGACTCATAATACCTGTTTTCTTCATTTAAAAGTCTAATAAGTTTTCTTCAAATTTCATTAGAAAAATATTAAAGTCAAAACAATTATGGAAGTCTGGAAGAAAGAGAAGCATTTTCCTAATTTGTAGCTTCTTCTTTTGCCTGAATAACAGCAGTTGCACAATATGGCTCAGAGTCTGCAAGTATATGCATAGATCTATCCAGGCAAGTTCAAGCGTGGTTGTCCATAATTTATTTATATTTATTTAGAGTAGCTTCAAGGAATTTAGTGAGGTCTTCAACATGTCCCATACATGCTTGATTGGATTAAAGTCTGGTTAGTACCAGGTGCCAATAAAGTACTTGAATGTTCCTGGAACCTGTTTTATATCACCCATGCATGATGGTGAGAGCTGTCTTATCTTGCTGGACCAAACCATCATCACTGAGAAACATGGAAACATACAGAGGTTGGTGCACCTCTGTATGTTTCCATGTTTCTCAGTGATGGTTGGCTACCATCCTTGTAGGTTGCTGACAGTCTGATACTTCCATCAACTGTGGACACACAGTTTTGACATGCCATATCTACTCATAATTCAAATATTCCTGGTATACTCTTTCTATTATTGCTAGAGAAAAACCTAGCAGTTGCTACCTCGGAAATAGACTGCTTTATCTTTCTGGCTGTAACAATCATTCTGTAGTCAAATGTTAAATCCTGTATGTTTTGTGACTGTCACAACTGTTGTAGCACATATATGTCCGAGTCCACTTGTAGAAGTGGACTCGGACATATGTGCTGATATCATCCATTGTGCTGCTGTATAATTTCAACACTTCAAGCTTAACTTCTTAAACAGATATCAAGTATCTTACACAACCTAATGTCAAGTGGCTATTTAAACTTGAATCTAATTTCTATAAGAGCCTTTGATTAGGGTGATGTAAATGTTTACATCAGTTGTTTGACAAAATTTTTGTTCATATAAATTTATAACATCATTATTGTCATTAAATTATTTTCCTTAGTATTCTATGTTCCTATGCCATCTTTTAGGTAAAAGAATGATAGCGGTTTGACCTTGCGTTCCACTGGAAAGCTCACAACTTCGTTCCCACCTGTTTCAATGTGAATGGCTAGAAGATATCAGTTACTGTGGTAAAATTTACCCAGAGAAGAAGGACCCTGAGAAACCAGCTGTCCAAATTCAATACCCCATTCTATTCACTATGTCTGTTAAAGACCTGTCTACCACTTCCGTCTTTACTGAAACCTCCACTGGGAGACACTAACAATTCCATAGGAGATCCCAGGACATTTGTGGGCCAAGTAAAAAAGCTGAAATATTAAAAACATTCTGAAGAATAGTAGGAAGAAACTGGTGCAACTGAGAATCTAAAGTAACAGTTTAATGCCAAGAAGCAACACCACCAGGAACCTGCCATTGAAGATTGTGGCCTGCTCCATTATCCAAAGTTCTAGTTCAGGCACCACTTCTATCACTATCTTCTAAAAAACAGAAAACTCTTTTCTGGGAAACAGAAAAACCAGAAAAAGGAGAATAATTTCAAATACTAAAGTGGTACTAATATCTGCTGTAATGACCTGGAAGTCCTTAAACAAACGCAATCACAGAATGAAAAACCTAAAATACTATAAAATTTCAAATAATTTGGGCTAAGGTAAAAATGTGGCAGATCCCTTAATTTCCTCAAAGCTCGTAGACTATTTGACTGTTCACTGTCATAAGGTATTGTCTTGGGGTGTCGCATATTTGGAGTAAGTTGGTCAATAAATCCTATAATTTACCATTCCCATTGGTGGACTCACTAAAATTGTGAAACATTTCTGGTTGGAGAGGAATCCTGTTTTTATTCATCCTTCCCTGTATAAAGCAGCAAAGTTAACTTTCCTAGGAGACATCAGAGATTGCCCCAAAGATGGTACTCTTAAAACTGAAACGAGCCAAACATTTATAGTATATTTTGTCAGTGTTCTCACTTCAGGCATGTTCTTTTTTGGTAAAGAATATTAGTGAACCAATTTGCAAGTCTGAATGGCTGTAGACTAAAGTCTAACTTGGCAAAAATATACACTGTCTTTGGGAAATATTGCAAGTGACTATGAGAAGTTTCATTCTTTTTTCAAGAATATTTTGATAGTTTCTTGACTGGTACATTCCCTTTTCTATATGTGAATCTGGAAGACAAGCTGTGAGTGCTGTAGGCTCCCATATAGAATAGAGCATTTAGTTTCATTATTGTTTATGCACTCATTGACCATTAGGAGCTATGCGATGTTTTTCAGTAGACTAATTCCTTTTTTATTTTGTCAAGGTGGATAGTTTTAGCAGGTAACTTTAATGTCATCCCTTACTCAATTTAGACTGTATTGCTGATAGTTCAGCTACTAATTGGTAGGCTGTGAAACCATTGAGATTTTTGATAAGACAGATCTTTCATGGTATAGTTTATTCAGTCCATCGGATGGTCCACATTTGAAATAATCTCTGATAAGGCTAAGAGACTTGTATATCTGGCTACAAAAAATTTAACACATTCTTGTTAGATGAGGAGTTCCAGAAGCAGCAAATATTATTCTAAAGTAGAAAATGTAGTTGGGAATAACTAGTGGGACAAATTGAAATCTAAAATTAGGTTATTTACTACTGATTATAGCCAAATTCAACTCATCTGCATAGGAATCTTGAGTATATGGAGCTGTTCCATAAAGAGACAAAGGGTAAGATGACAGAGCTGCCCTCCTTGTTTAAGAAGGACCAAGCTCTTGTATATTAGGAAAAGATGAAAAAGTATCTTCTGAGGTAACAAATATGACCATGTAGGAAAAACTTTGGAATATCAAGCAATGTCAAGACTGAAGGCTAGTAAAGTGATGTGAGATGGTGACAGACTCCAATATTAACTACAATAAATCCTCTGGTTTGTTGTTGGGTGTATGGAAAGGCAGCACTATCAGTTGGATGTAGAGGTTATGCAAAATACTTGACATCTCGTTTAGTCTTTAGCTGGAGAAGAATTGGTTAGACGTACTAGAGAAAGTCAAAGGTGCAATTAATCTATGGTCTCAAAGAAATCTTTCATTCAAGGCAATGTCGGAAGTGTTCAGTTTCACACATCTATCATATTCTTTAACTGTCAGTGCTTCTACTTCTACCCACCAAACTAGCTAAAGAAAATACTTTTTTTAGAGCAATGAGGCTCCTCAGATGTGATCCAAGATCTGTTATCTCCATTCTTAAGAGCAGTCTCAAGATATGGAAACAATTTATTAATCTATTATTTGAATGACTAAGTCTGAAAGGAAAATGCCAAAAAGACCTTTCTGGCTTTGAAAAAAAAAAAAAGGCACATGGAATGAGTGAGATATATGCTTCTTCTACTGAGAAGGTTGATGTTCTTATTTAGATAAAAATATGCTTCTAATACCTAATTATTGTCAAGAAAAGCATTTGATGAGTGAAGTAGTGAGGAGGAAATATGAAACAAAGGAACTTGGGCTGATGTAAGGACTATTGCTTTCTATAATCTTGGGCACCTGGTATAAAATACCTTAGTAATGATGAGGCATCCTTCACCTAATTGGTGATCCAGAATGTTCTCTGGGTCAACATAAAACCATATATGATTGGGCAGATTCACCAGAATAGGTGCTGCAGTGATCTTGAGAAAACTATTAACTATGCCTTCTTTTACTGAAGCATCATACACTTGTTATATAAATTTATTGAAGGCTACATAGTACATATGCTCCATTGTTAACTTTTAGAAGTTTGTACAGTTCTATGGTTCAACTCCTCAATAAGTGGAATGTGTTTCTGTGCTTATTCAGCATTATGAGAATCATGTTTTGGATAATGTTAACAGAAGGAATTGCATGAGGATAACTCCCCACCCATAAAATCATTACATCACAACTTAAGGAAAAGTGGAGAGGAGCATCATCTGTAGGTAACTG
The DNA here is from genome assembly GCA_964036315.1 of Acanthosepion esculentum. Lineage (NCBI taxonomy): Eukaryota > Metazoa > Mollusca > Cephalopoda > Sepiida > Sepiidae > Acanthosepion > Acanthosepion esculentum. The sequence goes on from OZ038498.1 coordinate 87,876,949, forward strand.
ATAAGAAAAAGATTTTGTTATGAAAATTTCTGTCAAACCTGCCCAAGCTATTGTAGAATAGTTTTGTCTCTTTTGTTGAAACAAAACCTCCAATCAAATCACACTAAAAATGCTGGATCCCATTCAATCACTGAAGTAGCATTAAACCTGATCAATACTTAGATGGGGGATTGCTTTTGAACCCTGGGTACCTTAAGCAACTTCATATAATCCAAAATGTTTCAACTTTAAATAACCCACAAAAAGTTGATAAACCATAAAAAACAAATCAATAATAAAAAGAATTTAACATAACGAGAGAATGGTTGTTTACTGGCCATATTTTATTTACAGTCACTCTCATTTATGCTTTTCACTCACTTACTCTCTTCCCTATTATATAATGGAAAGTTCTGCAGCATTGTGTTTATAATTTTAGTGTGTTTTTTTTCCCTGTTACTCCTACATCATTTTTTTTACTATTCTGTGATAATAAATTGTTGTAGAATTATCTATTTCATCTATTGGATAAACATGTTAATTGTATAATAAGAATCCATTTCTATCCATCCTAGACACAAATTTGTAGATATGAGTTTAGAATTAGAGAGAATGGGGTGTGGAAGATTTTAGAATAAATGTGTTGTAGAAAATGAAGAACAATGTGACTTAATATTAGAATACTAAAGACCAACACCTTCCCTACCCGCCCATATGTTGACCAAATACAGTATTTTTATTGTTTTTAATTATAGGATGAAAATAAAGTCTATTCCTTTCTTTTGATTCACAATGACACACAAAGTCCGTGTAAAAACCTTTCAAGGAAAGAGAATTTAAAATTATTTTTTTAAAAAAGCGTGAAGAAAGGAAAATTAGTTTTTGTGAAATACTTCTAATTTGTTTAATCATCCCCATTTTTCATCTGTCAAAATTAGCAAAATAACTTCAGCTAATCTCTCGACAAAAACATCAACTTTTTTCTAATACTTGAACACTTCCAAGAATTTCCATTAATATATTTTTCTCCTTCATTGTTCAAAGTTTAAAGGGAATTTCAGCTGACATTTGCTGAATTCTGGAAAACTCATTTGTTTCCTCTTTCGGCAAGACTTTGGGAACCAACAATTTCCCTTTTTGTCTGTTAAAAGGGAATCATCTATTAGTTTCAATTAGCACTTCTGTCTAATAAATATAATTTTAAGTAGTCATGAATGTACATCAAGTACATAATTTAGATGCATTGGCATTATTATTCATTATTTCCTGTCTTTCTATAATAAGACTCGTTAATTTTCTTCCTAATTTATAAAAGCAATGCCAACCACAAGTATTTTGTATAAGGCATAATTTTTTTAAATTATTATGACTGATTTCAGAAAAAATAATAGTCGAATTAGGTAATTTCAATACAGATATTTCTAAATAGCTTAAAAGATGTCCTATCAGACGGCATTTAAGCTAGCTGCTGCGGTGGGCCTTCAGCTTGTTCAGGAGTTTGAGAGTCCCTAATTCTTTTTGCAAGGCCTACTGCTGCCATATGCAGTAAGCAACAATAAACTACAGAACTCAAAATTGATCACTGCATGTAAGTATTACATTAATATTTAAGCTTATCTTTTATAAATTCAACAATAATTTTTCTGCTGCCACTTAATTTAAGGACAATTTCATTTACATAGGTCTTTACTTTCTGTATAAACAATTATTTTTATTTCGTGGGTGAGTTTCACTGGATTTCGCAATTAACTTCAATTCTTCCCAAATTTATTTCCATGTTATAAAAATTGTTATCATACAAAAAATTTGTTGCAAAAAATTACATTAAAAAAAAAAATCTTGCCAACAATCACTGTAATGAAAACTTCAAAGTTTCAGGATTGCAGGTCCAGATCTGGCTCAGAATGTTTTTAATTTGCTCATGGAGTCAGCCTAATTCCAAAATGGTACGATATGTTGAGCTATGGCCTCTAGGAGTAAAGTTGAAAAAGTGTGACACACTGACATTCACATTTATTTATATAGATATGCCATAAATTTTTAAATTATATATATAATTTTCATTTACTTTGAAAACGTCTAAGACATCTAGTCTCCCCTGGCTTGATGATGAAGCCATTATGGGTCATTAATTATTCAAGAATAGTAATATGTATATTTTTAAACCACTCAGTCAGACTTTCATGTTAACGATATTTAACAAATGGAAAAAAGCCCAAATTCATATTGCCTATACTTCTTAGCTCAGATTATCTACTCCCACATCCCCTATCTGGGATTTCTCCAAAGCAATGCATTTGAAATATTTGCAAGTCAGTGGAAACACTTTTCCAAAAGCCTTGACAACAAATTGTGAAGTGGGTAACGTCTTTATACTGAGTGGACAACTCTCCTACTACTAACTATGAGTTAACTACACAGCTCAATTACAAGTCTGACCAGGGTGGCTTTACCATCTTGTCACACAAAATCTCAAAGTTTGACAATATCATCAAGTTCAAATAATGTACACACTTTAAAATTATAATTAAAAAGTTGCTCAAACATTAAAGAAATTATTTTTATTCTGATAATTAATATTTCAGAATTAAGTTTTAGACTTTTATATTTTATACAATGGACAAGAATGTATATTTTGATCTTAGACAAAAGAGATTAAAGAAAAGAAAAGGTTTTGTTGCCAGGAACAAACTTGCAGTGTACTACATTTTATTAATATAATAATCATTAAAAAAAAGAATGCTAAAACCATTTTTTTTTAAAGTTAATTTAGGTTCCTGTTTGAACAAAACTCATCAATTAATGTTTATAAACTTAAAAAAACTTTAAATTTTTAACCTTAAGTAAAACACTAAAATATAAATTAACTGTTGGAGATTTCATTTTGATATTTGACACTCAAGTAAATTATCTAATATTTCTAAAAACAATAAACCAGATTTTATTTATGAATCTCAATCAGTTTGTGTCTTGCTGGTATTTATAAAATTCATCATCTTGATATTAACAAAGCGTATTAAATTTTATTAATTATATATTAATTGTAAATTTAATATCCCTTCTATACTTCCTTATAGATGAAGTCAGATTTATTATGCAAGTCAATATTTTCTCAAAACTGATGGTGGTAAAATGATCAGAATATATATTTCTATTTATGATAAATATATCTTGTGAATTTCAGCTATAATATCTGTTTTTATTAGAAATATTTTCAATAACTTAATTAGTGATGAGATTTTATTATTCAATATAACAGTTGTTCATTATTTCATTTCACACATAAAAGATTCCAAAAGATAAACAAGATATTGTAAAATTATTGAGTGATGGAAATATTTAAAATTGTACAAAAGTTGAACAGAGATCATAGGACAATAAAAAAATGAAAATATTAGCATAAAAACAAGAAAAAAAAACTAGCTTTTGGACAATACATTTTTGAGTGGTACAGTTCATAACCAAAGAACTTTGAGATAAAGTGTATATTTATACAAGACAATGCTCCTTCACAATTTGCAAAGCTACTGTTCACCTTGCCAAAAAAGTCTTCAAAACAAACTAATGAAATCATCCTAACCTCTACAGTTATTAAACAAACAGAAAATTTCTTGTCCATCATTAGAGATTGACAAGAGAAAACAATATTCAAATAAATATCTGGAAAGCAATAAAAGTGCTGCAAATAATGTTAAAGTTGAAACAGGAGAAAATTTAACAAAATCAATAACTAAAAACTGATGAAGGTTATAGAATGTCAAGGAGATTCATATTAACATGTAAAATAATAATTTATTCGGATATATGGAATAGTGTATTAATCAAACATATGTTTCTATGAACTATACCTTTTGGATTTATATACGAGGTGCATTCAAAAAGTATCTGATTATTTTTCCTACCAATACTAATGCTACGCAGGCAAAATCCTTTGGGTGGGAAGTGATGCCACCCTTCCTATGCATGTGAAATTATTTGTGTCGATAGGTTGCATCAGTTCCAAGCTGTTATGTATAGACATTTAGTACATGCTCGTTGGATTTTCATTTTTACACAAGATAACCAAATGGGTAATTTTTTAACACATCTCATAAATGAAAAATTATTTCCCACTTAGTTTATATAAACCTGATTCCCTATCAGAGTTATTATCAATACTTTTAATAATGGTAATTGTAATATTAACTGTTTCTTTATAAGGAAACATTTGGCACTCATTGACTGAGCAGCCAGTACTACTGTTAGTTGAAATTTATAAAAACTTTCTCCTTAAACAATTTTTCTAAAAAATAAGTTTCTCAAGTCTAGTAGCTTTTTATCACTCTTTCCAGCATTTATTGGGATTTCCTTCCTAACCTTTTATTTGTAGTAGTGTGGAATGTCAACATCTTTATTATGAATAAAAAAAGAAAAACTTATCTTAACCAACACGTTTTTTCCTCTGAGGGATTTTATCAAGGCAAATGCAAGGATTTTATTTTGTAACAAGTATTTATATACAGAAGCAAAAATGTTATTGGTTTATCAAAAATTTTAAAGTTTAGGAATGCTCATAAGTATTCATTAGGTTAGCTGAAAAGTCAGGCAAGCTATGGAGGACATGACATGACAATTCAATGTCCAATAAACGAAAGTAAGTGAGGTCTTGAAATTTTTTAATGCAAATTAGTATTTAAATTATTTTGGTTGGGGATTAATTTGTGTGTTATATATTTTGAATAACATGAAGTTAAGGATTTAACCATTTACTTTCAATTTTTTAACATTTTTGTAGTCATGTATGTTGACTTGGGAAGTAGTAATTCTTTCAGGAATGGAAATATTGGGGAAAAAATTCAGGACACAGATTTATATTTTGATAAGATTCAATAGTGGCACTTTCGAGAATTTTCCTACTAAGTTATTTTCTTCACCAAGTGTTGTATTCTTTAGATCAATATTGTAGTTGAATTTATTTCTATGTATAACCAATGCATTTGATAAATTGTTGTGCGTAAGATAGCTTTTGTGTTCATAGATACATTATTTTAAATTTCTGAAAATTCCCCCAATGTATTGTGAAGAACAGTTCTGGTAATTTATTTTATATATACCTGCTTCAGAATTATTATTGTCATGGGTATTTTTAGTTCTGATCGTATCCATAATAAGGATAGATAAATATATGGTGTAATTAATATGATGCATTGCTTATATAAATATATCCTAAAATTTTACCAACATTGGCTAATGCCTATTTTATTGCATAAACATTGACTTGCATAATAAAATCAGTTTAAACTTTATAAGTTAAAGAAAATGAATACCATTTCACTAATATTTCTACAGGTGTTAATAACTGAAATGTAAAGATTTATAAAATCAATAAGTGGAGCTTACCAAGAGTTGTTGAATTATTTTGTTCCATGGCTTCACGCCATTTAATTCGCAACCCTTTTTGTATGCAACAACAAGTTCCTCTGCAGTGCATATTGGAGCTGAAAAGAGAGAGCATAATTACTGAAGCCTGCAATACAAAATATAAATACTAAGCAAAAAAATGTCATTATGAATGTTGATTTTTTAACAAAATTAAGCCAATAAAATTACAGAACTGATTTTTAAGCTTTTTTTTTTTTTTTTTTTTTTTTCCTCAATTGATTCATTTTTAATTTTCTCAACATTCAACATTAGAGAAAGAAAGTTTAACATTGCAATATTTCTTGTTCTACTACAGGGTGTGATGAATAAATTGTTGCCATTTTATATTTTTTAATTTTGTGCATGCGCATTGGTTTTTATTTTATAAAACAGTATAGTAGGGTCAGTTGGGCACTGTCTGTGAGAAAAAGAATACCATGATGCAATTCACTCCACCAGAAATTTTGAAACAGCATACTGTACTGCTTGGCATTTGCACCGGAAGCTTCAATACAAACATTTCAGAGTGTTTGGGTGTCAATCTGAGGACTGTGCAGAGGATTCAGAAAGAGTTGGACGAGTCTAATGGTGATTACAAAGGTACAGCAACTCAGAAAACTCACTCTGATAAGAAAAAAATTCCCAAATTTGTTGGTGAGAGCCTCAGACACAAGCCTATATTAAGTGCCTTGAGGAGGTAGTGCTGACCTGGGTCAAGAGGGTGGAAGACCCTGTCTGGCAACAGGATTCTGCACCATGCCACACAAGCAGTAGAACCCAGTCATGGCTGTCAGACAAATTCTGCAACCACATCACCCCTTACATCTGGCCACCTAACTCCCCAGACTGCAACCCCTTTGATTATTATGTGTGGGGTACAATTAAGCAAGAGACCAACTCCTTGTAAAAAACCAAAGATGAACAGAAGGCAAGGATTATGGCAGCATTCACCAACTTAAACAAGGAAAGAAGAAGACTTGCAGGAGAATCCAAAGTTGAGTGGAGGCTGTGGCTGAAACCAATGGCAATTTTATTGAATAAATTTACTCTTTAGTATTTCAAGATATTTTTGTGCAATTTTGGTAAATATATCTGTTAAAATGAGATGTCAGTGTTACTTTCATTTTTGCAGAATTCAAACTACAATTTATCCATTGCAGCCTGTATATGATCATTTTAAAAATTGTAGTAAATATTCTTAAAACTATAACAAATTGACATTTGAAAACAACAAAAACTAAAATAAGAATAAAGAAAGTTATAATACAAAAACTGTAAAATAATATCCTGAAAAAAAAACAAAATATGCAGTCAAGTATTATCCTGATGGAATGTTATGCACCATAATCTCATTTTAAATGCTTTTGGCAATTAATAAATTCAATTGGTCTAATTTAAAGTTGTACTTGTTCAAATCAGTTATTTCTCAAGAAGAGGTTTATAGTTGGATGAATAAAAGCTTTTGGTACAGTTAATTGTAGTTCTTTTGAATTGCTCAATGACCTCTTGCTTACTGGAAATAACTTTTTGATTACCAAGTCATTACTATTATTAAAGATTGATTTATTCAAACTATTGTCTTCATCTTGATTGTTATAATCCCATCCAAGTGTCAGTAAAAGTATCCTCTGGATTTGACTGTCTTGGAATAAGGTACAGATGCTGATTGCTTGATTGATCAAAATTTAAAGAATTCTTTATTGTCCTCGATAATTTATGTAAACATTTTGGCAAAATCAAAACAGACTCAAAAGTCACATTAAGGGTAAGTCATGTTCATTTTGTTTGTATATTTATTTTTATGCTATATTTTATAAATATTCCTACGTGGAAGAAAAAAAAACTATCAGAACTTGTGCATAGAAAAATTAATACGTGAAATATGAGCAGTTGGCCACTCCTGGCACTAGGCTATTATCATGTTGCATAACCAGTTGGTGTCATTTGGACAGTTCAAATATAATTATCTTGTTATGGCTTTTTTTTTTTCAGAAAAAATTGTGATATTGTCCATTTTTACAGTACTTTGGCTGCTATCAGATAACTATATACAAAAATTAAAATTCAGATAATTGTTGGATTTTAAAAGTTAATGTTAATATAGAAATATTTTCTGAAATATGTAGATATTTGTACAGTATTTTTTCTTTTGTTGGCAATTTATCAGAAATATCTCTTTCGTTGTGTTGTTGGCTATAATGACAATATAATATCTTTCTATATTAATTATACTTTAATTTAAAAATTGTACTTTTTTCAAATTATAGATTTATAAAATTTAAGAATTACCTTCAACAGGTAAAAATAGGATTTTTTAAATCATTTCTTTGCTAACAAGGAGAAAATATCTCTTGCTATAATAATGTTGTGGTAAATGTAACAGTACCAGCTGTCAAAACAAGCAAAAGTAATAGTTTGTAATTAGTGATTTAAACCTGTGAAGAAAGATTTAAAAATGGAAATCAATTCTTTTGACAGGAGCTTTCGTTGAATGTTTTTATGGTCCATAATACATAGTAAAAGGGGTATTGGAAGTTTTTGATTTGGTAGATTTTTTATTTTTTTTTAGGTAGAGGATTGTCTTGTTTTTAAGGATGTTGAAATGGTTCATTGTTTCCAGAGGATTTTTTAACTTTGTGGTTTCTTCCAGTTGTGTTTTTTATTCTTTGAGGAGGATCACTGCTGTGGTTTATTTGGGGAATTTTGGTTAGGTAGTTATTACCTCTCTAGGTATCTCACTTTTAGAGTCATTGACAAGGAAGACCTGTGACTGGATTGGAGAAGTTTGTGATCTGATTGCAAGGCTTTGGCTTGGTAGGTAATTTTGGAGTGTCATGAGAGGAAGCTCTTAAGGTCTTTGTTGACAAGATGTTTGCGACATGTTTCATTCATTTTCTTTTTTGTTTTCTTTGGACTGGCTTGTGTTTTTTTTTTATTAATTTGGTTTTTACAGCGATTACAAATAGACATGGTTTCAGTTTTTTTATGTTATCTTCTTTTATGAATGTTGGCCAGTCATTCAATCCTATAGCTGCCGCTTAAGAGATTTCTATTTATCCAATCGACTAGTATTGGTTGTAGTTGACATATGCCCAATACTCATATTGGACACATTTCTGGTTTGGGTTTCTACTATTCTTTGTGCTTCTGGGAATGGTATGTTTCTTCTGTATTTCACCTCTATGATTGTTTTGGCTTTCCTCAAGATTACAAACATTCATGTGTATAGCAGATAGTCTCCATGACAGCACATTTAATACCTCTGTCAAATTCTCCATCAAAGTGGTTGACATCTGCCTGCATCTTTTACACATTGATTGTCCTCTACATTTGGCTAGGTGATGCCCATATTTTTAACATTTATAGCATCTAAAGAGAACGTATGTCTTAGTTCATTTCCTTCAAAGTGTAAAAGATTTTGATTTGGTATTTTGGTATTTTGGGAGGGTTATGCATATTTGTATGAATAAGTTTGCCATAACCTTTTATGCTTATTCTGCTAAGGTCTTGATTTTTTCTATGCCTATTTCTATCTTGTCCAATGTGCAAAGAGAGAGTTCAGGGCTTTTGATGATACCCTTACTTGTGTTTCATAGGGATACATTTTTATGTTGTGGAATGCGTCAACAATACCTCAAGATGCTTCTTTTTTCTAGAAGATTTCTAGATTTCTTTGGGGTCAATATCGAGGATATACATTTTCCTATAAGCAATAGTGACAGCCTTGAAAAAGGAGTTTCACCCACTGATTCTAGCACAAGAAATTTTGAGAATTCAGGCAAGCCTTGTGCATTATCCTTATTCAAACAAATGTCAGAAAATTGTTGCTTGGATGGTTTATTATATGCCATATTTTTCTTCAATAACCTTCACCATCCATGCTCTTTACTCACATCAGAATCCAATATTGATATATTAGATTCACTTGTAACCTACTCTACCCAAGTTTTTCTTTTTTAAGTTGGAAGGGATTACACCTCCAGGCAATTCTCAGACATACCAACAGGGCAATATATATATATATATTAGAGATGGACAGTTTAACTGAAAATCAACTTTTTTTGGTTTCATCTTCACACTGTGAAACTACATTGAATTTTTTTTACAAAACCAAAATCTTTCATTTTTTTTTTAATGCTATCACTACTGAGTGACCATATCCAAAGAAACACTATTGAAAAAGACTTTCAGATGTTTTTTTTTGTTTTTGTTTTTTTTTAAGCTTTTCACCCCAAGCAAGGCTGGAAGCCACTAGCACGCAAGGGGTTACAGAAGGTTTGGAGGAAGAGCAGATAGGAGTGGTAAAGGAGAGGATGTGGAGAAAGATAGTGGATCGATCAAGGCAAGGGGCTTACAGAAGATTTGGAGTGAGAGCAGATAGGAATGAAAGGGGGAAAGTATGCGGAGAAGAGAAGTGGATAGATCAAGGCAACTGGAGATGTCGATTGACGTTACACTTAAATAGATTATATTTGTCAGGGAAACAGGAATAAAGAAGGGAGTTCCACAGGCAAGATGTGCGAGACATGAAGCTATTGGAGTAGAAGAGACGTCTACATCTAACAGTTTCAACGGTGAAGGGGTGGGAATGGGATGCCAGCCTCGTAGGACGTTTAAATTCATGAGGCCTGGGAACCAGCGAAAGCAGCTCATCAGAGCAATTACCGTGAAAGTATTTGTAAAAAAGACAGAGCGAGGCAACGGCGCGTCTGTGAGAGAGCGACTGCAGACGCGATGACAGATCAGGGCCAATTACATTGCATATCCGTCTCTGGATCTTATCAAGAACCCTGAGGTAAACAGCAGGGGCTCCAGACCATATATGGCAGCAATACTCCATGCAAGGGCGAATGGTTGATTTATAGATTTGGAGGATCGATTCTGGAGAGAAAAATTTCCTGGCTCGGCACAGGGAGCCAACTTTCCTTGCGGTGGATGAAGCAATTGACTCAATGTATTTGTTCCATCTCAGATCAGCGGACAGCGTTATGTTAATAAAATTTAATTTTATCAATATTTATATAGTTATTGTAAGAGAAAAAGATTGAAAAAAAATGTTAAAAACATTAAATTAACTATTTTTTTGGAAATAAATGTAAAATCTGTTTACAAAAGAAATGAAGAAAAAAAAAGGAAATACAACAGCTATGACACCTGGAAATAAAAGTATGTTTTCAAACAGAAGGAAAATACAACATTATGTCTGAAATCTATTTGTTTCAGTTTTAAAAAAAAGAAAAAAGAAAGCTTTTTGTGGTAAAATTAAGTTAACAAAATAGCAAGTAAAAATACAAAAATATTTGCCAAATTCATCTTAATGTTAAATTTTATGAAGTTGGACTTTTTGTAAGGAAGGGTAAAATTGTTTTCTAGTAAGAAGCCAGTACGCCAATAACGAAAACAAGAAAAATGAATGAAGATTTTTTATGAATAAATTTGTTACTTATCTGGGGAATACACTTAAATTAGATATTAAGAATAAAATAGTTTTAATTTCACTTTTAAAATGTGTATATTTCCAGTTATGCGAGTTTCTAGTGTATAATTGTTTGTTTTCTACAAATAAAATTATGTTTCTATCTAGCAAATACACCTAAAATTAGATATTAAAAAAATATAGTAAGTTTTAATCTCATTTTTAAAAATGTGTCTATTTTCAAAACTGCAACATTTTTTTTTTTTTAACCCAAAGAAAAATTTAATCTTTTTTAACCACTAGTGTTTGGTGGGTGTTTTACTGTTCTGGCTATAAAATTCTTCTAAAGGAAAATTAATTCATTTTTATTTTTACAAATATTATGTTTTTATCTAGCAAATACACTAAAGATTATATATTAAAATGATTAAAAATATTAAAATAGTTTTTAATTTCAGTATCAAAATGTGTATCTAAAAAAGAACAGGTGATACTTGCAGATTTGGAAATATACACATTCTAAAAATGAAATTAAAAGCTTTTATTTTTAATATTTCATTTTTAGGTGTATTTACTAAATAAAAACAATTTATTTAGGGAAAAAACTCATTGTTTTTCCTTGTTTAGAAGAAATTTATTTGCAAAACCCCAATAACAATTGATTGGCATACCAGAAAAGAATTGCTGTATTTTTAATTATTTTAAACATGAGGGCTTTCATTTTTTTGGCTTTTTAAAAGCAAATTATCAGCATTTCTGGATATAAATGAGAGAATTCTTTGCCTCTAAATAAAATAATTAATTGCTTGAAAATAAGTGTCTGTCAGTGTCAGACAGTAGTTTCAATAATCTGAAGGTTCTTTTACCACACATACTATCAGTTGCTCTTTTTCCTTTTTTGCTTACTTTATAATTTTTGAAGGAATTCACTTCATGGCGTCTTCTAATTGAGTATACAATTTCAAGAATATTGATAAAGATTGGTCACTTTGATTTTGCGAAACAAAGTAACATGTAAAATTTAGTCTAAAAAAAAAAATTTTTTTAAATCATATTTCACATTTTTAGCTGGTTAAAGCAAAATACCATTTTAATTCACTGAAAAAAAATAATTCAATGACTAAAAAGCACATACAAATTACATATTTAGAAAGATGATTTTATTTTCTTTCCAGCCACATGAATATTTTTAAGATTGGACCAGAAATACACTAGAAATTACGAGTTGAACGAACTAAGTTTCAAATTTATCAATCTCAAATGAAATCAGATATTGACTGGAAATGCTATCACTACACAGGAAAATGAATGGCTTCCTTAGACAGTAAAAATACTGAATTAAAAACCAAATCGAAAACCATGGTATCAAAGAAAAAAAAAAAGGGAAACCGCTACAGAAACATAAACTGACAAACTGACAAACTCTAATATATATATATATATATATATATATATATATATATATATATGAAAAGAGCAGCACATGTTAATTACAAATACTTACAAACAATCATCTGTGCTGTTAATTTAGACATTCATTAATTTCATATCTGAAAATACCTTTAAAAAGCATAAATAAATACAAATTGGAAAAAAGGTAAAAACAAATAACCCTAATAATACAAAACAACCTCCAATCTTATGCAAACAAACTTATTGATCAAAATATAACAAGCACAGATTGCTATAAAGAATAACCATCCCTTATTCATTTGAAATCCTTCAAAATGTAATTTTAAAAAATGCTATAAAGAATAACATTCTCACTTAAATAAATGAGAATGTCAGTGTGTAACACTTTTTTTTTAAACTCCTAGAGGCCATACCTAACATACCATACCAATTTGGAATCAGGCTGGCTGTGAGCAAATTGAAAACATTATGGACCAGATCCAGACCCGCAATCCTGAAATTTTGGATTCCCAAGTTTTCATTACTGCAACTGTTTTTGATAAATTTTTTTTTATACGATTTTTTGCTACAAATTTTTTGTATAGAACAATTTTTATAACTTAGAAATAATTGAAACTAATTGCGAAATCCAGCAAAAGTCACTCATGAAATAAAAGTAATTGTTTGTATGGAAAGTAAGGACCTATGTACATGAAATTGTCTTTAAATTAAATGCAGCAAAAGAATTATCGTTGAACTTTTAAAAAGTAAGCTTAGCTATTAATGCAGTACTTAAATGCAGCAATCAATTTTGAGTTCTTCTGTAGTTTATTGTTGCCTATTGCATACTGCAACAGTATACTTTGCAAGAAGAAATTCTCAGCCAACATAGGACCAGGTTGCAATCAAGAGAGCCAAGGCTGCAGCAAGGAAAAGAAAATCCTGTCCCAGATCAAACGGCAGCCAGGACAGCTTCTAATGCTGAGAATATGCAAAGAGTTAGGGACTCTCAAACTCCTGAACAAGCTGAAGTCCCTCTGCAGGAGCTAGCTTAAATGCTGCCCAATTTAAGTAAATAAAACTCACAAAGATACCAATATCTATGTGAATGTAGACATATGTTTACAACTACATGCACACATGCAATGATGTGACATCTTTATCACATATTGTCAAATAAGACTATAACAACATAGTTCCAAATAAATACCTATACATGTAGTTGTACTTTAATAAGCCTTTAGGTATAAACCATTACATTTTCTGTTCCATTATCTAAAGAGCTAAAAAATCATTGTCATGAACAGATAAACTTCTACCAATCTATTGCCATACTTTTGTCAACATCCCAGTCCAGAGAGCTTTGTGACATGTATTTTGGTGTTTAGCAAAGAAATAGAAGAAACAAAAAAATGGAAACTGCAATAATAGGGTTACACAAAAGTCTATGTAATTTACAACATAATTATAATTAACAGTCAACAATAAATGTCATGTAGACTGCTGTTAAAGTATGACTTAATTATCAGAGACAATAATTGGAGCAAATCATCAGCAGTGGTAAATTCAGTCTGAAAGTAACAACTCCAAAATGAATTTTTAAAAATATCAGGATTCTTTCAGAATAGTTTTCTATTAAATTGCACATATTCAACATCACAATCACGAGTCCTGTAACCCATTAAGGTTGTAGTGGAACCATATGTACTTCAGCTGTAACAGAAGTGGTGGTGTTTCCTGGGTAAGATAGCCTGACAGAGCCCAATCCTCTCCAGGTTAGTTTTCCTTCTCCAACACTGGTTGCCAACCAAGGCTATAGGATCCAGCTTGTCCTGCTATTTTACCCATAACAAGAGTGGAGCGAGTAAATGGCCCTCCTCAGGTTTTGAATTCACTGTTGTCCTTCTCTTAGACTGGTTGCCACCCAAGGTTAGACTCAATCTGTTCTGCTATTTACCCATAGCTGGAGGGAGAAGAGATGGATTCATACCTTTCCCAAGGGAATTAGCATATAAGTGAATTTAATGGACTCAAATGGCTCTCCAATTCTTCAAACTGAACCACTATCCTTTACTCCATCTTGCCTCCTAAAATTCAGATTCAACTTCGTCCAAGGGAAACAGCCAGTAATCACCCAAAATTTTCCCCTTAACAATAAAAATAACAGAAAGCTATAGCAAAAAATACAGATGTTAACACTTACAACAGAAAAAGAAACTGAGTCAGACTAGTTTCCAAATCGGCAACATTTTAAAATCTACATTAACAGAAAACAGTCCCTTCAGTTTTGTTTTCTAAATGGTTTCCTCTTGTGTTAGTGCTAGAGTCAACTCCTTTTTCACCATGTAAACTTATCTAATATTGCAGACTTCCTATGCCAGCATGTGGTCATCATAGAACCAAAGGCTGCTAAATGGTTCTTTCAATGCCTCTGGTTTATTATCTTTGCTATTAAATCATGCATTGTTTTCAATGTCTCAAATTTCATTGACTTACTTCTGTTTCTCCTCTTGTCCTTGGAATCCTACTTTAGTGAAACATTAATAAAATTCAATCAGTCACATAGTATAACAATCATACTATGGCTAACATATGAATTTATTTTTCTGACTAAAGATACATTATAGGAATTAGTTGCAATTCCTTTAGTAGGGCAAAGGTTGAAAGGATCTGGTTTTGGTTGTGTATCAGAACTCCTCAACTTCTATTCATGTAATTGGTACATATGAAGTTTCTATTTTTTAACATTTAGTTTTTAATATAAACCAATGCACAAGGAAAATCAATCTCTTGCTATAGTTAAAAACAAAAAATTCCCAAACAAATGCCACAATGAATGAGTCTACCTTCTTTATGTGCGCTTCCTCTTTGCCTATTCACCTATGTAAATGTTATAGAAAATATTCTTCTTGACCAAAAAAATCTTGATCAGTCCAATTCGTTATTGCAAGAAAATTATCTTTTTATTAATGAAATAATTACTTTCAATTTAAAGGAGAGTATTGATCTGGAAACACATTGTTTACAACTAACCATTTAATGATAGTCAGCAAAAACTATTTCAAAACTTATTAAAGAATATTTATGAAACTATATCTTGATTTGAACTGTGAAACAATAAAGAGATTTATTAAAACCTTAACTTCATACACGAAAAACAATATTCATACAGTAAAATAAAGTGTTGCTGTTATCATGAAACAAGTATTTTGTGGTGGAGATATACCTTGCCAAAGCAAGAGAAGGCACATTATCTGTACTTGTGCTTGTAGGCACCATGGACCTGCGAGACGAACTTCGGCAAATCAATATTGAAGTGACACAATGCATGCGTTATTGGTGAGAACAAGGCTAACACAAGCAAGAGATCTCGGTTTCTTGCCAGAGACTGAGGAAGGATAAAATGAGCTGACTTTTTAGTTCAGGGGAGTTTGTTCTTTGAGACTGGTGAATGTTATACCCATGTTCCAGTGAAAGAGCGATAGTACTGTTGTTTATGGTGGGCAAGAAACAGTCCTGAGCAAAGCGTTGTTCCAGTTTCCATGTCAGCAGGAACAGATTAGAGTAGAAATTTATTTTTCCTACCACCCAATTTTTGTTTTTGTTTTTATTGTCTTTGATTTTAGAGATTACGTCGTACCTTGAAAAACCTTCTTGAAAAATAACTCTTTTTAAGTATTTACCAATAGTAAACAATAATTAATGCAGAGCTTAACTTCCTTTACAAAAATAAAAGCATGTGTAGAGTAGGACAGGGAGCTGTATCATACGGAGGGACATCTGTAAGAACAACACTGGTAACCCATTCATGAAATGGACTAACCCAGCCACAAGCAAGATGTGGCATGTGTATGAACAGCACAAATATAAACAAGGCTAGCAGGAAGCCTGGGGATGTGGACAGATTGCAACAGTCACTCAAACACTTTATATGCTGTCACCAATAGGATCTTTATTTTAGAACTGCAAAAAGTACCAATCTTCAAATTGACAACTTTGAAACATGGAGACAAAACCACCTATGGACCAACAATATTTTCAGCTTATGCAACAACATGTTGAACTACAAAAGGCAAACATCACACCACAAAGGGAAGGGCTTCATGGCCAGCCAAACACGTCTCTTGACAGAAAACCAAAACAATCTACAATAGGAGCAGACGCAACAGACAGTGACTGGGTGATGTCTATTGATACATGGACTTGTTATAAAGAGATGTGTGAACTAACGAACTGGGTAGTTATCCAGGATCAACTGAGGACGACGTGTACACCAGAGATGAACAGGCTGCTACTCGACCTAGTGGGGGCCAAGAAACTCAAATCTGCCACAGAAGATCAGCGCTTACGGCAAATATGGCTTGTTGCTGTCAGAAGTCACAAAGAAGTGCAGAGGCGAAACTTTCACACCATGAGGCAGAAAGAGGGGAGTTTATCACACATTTTTTAGCTCACTATGAGCTTGCACCAAATTTTGCAAGTTTATAGTCACTTGCCCAAACACAACAAACTGCGGTTGGCCAGTGAATTACTCCAGCATAATGTACATGCTAATATCAAACACCAGAGAAAAATATTGTCAGAGGCTGTTACCCTCAGCACTCTAAAGCAAAAATCCAATAAGTTAGTCAGCTAACAGATGACTGATAAGTTAACTCCATATCTCCACAGCACTATACACCCCGTTACATTATCCAATGTGCAAAGGTCAGACTGCAAACGACAGTCCCAGAAAGTCAAGACCTCCCTGATTCAATAATACATCAAGCCCTGCAGAGAGTAAGGAAGGACTTCATATCCCAATGGATTGGAAGGGCTGACCAGTGACCAAGTTAGCATGTTTTAATTGTGGATTAATCAGGCACACGGAGAGCGTGTGCTAGAGACCCAAAAAGGGGTAAACTAACAGATCAATGATGAGCACAACAGGAACCTCATGTTCTCACCACTAAAGGGCACATCCCAGCAGACAGCCCATCAATTTATAGTAAACAGAGGGGTAAACACAGCACAACCAACTTAAATGCAACAGAAACATTTGGAACAGAAGCAAGTTCTAAGGAGGACCTTCAGATCCACCACCATCCTTGATGATAGAAGCAACCATCATTCCAGAAGCCCATGCTGAATTCAGGTACACCTCCATGGGACTGGCTAGGCTACGCACCCACTAAATCGCCATGGTAGCTGACACTGGGGTACAGACATGCTCCAGCAGACCTGAGATATAGAAAGTTTTTAGATGCCCAGACAAATGCCTAGTGCCAACTAGTCACCAAATCCAGGGCATCACAGAGGACCAGCTACACATAAAAGGCATAATATTCACACATATCAGAGTTGGTGCATGAGAAACACGCCAAACCATATAGTGTCAGAGAACATATCCGGGTTTTACCTATCTGGATTGGTCTTGAAGGATCTAGGTCTACTACCTCCCAACTTTCCAACCCAACATCATAGCAGAATGTGACAAGCAGCAACATTAGAAAAGCCCTATGTGAATGCCCTCAAAGAATGGCCATCCCACCTAAGCCGACAAACATCCAAATTACCCCTATGGAGAGCAATAGAATCTAACCTGAGCAATGGATGCTGGAGCATTTGGGATCCAGCACGTTCAACATATGGTCGCACCAACTGCTACAGACCATGAAGGGAAAACTCTTGAACATCACCTTCATTCCATGGACAATACCAACAGCAGTCCACACCCCAAAGAAAAAAAAAGATTAAACAGGACATTGACCAGAATGTTGCACTGGGCATCATCAAACCAGTGCCGGTGGGTATGCCTACAAATTTCTACTCTAGGATAGTGATTGCACCAAAAAAATAGATGGCTTGCCCAGGCGCAGAGTAGACTTGAAGAAGCTCAAAGCTGCTACCATACCCCATCTCTATTTAATCACGCCTTGATGGTGCCAGCACATACAAGGAAAACTGTCCTTGACACATGGAATGGGTACCATAGCCTTCCCCTCTCCCCAGATGCATATGATGCAACTACATTCATCACTGAATGGGGCAGATATTGATACCTTCAGGCCCCACAGAGATTCCATGTGTCAGGAGATGTATATAATTGATTAGACAATATAACCATCAATGTGGTCCAAAAAATCTGATGTATCGATGATAACATACTCTGGGATGACTCCATAGAAGCATCATTTTGGCACACAATGGACTACATTACACACTGCAGCAAAACCGATATTTTCTTCAACCTGGAGAAATTTCACTTTGCAGAAAAGGAAGTGGATTTTGCTGGGTTCTGTGTATAAGGAAACAAGATAAAATCCACTAAGAGGATGACGGAAGCAATCCTGCAGTTCCCTACACCCAAAAACATCAGCAACATCAGGTCCTAGTTTGGACTTGTGAAGCAAGTCTCATATACATTCTCCCAAGTCGAGATAATGGCCTCTTTCTGGGAATTGCTACAAACAAAGGACTGGAAGTTCAACTGGGACAATACACTTGACCAAATATTCAACAAATCAAAACAAAGGATTGCATGAGAAATTGAGGACAATGTAAAGACATTCTAGCCAGATCCCAACTTACCAGTGATGCCAAGTCATGCTATACACCAGTGAAGGGGGAAGGACTGGTACTAGTATACGGATTAGAGTTATGTCAAATGTTCATATTGGGATGTCTGAAGCTACTAGTAACATTGGACCACAAACCCCTAATAAAAATTTTCTTGGACAAGGCTCTGAAGGACACAAAAAACCCATGACTATTCAGCCTCAAGGAATACTCATTAATGTACAAGTTCCATATAAAGTACCTTCCCAGCAAACTCAATGCCACACCGGACTGCACATCAATGTACCCTGCAGCACCAAGACAAGATAGTACAACTAGTAAACATTCAGCACAGATGACCAACAGTGCTATAAAGGCATCATTTAATTTCAATTACAAACAATACTCAAAGTTAACGGCAATCATGTGCAGCTACGGACGAGGAATGTCGGTCCCTGGTAGAACACATATGGAAGGGATTCCCCAAGTCTCGGTATGAACTACCAGAGATAATCTCCAATTTTGACCAATTAAAGAAGCATTATACTGCCTGGAAGGATTGATTCCATTCTACACATCAGGGCATTAATGGCATGCTGGCAAATGCCAGACAACGATTATTTCGGTCAGGGTTAGATGCGAGTATCCAATAGACTAGACCTCAATGCAAAACATGCAACATAATGGTGCTGTCATCAAATCTTGATGCCACCATCAAATCCCAAATTCTCCTTCCAAAAAACAGTGACAGATTTCTTTGACCTGTGATGGAAAAATTACATGGTATACACAGATCGGTACACAGGATGTGTAGAAGTTGACCTTATGTAATCTGGGAAGAGCAAAGTAGCATGTGACACCCTACAAAATTATTTTTGCACATGCAGTGCCCCAGAAGACGGAGGACCAGGAATATAACATGATCCTCAATAATTGGGAAATAAAAAAGCACACATCACCATACTATCCCCTGAGTGAGGGATGGGCAGAACTGGCTGTTAAAACAGCCAAGCAAATATTGGCAGGCAGCACTGACAGCTATGACCACCTCTGCCATGACCACGTGGCCAGATCCCTATTAACACACCATAATACCCCCATCCAAGACCTGGACATGTCTCCAGCGATGATGCTGTATAGCTCTGTGATAAAGGACCATTTCCCAGCCCTCAAGGACAAATACCAAATTCATAAATTGTGGGGTGAGATCGGCTGTTATAGGGAGACAGCAATGGACAAAAGGCACATGAAGAATGAAAAGTGTTATGACGTACACTGTCACCCACTTCAGGAGCTAGAGATTGGGGAAAACTGGGAGAGTTGTGGAGGAACTAGGAAATACTATATCTCCCAGCCCTCAAGGTCAAATACCAAATTCCTAAACGGTGGGGTGAGATTGGCTGTTATAGAGAGACAGCGATGGACATGAAAACTGGGAGAGTTGCGGAGACACTAAGCAATACTATGGAGGCATTGACAGGAGAAACTGAGTGACCTGAAACAACCACCACTTTCTCTGGAAGATAAACCCAGTTGTAGACACCCCGTACCACCCCACACCAGAGGCTGTCCCTCAGATATTGGATACACTGGATGACCCAATAAGGCTTGGACCTCGACATCAACAACCCAACACCTGTTGGTGCAGATCAATATGCAGAACTGCGACCTACATGCTACCAGCCCAAATCCCTGGGTACTGCACCAGAAGAAATGGAAGTAGAGTACACAGATGGCTCAGAGATGATGGAATTCCCCACAATCATGGAGGTTGATGAAAGCCAACACCAAACAAATCAACCACCACCAAACCAGAGACCACGTCGCAGTACAAGAAAATTATGACCACCTCAAGCTATCCCCACAAACACAGGGTATGTCACATGAGTACTCAGATATCCCTACAATGGACCACAACCCAAATTCCTTGTGGTCCCATGAGGTTGGGGGGGCATGTAGAGTAGGGCAGGCAGCCATATCATATAGAGGGACATCCATGAGAACAACACTGGTAACTCAGTCAAGAAATGGACTAACTCGGCCATATGCAAGATGTGGCACACATGTGAACAACACAAATATAAATAAGGCTAGCAGGAAGCCTGGGGAAGTGGACAGATTGCAACCATCACTCAAGCATGTAAAGTTGTTTTTGTTTCATTTTCCTTCTTGATAGGAAGTAACTCCATTTTATTTACTACTATTACTACTCAGCATATTGTTGGACATACTCTTAATTCCTATATTTTGCTTGAACTATTTAATCCATTCACAATTACAAAAACATTTATGAATAGGCATTCTTGTTTTCTGACATTAGCTATTAAATGAAAAATGAAATAAGGAGTGTATTAGTATAGATAATAATTTGAGATTATGCTATTGTTGTTAAATAGTATGAATATATTTATATCCAGAAGGCAGTCTTTGAAGGAATACAACAATCAGGATGGACTTCAGCCTACAGATTTTTTATTTAATATCTTCTTGGGATGCAGTGGTAATCACAAGTTATTACATGCAAATAATGATTAAATACAGTCACTAATATTCCTTTATCAATCTTTAATTAGTAAATATATATGTATCAACTTATACTTTAAAAAAACTAATCTTTCTCTTCTTTCTGCTTTTTTCCATGTCACATCACTGATATTTATGTTATCTATACTTACTCAATTCTTGCTCTCCATTTGGATCTAAAATTGAAATGAATAGTGGAAATCTATATAGAAAACCAATTGCTAAGCCTTGGCAACTTTAGCAACTAATCACAATGACCTTACTGTACATTTATGAACAGACTCTTATAGGGTTACTCGGTTGGCAGGGAGATGCCACTGAGTGAGCATGGGCATTGTGTAATCATAACATTATCAATTACCAAGCAAATAGATTCTTCATGGAGTTCAAAAGTGTTTGCATGGCCTTATGGGTGATGAATTATTTTCCACTCTTCAACCCTTTTTCCTCACAAAAGAAATTGTATCTCTTGTGCAACTTTCTACATTTTATAATGAATGGAAATACAACATTTTCATTCAATATTGAAAATGACCTGGTTCCATCGATCAACAAACCGACTTTGATGGTCTCTAGCACAGAGTAAGTGCTTCTGTTTCTGTTTAAAAGTCAGTGGTTTTGAAATCAGTGCCTTGCTGTCATATACAAGCTGATGGAGCCTCCAGAGTTATAGATCAAGAAACAGTTACACCAACGTAATTCCAGGTTTTAGAAATTTCGCAATTAGCATCTTGATTAAAAATAGGGATCCTATTCAGCTGACATTCATATCGAGCTGTTGTCTTGATTTTGGAACTTCAGTTGGACCATTTTGAAGAAGTTCATTTTGTCATATTTGAGACAGAAGACAGAGTATCCCACTTCAATAGCTATAGGCTTTTGAGTTTTGTCAGTTTCACACAATGCATGAATGATAACTTTTTGTGGTGCCAATAAATTCTTACCATTTCTCAGATATTAGGTGACAATATACTGCACACCAAAGATTTTACACTTTTTATACCAAACTTTGATACTGAGAATGCTGATGATTTGACTTTACTTGTAAACAATTAAATGTCAATTGTTAGGAAATTCCAGATTATTTACATATATTAAATTGATATGCTATCCAATTTTAAACAAATTCAAGTAAGAAATATGAAAGTTATTCTCAAAAACAGAATATTCTATTTTTCTGAATCTTGGGTGTAAATAAAAAGCTTTGCTAAATTGGGGTGAAATCTTTCAAGAAAGTAACATTTTTAGACAGATGGTACGTTTTTGTTTTTGGCGGGGGCAGCTAAAATTTCAGCATTCTATATTCATTTAATAAACATGCTTGTACAGTTACATAATATTTAAATAATTGTAAGCTAAACTATTGCCTAAACATTGATAAACTGCATCATTATTGCCCTAGTGAAATATTTTCTCTGTAAAATATTCAATAACTAGAGCCAATGAAAAAGATCAAAGTTGTAATATAATGAACAAAACAAAGGAGTTAGATGAATGTAATTTGCTTGTGGATTCATATCAAAGGTTTTACTCAAGTAAAAGTAAGTGGAATTTGAAGGAGATAAATACTTTATGCAGAAATATTTAAGAAAATTCTGAATGACATCAATGAAAAGATTAGATGGAGATTGAAAATCTAGATGAAAATCAGTTATCTAAAAATGAAGTATTAAACTTATTTTCAAGAGATGAAATTGAGCAAATCATTATCAATATATAATCACTAATTTTCCATAATACCTATGTATTAACTTACAATTAGAAACTAAGAATTAACTAATTGAAACTGTTTTTTCAAGACACCACCTCTTGAGGTATGCCTAAAATATCCTTTGTTTTAATTCTTAAAAAAGTAAGTTATAAAAAATATAAATAAATAAAAAATGGTATCAATGATAAATAATTTTTATCTTTCAATAAGATAATGTTTTATATTATTAAACATTATGACATGCAAATGGTAATGGATAATTCTAATTTGTCAATAAAAAATTATGATATCTGTTTACTGATGAAGGTGAAGGATTAACATTTATTTTAAGAGAAAATCAAAATAAACTGAGACTAGAACCAGATATAGTGAAAGCAATCTAATGATAGACTAATACTGAACTCACTAGCACCAGTACAATCTCCAAGTTACTGACTATTGTCAACTGATAACTAAAAGAACAGGAAACAAATTTATACTTCACATCAGTACATTCTACTGAATAATTATTTGATTGTCATTGCATTGTAAATTTACTGATATCAAGTATGACAAAAAGCGACCAAAATAAATATTAATGCACTATTATTTAATCTGAATAAAATTCAGTTTGAAAGACTAAAGGTGTTATAAATTATCTAAGTAATGTCTTATTTTTAAAAAGTAAATATTTAGTATACTAAGCAGTGTAACACCTGTCATAGAACACTAATCTCATAAACTTTAATACTATCCATCACAATAAAAACCATATATGTGAGTTCTATAAATAAAACAAGTACAGATATAGACTATTTTTGTTGTCAGAATCTATCTTACATCTACCAGTCATTCGTGCATTGAATATTGCTGCCACATCTGGTCTAGTGCTTCTGCTATGGATTTATAAAGATTCTTGATAAAATCCAAAGAAGAATTTGCAATGTTATCAGTCCTGACATCTCAGATTAAATCACTTCCTCACCACCATAATATTGCTTCTTTTCTATAAATATTTTCATGATAATTTTGATTTCTGTTGAGTTTTCCTCTTTGGTACCTCAACTTTACAAATCTAAGCACAATACTAGATTGGCAGTTAGGTTTCATCATTATACAGTTGAAATGGCTGCTAGATGTAACTGTAAATTCTATGGTAACAGTTTCTTCTCTTGTACTTTTCACTTGGGGAAACTTTGAACTTCAAAAATTTAAACTCAATGTCAATTGTTATCTTTTATTTTTCTCTCTTCTTAATTTTTATCTTTTTCTCATTCTTTCACACTAAGTAACCCTTTGCATCTAAGTGACTATATTTCTTTGCTTGGTGTGAAATGATTAACAAAAAAAAAGAAAAAATATGATAATGTTTAAAATGTACTTAACTGCAGTACCTTACCAGTTGTTTTTAATGAAGAGTGTGTGTGTGTATTTTCAAATTATTTATGATCTCTTTAAACCAAATACTTACATATATTATACATTATAATTAACAAATCAGGAAGAATTAGCTCTGAGAAAGAAATATGTTATGTTCATAATTCTAATACTGAATAAACTTACAGAAAGATACTGAATTGAGAAATTTAAAAATAGTTTTAAGACACATTTTACAATAAAGTATAAATGAGATTACTGACAATAGATCTTTATCAATACTTATTATCTGCTAAGTGAATAATCCATAATTCTCTTACAATATACTATCAGATTTTATTTTCCCAATAAACTTGTTATTAATCAACTGATGTTGGTAAAATGTTCAGTGTATACTTATATTTATGAGTAATATGTCATGTAAGTTTCAGCATATTGAAACATCCTTGCTAAAAAAAAAAAAAAATAATACAGGTAACTTGTTTTATCATGTTTGATTATGTAACCTGTGACAAATTTTTACTTATAAATAAATCCAAAAGATATGATAATGGTCATATTAGCCATTTTATTATAAGGAAACATTATTCGTTGACTAAGCAGCCTGTGCTATTTTGATTGAAATTTATGAAATTTTTCTATTTAAACAATTTTTCAGGAAAACAGGTTTCTCAAATTCACAGTTATCACTCTTTCCAGTATTGAGGAGGGCTTCCTTCCTAATCTTTTGTTCAAAGTAGTGTGGAATGTCAATATCTTCCCTATGTCATTATTCTCATTTCAAGTTACATGTGTTTAGTTGTTGCTGCTGTTGAAAATCCTCAAGTGATGTGGTTTCTATTATTTGATACATTTCTTTGTGATTCTATAGTACCATTCCATGAAGTCTGAAAAAGGACAATCCTTGCTCAGACCTACAGGTTTCATTCACAGGAAGGTATTTTTAATCATTGATCTGAATAAGAAGTTGTATAACGCTGACAATTTAGACATCTCTGAATAAGTTTGGGACCATGACATCCATAGAAAAGTCTTGATCTGACAAAGCTATCTAAAACATCAGTTTTTATGTCAATGTTTTAGCTTTGTAGCAACTTATGGTTCTAGGTAAAATTATCCACTGCAGTGCAGCCTATTCTATGTTCACTTTCCTTATCTATAATACTAAATTTACTATAACCGATCCATACACCAATGTATTTGTAGTGGTTAGTATTTATTAATTCCAGATCCTGATTTTTTATGATGGTTTCAGAGTATGTGTCATCACTGCTTTCATTTAAATTCCAGATCATAGTTTTACTTTTAGAAATTTTTATCTTTAGTCCAACTTCTTCGAACACTTGGCAGAGGATGATTTTTTGTTCAAGATCATTCTTATCCCAACTATGAATAACTGTCATTAGCATAGCCCTCCCTCCCTCCTCCTCCATACACTGGCCTTGAGAGGGAAAGCAAGAATGTGGTTTTCTATTAGTAGAATAGTTTGGGATATGGTATGGAATGCTTAAATGATCAGTACCATTTCTTCACATCTGTTTTTTATATGCACAGAGCATAGTATAGGAAGAGATTGAGATTGGGGCTCTCATTTCCTCCTTTACGATGAAGTTTGGAGCAAGTTGATATTGGGGTCTTCACTAGACATGTACAACTTTGTGGACTGATATAGTTTCTCTATCAGATCTATACATTCAGTGGACTTAGAGCTTGGAAGACAGTTTCTAACAGATGACAAGAGGAAGTCTATTGATGTCGTCATATGCCACTATGAGGTCAACATAGTAAGAATACAATATTTTACTGGAGAGGTATACTATTTCCTTGCCTGGATGAAAACAAAATTGAGTTGTTAGGAATTGACGTTCATAAAACAGGGAGAGTCTAGTTAATATAGATCATGGAAACATACCAAATAACTGAATATATTTTTATTTTATTTATTGTACATATTAATATGAATCTCCTTGATATTCTATATCCTTCAGCAGTCATCTATTGAGATTCTTAAATTTTCTCCTGTTTCAACTTTAACATTACTTCCAGATATCTTATTTACTTGAATATTGTTTTCTGTTGTCATAAATCTCTAATGATGGGCAAGACGTTTTTGTTGCATTAATAATTAGAGGGGTTGGGACCATTTTATTATGTTAGCCTTTTAAAACCTTTTTTGGTAAGATGGCTAATAGTCAGCTTTACAGAATTTAAAGGGGCATTATCTTGCAGGAATATACTCTCAAGCTTAAAGTTGTTTGGTTGTGTCTCATAGGTCTTCTTCAACAACTTACAATAATTCTCTGCATTTATTTTGAATAATCATCAACTTTGAAGGGATTTATAATTTTACTGCTTCCAATAATAGTCTAAAATATTACTTCATCTTCTTGCTGCTGTCTTCAAAGCCCTGTTATTTCCATGAAGAATCCAACCTTTAACCCAGCCATCAGATCTATCCAATGTAGTTCTACATTTATCACCAAAAATTACTGTTGAGAAATCAGTTTTCATGTTCTTTGCCTATCTTTCATGTTTCTCTTTGTGATATTTAAAGATGGAAATTTGATTGCTTTCATACCTTTAGTCAATATTCTTATTATTTTGCATCTTTTCTTTCTGTTTATTAACTTCCACTTTCATTGCTTCTTGCAGTTTTTCTCAAATGTTTTGGTAACATTCTTAAAGCTATTTTTTTTCTCATTCTCATCTTACCAATGATTTCAATTACATTTTGATTGTTCCATCTCTATTCAACATTTTGCAATTTCCAACATTGTATTCTTACCTCAATTACTTTACAATATCTTCTCATTTGAAGTTCAGTTTCACTAACAAGTACACTCTTACCAACATACCTGGAATTTATTTCTAGTAGAACATCATATAATCAAAATATATCATTAATTATCAAACTATGGCAATGAAATTTTGTAACCAAAATTATTAATATGTGAATATGTAATTCTGTGAAAGAAATTATTTAAAATCTGTATTCAGTTTGATATGTTTTTTCCTTTTTTTTTACCATTGCTTACAATCTTGATGACAGACCTCACTAGATTTGCAGTCACTGCAATGTTTCTCTATTCTGACAGAAAGCAGTCACTCAATTCTGTCTTGTTGAATAATCATTGTTTTTATTTTCCATTTCAGTACACTCTAAAAGTGCTCAATTGTATTTTAATCAAGTTACATGCTTGATCAATTGAGCATATTTGACTTTTGCTTCTTTAGAAACTGTTGTCTTAATGAAATGTTTTAGATCATTATCATTCTTGATTATAGCTATTCTTACCAAGCATTTGAATGACGGCTGCATTCAAATATTTGAAATATTTCAATATTTTGATGTAATCAGCACTCGTGATTCCATCAATGAAATGCAGCTCACACAACCCTAGACCATGACATTTCTACCACCATACGCAACTGTTGTGGCCAGTTATATTTATTTATGTAATATTATAAAATAAAGGAAAATAAGTTTAATAATTATGGTTAGAAATGATTTTTTAAAAAATGAATTTATTTTGTTAATAATTAATATGAAAAAAGTCTGAAAAACGTCTTAACTAACAAAATCAATGGTGTTCAAACATAATGTGTTTCTGAAACATGATACTCTGGATTTCAGAATATTCACTGAATGTACAAGAATTCTCATTGAGGAAAAATAAATGGTAGAGAGTTAAAAAAGAAAAACTATCCCAGGTGTCAGAGTGAAAACAGATTTCCATATAAAATTTTTCAATTAAATTTTTTACCTCTTAGTGAATATGCAGTCCTGACACTGATAGGAATGAGTGAACAAAAATATTTGAAAATCCCTCTTTCACTTACTCTCCCTCACTAACAAGTAGTAGAATTCCTCTACTAAGGAGAAAAAAAAAAACAGTCAATACAAACTATATGCATTGTGCTGCTTAACACCACAAAAAGAAACATTTCTCTAATTTGATTTTCAGAAAGAGGCAGAGACAGGCCAACTTTAATATAGTGATCCCAAGAAAGTAGTGGAAATGAACATGATGCCACTTCAACCAACAATAAGTCACCAAATACTCTTTCAAGGCACTATGACAATCACCAGAGATACAAAGAAGTTAATGGTAGAAACATTGACACAACCACATAAGATATAGTGATGCTACACATACATTCACTTTGATGTGACCAAACTAATTGGATACTGACAGATCCTAAAAAGTTGATTTTTGTTTCATCTAACCATAGTATGCTATCCCAAATCCTTTCGAAGATGCAAAAATAAAAAATTTAAAAATAAAATACTATAAAATTCTCAATTAATTTTAGAATAACAAATGAAATAGCATGATTAGTCAATTGAACTATGTCCCACACTGACTAATGTAAATACACAAAATAAAAATATTTAGCAAAATAGTAATTGAAAAAAGTAAAACTTAGTTTAAGCTTTAAACTTTTAAACTTGGATAGAAATTTTGAAAACCGGTTGAAACGTAACTGAATCAACATAATAAAGGGACAAAACTTTTAGTGGCAATTTCAGTCTACCATACATGAAAATAATGAACGTATTAAGTAAAAAAATACAAAATAAAAAATTATTTTAAAAATAGAATAGCACAACTAAGTTCATTAATCTTTTCAATTTTGGATTTGTAAATTTTGTTTCCACTTAATTACTATATCACATCCAAGAAATAGCCCAATACAGAATTTTACACGATTTTTTAAAACTTTTTTAAACTATTATAAATTATTATAATTAAAATTTTTAAAAAATGAAAACAATTCTTGTAAAAATTCATTATTCATCAGAAAAATTTTATTTCTTCAAAAAATAATGTCCTTAATATTACTTATTTACAACAGCAATTAAAAGCTTTTCTAATTAAAATAATAAGTAATAATGTCATAGTTTCATTGGATTCATTATTTTTCAATTCAGAGCAGATTTTCAGTAAAATAGCTAAAATTTTAAAATAAAAAAAAAGGCAGGTGATTTACAATCTCCAAGGACTCCTACTTTTAACAAAAAAAAAATTTCAGGAAATAGAAAGGTTTTGTGCGAAATTTCATGAAGTTAAAAGTAAGTGTGTGTGGGGGTGGTAGTAAGTTAACATTTTAAAAAAATATTTTTTTTTACCAAAATTTTCTAAAAAAAACATTTCAAAGATAATTTCATTCATTTGTGAATAAGTCCTGAAAATTTCATTAAAATCGGACAATTACTTGATTTTTACAAGAATTTCCAAATCAATGTTTTCAACGGAAAAAAAGCGCAAAAAAAAAAAAAAAACAACACAATGTTATTTTCATTACTACGATGACGTAAACAAAAGAAGATTTTAACCAAAATTTCCAACGTGTTAGAAAGGATTAAAAAATTTCAAAAAAATAATTAAAAAATACTTTGGTCTTTCCTTTCATCTTAATAATAACAACATAAACATTTTGACGATAAAACTTTATTTTCGTTAAGTTTGTGGCCTTTTCATTCTGTTTTAGTTTTCCCACTATCTTTCAGCCATTTTTCTAGCAATCTCATAATTCTCTTCTATAACTTTTTTTTTTATCTTTCGCGACAAACAGCTGCTTTAAGTACTTTTTATAATCTTCCAGGACACTGAAATAAATATTTTTCATTGCGAGAACTCAAGGGTGACATTTAAATTTAATGTCAACTTCCTACTTAAAAATAAAATTTATAAATAAAAAGTAATCCTAATAAATTTCTAACTTTTTAATTTTTACATAAAACTAGACATAAAGTTGTAAATTTGGTTATCAAACTAAGAATAATGAATATAGATAGCGACAATTAATTAAAATAACTCGCAGATAGAAACGAATGACAGGCTGAAAAAATAACTATCAGCAAAATTTGCGATAAAAGTTTTGAAAGGGCAATAAAATAATCAAGTAAATAGTTTCAATGTCAAACTTAAAAATGTAAAATTGAACTGTAAGGGTGAGGTTTTTAATTTATTAGATAAGAAAATTGGGTTAAAAAATTACTTAATTCTACGCATTTTGATTTAATTCATAAATTGTTTTAAAATAAAATTAAGATTGTGGCATTATTTTGATTTTTTGTGCATTTTTTGTCGTTATATAACACAAAAAAAGACATTCAAACAAAACACGTTTCTTTAAACGTTCAAAGGAAGCATCAAGAAAACAAAACGAAAAGTTACCAAAGATTACATTACAAATTATGAAAAACAATTATTAATAAATAATTTATTTTTTTCTAAAATTGTGTACTACTCACTGTATTCAAATTGTCAATCTCTACGTTTATAATTGCTTCAGGCCAGATTAGACAAAACTCGAAAGGTATATTCATCAACTATCAACTAACATTTTTTTTTACATGGTGCAAAAAAAAAAAAAAAAAAAAAAAATTAAGTTTAGCATTTCAAACCATTTCTGATTTACAGGTACTGATTTGCCTCCCTTTATATTTTCTGAAGTAAATGCATCAAAAATAAAAACGAACAATTAAAAATGCCTCAGAAATAATAACAAAAAGTAAAAAAGGTAAATGTATCAGAGATAAAAGAAAAAAAAGTATAGTCCGTTCCGTAAGTAAAAACAAAATTTAATTTCCATGAAGAAAATTGACGGATATATTTCATTTTAGATTGGAATATATTCATTTTATTTCGAATGTATGACTTTTCAAATTCAAAAAAAAGAGGCCTCATAATATGAGGCGAATTAAAAAAAGGGTAATGTAAGGGAATTAATTCAGTAATTGGTAGAGAGAAATTGTTTGAAATGCTTGGATAGTATTTAAAATTTAATAGTAAATTTGTAAACTTCCACTCGGGTCTAATAAAAAATATATTTGTAAAAAAATCCAAAATAAATAGACATCAGAATACTTCCAGCCTACGTAGTGTTGTTGTGCATCATATGACAAATAACCTACTTTAAAATTAATTACACTTTAGTTCACAGGAGCTCATTATCATTTGAATATTTTTAAAGAAAAATTATAAAAAGTTTCTAAATCGAGAGCTTGTGTAATGTGTACATGGCAAAAGCAGTGAAAAAAAAGACTTTTTATTTTACAGACAAACAGCATGTCTCAATGTTTAACAACAGTAACACTAAAAAGAGAACATTAACGAAGCTTCGATCATAATGTCAGACACAAAGTCAGTGTCCAGTATTGTAAAAAAAATCGAACATCATATTTTAACCACATGACTCACTTGTCGTTTTTACATTTTTCCGAAAACAAACAGGGTGCCGGTGCTATTACACTTTCGCATCTATTGATGATAAAAAAATTTAAAAATTAATTGTAAAAACTGTAAATATTTGCTAGTAAGATGGGGGTATGCTGAAATTTAAAAAGCAAGATAAAGTTGGTAAACATAGTGAATTATTGTTTAATCTAAAAACATACATACCATTTTTCCACGGATTACATGGCTCAGAAAATCCAGTAACGATACAATTATCCTCTGGAAAGCTGACATTACGTTTAGTTCCCATCCATTTGGAATTATTATTAGAATTGTTGTTCTTTGCCACGTGGTTCGTACTGTAATCTTGATTGTTGTTTATGTGATTGTTGTTATTACTAACAGAATTACTGGTAGAAATACTCGTATTGATAATGGAACTATTATTACTAGGGTTAGTGAGTTCGCCTACCCCTAGAATTAACTCGGGTGATTTTTGTGGTTGTAATTGTTGGGGAGACAAGGCTGTAGTTGTAGTAGCACTAACCACAGTAACGTCATCATTATTGTTATTGTTGATGCCGTTGCATCCATTATTGTAATGGTTTTTGGGGAAAGGGCCATGATCAAATGGGAGAGACGAAGTCTGTTGTGTTAATGGATCATGATAGAGGCGTATGTTCTGTTTGAACAACTGCTGTTCAGATTCGTTAGTCACAATCGTTGTTGTTATCTTACAGCTTGAATCTTCTCCTCCCAGATGTGTTTGTCCATTCTTTTTAGCTTCAACACTTGTTCGGTTGGCATGAGCTGTATTCAATAAATTTTCCATATCCTGGATGCTTAGTCGATATTATTGTTGTTATTGGTGGTGGTGGTGATGATGATGATGATAATTTGAACAGCAGCTGCGGCAGTGATGCTGTTTTTCCTTCTTTCCTCACTTGAGATTTTTTTTCTTTTTTGCTCAAACAATTCGACACATCACTTAAATCACAGAACTGATTTATAATTTCCCCTTGTTAATAAAATCGTTGCTTTTGGTTTGGGGCTGTTATGCTTGTTGCTAGACAGTGGACACCAACTCCAGTTTTACTGTCGGCCTTCTTGGGCTGAAGTGCAATTTTATCCAAGTCCGTCTGCTCTCTCCGTTTTTTTTTTACAAACTTTACATACATCGATGACAACAGAAACGTCAGTAATAAAATAAGTGTTATTCTCACAAATGGTCGTATAGTCGTTATTATTAGCAATGTAATAATTGTGTTGGTACTAGGCAGCAATAAAAGAAGAAAGCACAGGTGCAATAATTGTAGTAGCAGAAGCAGCGACGGCAGGAGTAATATTTGCTGCACTAGATAACAAAACTTGTTGTTAACTTAAGGTAGATCTCTTTAATGCAGTGAATGATGAAATTGAAGTATAAGAAACAAAACCCGGCTTGCTTAACACGTCCAACAACACCTCTTCAGACATGGTCATTTAAATATTATTGATGGTGAGGATAATAGTAGTAATAGGCATCTGGTGTTGTCTCTTCCTTTTTTGCTCTCCGAGGTCTGGTTGGTCGGCTGACACCAGATTTGTGTTAATGGCAGCTCTAATGTTTTTCTAACGTTTTTCTCGTGTACTTGGGAATAATATTCCCGGTTGAAAGTATATTCCTTTTCATGACTTCAATTCCGAATGATTCTAACAGAAATTTCGATTTCTTTTTTCTTTCTTACAAACAATACATGAGCGAGAGAAGCGAACAGCGAAAACATCAGGTGTCCGCCATGTCTATTACAGAGCCTACGTCATAAGATATTTGTGAGGGAAGAGGAGGCAAAATGATAGAAGAAAAAAGTGTAATACTGAAGGTCAGGAAAACAGAAAGAAAGAATGATAGATGTATATTAAGTTGGAGGAGTAAGTACGAAGATGATAGTGGGTAAAGCATAAATCCAGTTGAGAAGGAGAATGACATAGGTAGAAATAATGGCGACATTGTTTTTTTTATTTAAAATTTATGTAATTTAATAACATGTTGATTTTTTTGTTCATACTGATTATTGGTAGATTGCCTGTTTAGCTACCTACAATCTGAAAGCCAATAGTTTTTTAAACTAAAAAGAAAACTATAATCAAACAAATTTGACTCAAAAAATAATTGTAACTCAATAATCTTTTATTGTCAAAGTTACATATTCAATAGAAGTCTTCTTAACATTGTCAAAACTCAAAACTAAAACAAAATATGTCAAAAATAAAATCTTGGATACTCATTGTGACTCATACTTCAAATTGTTGAATGCATATTTTTCGGCCGGATACTATGTTGTTTGTTTACGTCATTATTCTTCATCTTGCTCCGCTTAAATCAATTTATGACAAAAATGATTCTTCTATAATATATTTATGTACGTAATTATTCTATCTTCTGGACGGATGCCTCGGTGTGTAGTTATTGTAGAGACGGTTTATCAAGCTAGTTTGGGTGATGATCACAGTTAGTTACTCCTACTCAAGTGAATTTAATCCTCACTGGGTGCTCCTTCTTACTTGTGGTCTTGCGTCAAGTGAAGGTTAGTAAATAAATAGGGCAGGTCAATTACAATACCGTAATAAGTTCGATCCTCACTGGGTGCACCATACTTGTGGCCTTATCCCCAATTTTAGCTACACTTCTTGCCTGGACAATAAATTGATAATACCAGACCAACTCTATTCATTTTTTATTTTTATTTTACTGTCCTTCTCTTCATTCACTAAAATCAATCAATGTTCACTTCATGTAAAAAATATTTTCCATAGTTAGGGTTCAATAACATATATTTAATATTTTAAACAATAATTTTAATGCATTATGCTTTGCTATTTGGACAAGCATGCTCATCTATTTGTTATGCTCCTAATGTTTCAACCGTTGTACCCTATGCACTTCTTTAGGTATCTCTCTTCATACTTGAGGATATTTCATATCAATACCTATCAGTCTTATTATTCCTCTTTCTATCGCTTGTTCCTTTCTTCTGCTGAGAGCCAGTGATATAATGGCCCAGTGGATTAAAGCACCAGGTAAAGCATATCTGATTTTCAGGTAGTTATTGTTTCAATCTCTTGGCTTGGGAGTAACATAATATTACCTTCTCTGGCAGGAAAACAACTTTTGTTAGTGAGGGTTTATTTTGCATACCTCATGAACTCCTGCAATCGATGTAAAAATGTATCCACTTTTCATTGTCTTATCACAATTTGTATCAAAAGCAAACTCTTTCATTATGTTTAATTTGCAAATTGTAAATGTTGATTATACTCAAGTAATATCTTGATTTGAATTCTATCAGTCTCAACTATTTTATCCAACCATGAAGCATTGTTCAGCAAGAAATTTCTGGCCTAAAACTTCACATTTATCTTTCACAGTATCTTTATAAACTGCAAAAATTTCTTTTGGGATTTTGATTTCTTCTTTATCTTTCTTCAAATTCAAAAGCATAATATACAAAAACACTTTACTTCCAACTTCAATGTCAGAACCAAAAACAAAATATCAATTTTGACTAAATTATCAAAATTGACATACTGCTAAAATACATGCTGATCTGTGATCGCCATTTCAATAGAAAAAAGTGATATTTTTTAATGATATGAACTAAAACTAAATTCTATTAATGCTATCTAATGACAAACTAGGACATTTCTTCATTAAGTGCAAATTAGATGATTTAACTGGGGCTTAGCGTTTGGGGGTGACTGATTTTAGTGTATAGAATGCAATTCGGGTCATGCATTTCTCTTTGTTTTTATTTATGTAAATTACAGTTACATTCTTAACTCAGTATTGTTTGTATATAAGGATTTATGATTTAAATTTCTTATTCTCTGTAAAAATGTTTACATATTTCTTACTGAGAAAAAAATTATAAAAGGACAAAACATATAACATTAACTTTCCCTGTTAATCTTTATCTTAGAAAAAGGGTATAAAGTTCACTGATGAAAATATTTTTCAGAGAATATGAAGAGAAACATTAATTCTTGAGTACAGACTGCCTTTTATGTTGGTTCAATTTCTCTAACTACTGAAATTAATATTTAACGTGGACATTTTATTCTGAAGTTTTTTATATATCCAAGTATTCTTTTATTAACAATCTAAAATCTAAAAGGATTTGTTATTACACATTTTTTCTAATAACTTAAAATATATTTACAATGAAACTAATACTGTATACCATATATACTTGAGTATAGTGGGAATATAAGGAGTCACACACTACCCAAGTAATTTTTTGAAGGGGTTACAATTCATGCAAAAAACTTAGGGGTCACACTATAGATGAAGTCAGCTTAAGTTATACACAAGTATATATGGTACACATATTTATATGTCATGCAGATATTTTAGAATATTTAATTTCCCAAAACTTATAAATTTGACTCATTGTTGAAAATTCTGCAGTCTGCTAAACATTCTGTAATGATAAAAAAATTCTTTCATATTGGGATCAAAATTATTTTATATTGGGGTCAAAATACAATAAATAAGCTCAAAGGATTAATATTAATTTCTTTAATATCTAGTTTGAAGTAATTTAACAAATCTTAATTTACCTTTTTATTTTTTAGCTTGAATCTGAAATCATGTTTCATCAAATATGATGTTGAAAATAAGGATCTTATTCACCATAAAAAAATTTTCACATAAAAAATAAATTAATAAATAAAATAATGTTGGTTGAACATCTACCCAGTAAGTCAAATATATATATTGCTATCTGTACTAAGAGGAAGAAATAAAAACTGAAAAGTAGAAAGAAAACAACATCTATAATGATCGTGGAAAAAGATTCAAGTTTATATAAAACAAAAATGGTAGACAGGTTCTCTAATCATTAACTGAGCTCCAGTTTTTTCTCTACACATATACTTGCCAAAATATTTTGCTATGTCAAATGCCATGCATTTATATTATGAAGAAAGTTATCTTAACTTCCATAATAAAAGCAATGTTTGAAAGCTGATCTACATTTTGGGGGGCAATTGAAAAGAAATCATGCAAATTCTTTTTACTTGACTTCAAATTCTTGGTGAACAAAACTTGATGTAAAGATTTTTTTTCAAATTGAGAAAATCAGTTAATGAACACTGGCAAAATGAAATAAGTGTTTAAGTCAATTCAGATAGAATTAAATATCTTGTGACCAAGTAAAGTGTCAAATGACTAAAAGCTGTTTTAATAAGGCATTGAAGTAAGAGGATTAAAGGTTGGAAGGGAATTTTTGTTGTTGAGAAATAATTGACTTGAATGATCAATTGCAAATTCAATCATGGTCAGATTTTTGATTATATAATTCCATTGAAAAAGCAAGTTTTTAATGTCTAGGTATTATTTAAGTTTCAATACAAAAAAAAAAGATAACATATCTCTGTCTTTTGACCATCATTACTGATGTACTGTTTCCCATACTGTAACAATGCTGTAAAGATCTGAAAAGGTGATATTCCATATTCAGAGGCAAAATCTTGTCCTATTTGTATTTTGCAATGCATGATTTTGCATTTTTATGTGAAAGTAAAATCAGGGCCAATTCAAGGTACTGGCAACTTGGGCAATTACCTAGGGTGTCATCATGGCCAAGGATACCATCATGCCACTATATCGTGTTTGGGATCTTCCAAAACTAAAGCTTATAAAAACTACTTGTGATCATCCAAGACAGATTAAATTCTTTGCCTATTTTGTCAACAGAAAATGATCTTGTAAAGAAGACAGGTGTAGAAAGTGACACAAAAAGATTTGCAGATCTAAAGGCTAGAAAAATGTTTTAAGTAGGATAATGAATGTTATCTTTAGCTTGTATTAAGTTGTATAATGTAATCAAATTGTTATTCTACATTTTCAATTTTTCTCCTTGTGAAAATTTAAAAAAATTATACTTGTAAGGGTACCAAAGTTCAGTTTGCCCAGGGTGACAGCAATCCTAGTAATGACTGGAATTCCCTACCTTCTGGCCAAGGGATCACTTGATCCTGAAAGTTTTTTTATTTATTTATTTATTTACTTCTAGACAGTGAGTGGTTGCTTTGAAACTTTCACATCTTGAGTTTACTATTGATTGCCATAAACTACCTGCACTTCAGGCCTAGATAAAATTGTTTATACTTCACTTCGCTATGTGAATGTCCTAACCAATCAAGCAGGGACCTATTGTATCACCTTTTTTAAACTCATAAAGTACACAGTCTCCAATAAATCTCATCTACATTCATTTTTATGGATCAAATCAATTTAAATTGTTCAACCTAACATCAAATATTTCTAAAAAGAAAGAGGAAAAATATAATAAATCTGTGTCACACTTTTTAAGTTAAAGGAACACAACTCTCTAACTGTTAAATCTTCTTCAAAAGAGACTTGCTCATCTAGTATTGGAATTGAATTCTCAGATTCCAAATTTAGCACTCGGTGAAATTGAAGACAAAGTGATGAATTTGGCTCAAAGAGATTTCAGTAATTTTGGTCTGCCAAATCCAAACAGAGAAACTGGACAAATCAACGGAGAAACTTTGAGAGGAACAGGATACAACATGGAAGAACTGCAGCAACGTGTTCAAAACAATGAGCCCCTATTGAACCAAGACTAACAGCAAGTGTATCAGAAGTGTATCAGCAACAACAATGGAGAGATTTTCTTCCTTGAGGTACTGATAAAACTTTTTGTAACTAACCCTCTTTTATCTGCAGTGAGACTCCAAAGAAAAGTAGCTCTAGCAGTAGCATCATCTGGAATTGTTGTTATCCTCTTGCTTGGAGGACATACAGCACATAGCACCTTCAAACTTCCATTGAATTTGAACTACAATGAAACCCATATTTGAAACATCAAAAGAGGAACCAACTTGGCTAAGCTAGTGGAGGAGACAAGCTTCATTGTTTGGGACACAAGTGAACATTTAAGACCCTGAACAAAACACTCAAAGACATTAGACAGAATTCACAAATCATGGGAAATATCACTGTGCTACTCTCTGGAGATTTTACACAAACATCACCAGTCAGTGCAAGAGGAACTCCAGCTGGTGAAATCAATGCTTGCCTGAAAATTTCTTACATCTGGAGCCATGTTCAAAGACTCAGCCTAAAAACAAACATGAGAGTTAGAATCACAGGTGACCTTGAAGCAGGAAGATTTGCTGTTGCAGCTTGGCAATGGAACCATCAAAATGGACCAAAATGGAGATATTTCACTCCCAAATGGTTGTGGAGTTTCAGTCTCAAATATCCAAGACTTGATTAACCATGTTTATCCAAACATTAAACACCATTTCATGAATTCAAACTGGCTTTGTTAGAGGCTCATATTAGCTCCCAAGAATCAAACTGTGGATAGCATCAACTGAAAACTCCTCCAAGAAATTCCAAAAGAAAGCATGAAGTACTTTTCCATTGACACTAGTTGAACTCACTGAATCCTCCTGGTATGCCATCTCACAAGTTGGGATATTGAGAAATCTGGATCCTCCAAAGCTTTGTAATAGAACAAGGTTAATTAAGAAGATGCTTCCTCATCTCTTAAAAGCAGAGATCCTTACTGGTCCACAGAAGGAGGAAAGAGTTTTAATTCCAAGAATCCCATTAATTCCTCCAGATTTTCCTTTTGAGTTCAAACACAATGTCAATCAATAAGTCCCAAGTACAATCATTGAAAATAACTGGACTTCATCTGTTTTTCTCATGGCCAGCTCTATATTGGTTGTTCAAGGATTGGGAAAATCAAAAATGTTGTTTATCATGCAATGACAAAATTATTTGTACACTCATCAATTTTGAATATTTTTATCCACTCCTTAGAATCTAATGCCCATATGATGCCAAGTATTTTATAAGCTAATAAACACAAAAAAGGAACATAAAACTCAATTTTCAGAACACTAGGTTAAATACAACAAACTTACAGGCGAATTATAGAAAATAGGAAAAGACAAAATTATTCGTACAGCATGAAAATAGAAAAAATTGAACAATTTTCACAATATTAATAGTCAATAGCATAGCCTCTCATCTTTATAATTTGCTGCAATCATTTTCTAAAGTTTTTAATGAGATTTGAACAAGTTTTTTCTGGAATTTTCTTCCATTCTTCAATAGTTTACACATTCTAATTCCTGAAGGGTTTTTGGTGATTGACGATTTATTCGAACTTTCAATTCTTGTCATAGATTTTCAATAGGATTCAAGTCAAGGACTCATTGAAGGCCATGGCAGAACTGTAATCTTCCATTTCTGGAGCCACGCAGTCACTGATTTAGATGTATGTTTGGGATCATTATCTTGTTGGAAAGTAAATCACTGACCTAGATAAAGATTTTGCACTGTAGATTTTCATCCAAATTTTTTATACAATCTGCAGATTTCACTATTCCTCTAATTACAATTGTCCAGTCCCTGTTGAGGTAAAACAGCTCCAAAACATCATTGAGTATCTCCAGTTTGTAATTTACATATTGAGGTGTTTCTTTTACTGACAACCATAAATTCTTTCTTCTTACAGTTGATGATTAGTCCTTTCTTCTCACTTTCCTTTATTGTCTTCTGTAGAAGTTTCTATAGTTAATTTTCTCTGTCTTCTGTTATCAACATTGTTATTCGCATATCTAATTTTCTTAAGATTGTGGGTCCAATAATGAATCCTGGTAGGACTTCTAATTTTCTCAGGATTATTTCAATGTATAGGTTGAATAAATCTGGTGAGAAGATACATCCTTGTCTTATGCCCCTTTCTATTTTTGTGTATTTACTGAATTCATTTTCTATCCTTTTGCAGGCAGTTTGCTTCCAGTATGTTCTGTATTATTCTAATATACCTCCCAAATAAAGCTTACCTAGCAGATCAGTTTTTTTTCTATGTGATGTCTCTTGTCACTTTTGCATAATCTATAAAAGATAGGTATACATCCCGTTGTATCCATATTGTTCTAATGATATCAGAAAAATCAATGTTTATTTTACCTGATTATATATTTATCAGTTTGACATTTTCCAACATGGACTAACAAACAAGAAAATAGCAGAAGTGATTGACAGAACTGCTTTTGAAAAGTAGTTGAAATTTGCTCAAATTATAACAAATAAATCTGATAGCAAACTTTCTTCCACAGGAATTATATAAATGCATGTATGTCAATAGTAAATACAATTACTGTTGGAAAAAGAAAACTTTAATATATGCCTGAAATTATTTTCCAAAAATGTCTGAGGTTCTGGAAAAAATTGTGTAAGTGAAGGAAATAATCGTCTCATCTTTTCATTCCATAAATTATGCAGTGTAAGTTATTTTCTAGAAGAAATATATAAATCTAATACATATAAACAAATTGTTTTAATGGATACCTTAAGACATTACCACTCATTGGAGAAAGAAAAAAATTCTCATTATATTTTAAATTTTATTGTTGCAATAAAAACAGACATTTTAAAAGACAGCAATAAAAAAGACAGCTAAGCCTGTTTATCAGTGCTCTTTCATCTGAACTCGAATCAAGGACATAAATGTGTACAGCAATTAAAAAATATAGCATCCAAGACAAATGCTATATTCAAGAAAATGTATAAAACATTTAAAGTGAAATTACCTTTAAGCTAGCCAATCACTTCTGCTAATAAAGAGAAGGATGGTAGGATTTAATGTATACTGATTCCAAAGCTTTCAAGTGATACTAAGAATTATCCCTACTTATCACTGAGAACATATCTGGGCTATAACACCAGGCAAACTGATGGTTTTTAATCAAATGTCCAACTATCACTGTTACATTTACTCATCTGTGTAAATTGTCCATCTTTCCCTTGCAAATATTGGCTGGTACATGTTGGTTGATTTCTGCTTCCAACCTTTGACCTGTTCTGCCGACATAGCTATCATCACACTGACATCTAAATTGGTAAATTACTGAACTGATCTAATATGATAGATAAGCAGAATATCCTTCCAGATTGGTCTCAAGATATGTCAGGCACCCAAAACAGTGTGGATTGGTGAAAAAATAAATCTTTTTACATCAACTAAAATCTGCTTAGCAAATCTTGCAATTACCTTGTCAATCCACAGTACATACAAATACATCAAACATTTCTGGGAACACAATTGTCACATTTTTCCCCAAATACTGGATTTTACAATACCCAAAGGGTATCCATTCTTGCTGAACCTTCCTAATAAGTTCAATTTCAGCATCTAATTTAGGTACAGAGCATATTAACGAGGCCTGGTGAACCAGCTTGATTTTTTGCTGTTTAGAACAAAAGGAATCCCACCGGGTATATAAACCTGTAAAACTTGGTTTCTGGTACATTAATGTAGGAAATCCTGAATCTAATCTGTGTACCATCACATCAAGAAGTGGAAGAACACCATTGTTCTCCTTTTCACATGTGAAGTTCAAAGCTGGGTGCAGTGTATGAAGTGCTTGATGGAAACTTCAGCCTATTGTCAAACACACAAAAGTTTTCATCCACTACTACTACTACTAATAATAATAGTAATAATAATAAATGGGTTCTTTAATGCATACCATTATTAGTCCTAAAGGATTTCCCACTGTAAAAAATCTTATTAAGGTTGATTTCTACAGACATGGTGTGGATTCAAGAATATGCGGTGAGGGGGCACAGGGATAAATGACTATGGTACAATACATCAACACAGATATCAAGTCTGTTGCAACAGTACACAAGTGAGCAAACTACAAATACCAAATGAGCACCTGGACCTGGATGCAAGGAAATATTATCTTTATGAATTTTGGATAAACCATAAAATTGTGGATGTAAGGAACCTGGTAATACTGGGTGCTGTAAGCTTGAATGTGCAGGTGGTGTAATGGATTATGGCCTGGAATTGTTAATTAAAGCACCAATTTCCAATCCAGTTGGATTTATTCTATTCACTTACATGCAAATACTCTTGGGAAAAGTATGAATCCACCCCTTCTGCCTCCAGCTATAGATTAATTAGTAATATTTGTATCATTAAATCATTATTATCTCAAAAAATTCTTACTATCTAGAAATATTTTCTAGCCTTAAATAACCTACAAAGGGTTGATAAACTGTAGAAAATGAATCAATTGTTAAGAATCTATTAGCCTAATATTCATAAATATCAACTGGAAGAACTTTATTTTTAACCATCCTGAGTAAATGCTTTTGAAAAAATTAACTCAATTGACTATCACTGGTTTTGTCTGTCCCCAACCTTACATATTTGTCATCACCCAAAATCAATATTATCTTGTGGACATAATCATTGAAATCCACAACTATCACTCTGTCTGACACTGACACACTGTTGGGTTTAGTTATAATCAAAGATTTATTATGACAACGAATTGACCACATGAAAATGTCACCATTTAAATTCAGTATAATCGATCTGGGGTACCAGCATATGCATGGGCCAAATCATTAAGCCTTGCTATTAATGCATCAAACTAGATGGAAAAAGTTTCAAAATTTGAGCAAAAACACTTCAAATTCTGCAAAAAATATTCTCTCTTAACAAAGGAGGAATACAGTATTCCAAGCCTTGAGATAAAACATGAGTTCAATGGTAGACAATTGGACAAAACAGCCTTGTTATTGGAAATAGACTTGTTTCCAAATCTTTACCTATTAAAAATTGCAACTTCTTTTGATGATTAATTTGTGAAGTAGCATGTACCAACCAATCTTTGCAAGGGAAAGGTGGACAATTTACCCAAGTACATAAATGTAACAGGTTCAGTGATAGTTGAATATTTGATTAAAAGCCAGCAGTGTGCCTGGTCTTATAGCCTAGACATGTTCTCAGTGCTGAACAGGGATAATTCTGAGTATCATACAAAAGTTTTGGAACAGTATCCTACCAGCCATCTCTTTGTAAGTAAGAGTAGTTGGCAAGTGTAAAGTAGATACAGAAAACGTGACACCTAAGGTTTAAAATGAATTTAAAAAAATGAAAAATGAAGCTTTTAGTTTTAATTTCAAGCTAATAGATTAAATTTAATATTTCCAATAAGCAAAATACTGTATTTCAAAAACTAATTTAAATTGACTGGAAGGATTTTTTTTCCTAAAATAACTGATTAGTGTCCTTTTTTAGTCATCTTTCATCACAATGTAATTCTCTTCATTAAAAAAAAAATCTTCCAAAAATAAAATTTACTTTTCTGAAACTTTAAATTAGCTAATGTTCTTCAAATAAAGTATAATTAATCTGATTTGAAACAACTAGTATTTACTTTAAGTTTAAAATATTGTAGAA
Source organism: Acanthosepion esculentum (assembly GCA_964036315.1). Taxonomy (NCBI): domain Eukaryota; kingdom Metazoa; phylum Mollusca; class Cephalopoda; order Sepiida; family Sepiidae; genus Acanthosepion; species Acanthosepion esculentum. Next base: position 87,920,737 of record OZ038498.1, read on the forward strand.
ATGCATGTTTTTAAACCCAACAGTATCTGTTTATTTAAGCTGTTGATGTTTGGCAGCTTGATGATAGCTGGTTGTTATTTTTATGTCCTATGTGACCTTTAGCTGTAAAAAAAATAATTGAATATGTGAGCACCTTTTATATATAATTTTTAAGTACTCAGTAATATTAAAAATGTAGGAAAATATTCTGTATTCTAATGTTTTATTGTATTTTAAAATTTTGGCTTTAAATTCTACTATACTTATTGCTCTTATTTTCTGTTGTGTAGGTGTGTTGTATCTACAAAAATCGGAACGTTAATACACATACAAAAAAAATTTTAAATTCTTTAAAAAATATTGGCGTACTAAGCTTTTTTATTTATGATTAGTAAATATAGTTTTTACTTAATAGCAACTAAAAAGGTGGAATTAATAAAATTTTAAAATATTTAAAACAAATTATTCTAATTAAAAAATAAAAAGTTCTTGTAAAAATTCATTCAAAAAAATTTTCTGAAGACAGTAGTGTCCTTAATATATCTTATTTATGAAAGCAATTAAAAGCTTTTCTAATTAAATAATGTCATAGTTTTATTGTATTTTTATTTTGCAATTCAGAACAGATTTTCAGTAAATGGTGTTTTTGTTTGACAAAAAAAAATTGATGATTTAATTTATTCAAGGATTCCTGATTTTAACTAATATGAAGAGGATGGAATTTTAATTTCTAAAAATTTCATGAAATTAAGTAAGTGGGGGTAATAGATGTAAAAAAAAAAAAAAAAAAAAAATTACTAAGATTTTCTAAAAAATAAATTTAAAAAATAATTTCACCCATTTGTGAATAAGTCCTGAACCTGGAAATGATTAAAATCCAGCAATTATTTGATTTTTGCAAGAATTTTTGAAACAATGTGTTTTTAAGATCAAAAAAGATGATAATATTTCCAATACAAATCTTAGGCCCACCTTCAGATGCAAAAAAAAAAAACAAGATTTTTAACCAGAATTTTGAACATGCTAGATAGGATTAAAAACAATAATCAAAAGAAATATTTTGGTCTTTCCTCTTAATAATAAACATTTTGATGATAAAACTTTGTTTTTATCAAGTTTGGGACATTTTTTTCATCATGGCATGATCTCTTTTTGCAAATATTTGGAGGTACTTAGAAAGGGAATTAGCCTTTCAATGTTATATTTTCTTGTATATAACATTTGTCTCAGGTTTTATATATTTTAGTGTCTCTGCATATTTTTCTTTTGATTTTAGCTCTCATAAGAGGACTGATAAACTGGTTTAACTCATTTTATGGTAATTTTTTTTTTTTTTATGAATCGTTTCTTTTTTGTGAATTGTTCTTTAATGTTTGTTTTTATCACATTAATAGAAATTTGTACAAAAATATATTCTAAATTGTCATTGTGAAAGGATATATATATATATATATATATATATATATATATATATGTGAAGGAGGTAAAACACTATACATTTCTTCCAACCAGTAAAAAAGGAACATAACAGCTATGCTTCTAGATCAATTCACATTAATGTGGGGATCCCCCAGGATTCTAACCATGACCCTATATTGTTTCTTATCTTCATCAATGACCTTCCTGACATCATCAATTCCCATCTAGATATTTACTTAATCTCTTAATATTCCAACAAAGTAAAAAAACTGACCTTCAATCCAGTGCTGTTAACTGAGGCAAAAAACTGGCTTAATTTGAGTATCACTAAAATGAAACTATTTTTTTTTTGTCTTAGAGAGCCTTTTTGTTTTCCATCAGCATGGCTGATATGCTCACCTCTATGAAAGTAACTCATTGGTCTTTCTTGGTCTAATGTGGAATGATTATATTGAATCAATTGCTAGGTCTGCTACTAGTAAAGTTGGTTCACTTTGTAATTCTACTATTTTTCTGTGTATTGAATATTGTTGAGATTCTTGACAAAATCCAAAGAATCTGTAATGTTATCAGTCCTGACCTGGCATTTAGACTTTATTCACTTTTTCACTGATGTGACATTGCTGCCCTCTGACTTTTCTATAAATATTTTCATGGCAGTTATTCTCAACCACAAAAATTTAAGTGTACTAATAGATTGGCAAATAGGTTTTATTGTTTTACCGTTGAAAGCTAGATGTAACCTTACATTCTAAGTTTCTTTTTTCACTTCCCTGCCACCTAAAATCTCCAGAAATTTTAATGCAGCATTAATCACCATTTTTTATCTTCCTGAATCCTGATCTTTTATGTTTTCTCCTTGCTAGTCTTCTCATTCTCTTTCACTCTTAGTAACCCCTGGTGTCTTAGTGGCATTATCACCTTACTCGGGGTGAAATGATTAAAAAAAAAAAAAAAAAAATCAATTTTAAATGAATTGATTTGTAAATATTATAAGCTGGAAGAAATAAGTTTAATATCAGTTTTAATCATTCCCCTTTTTTTTTTTTTAGCACATTCCAAAGATCATGAAAAGGACAATCCAGATGTATGCTGTAAGTGTTTGTCAAACTTTTTTTTTTTATTGCAACCCTCAGCAAGAATCACATTTTGCATTGCAACCCATTATACCTACATGTAATAAATCAAAGAAACTCTATTCATTAGGTTCATTTATTCATCATCGATAATTTACATGTATATTTCTTATAATCCAGACATATAGGAATTGCATGTATCCATTTGTATTATCTAGTTGTATGAATATAAAATGATTACTTTTAGAAAAACAAATTTAAAAGAAAATTCCAACACAAAGGTAGATATTTTTAAAAAAATGTCATTTAATGAGATGGATGTGGTTGGTTTCTCATAAGCAGCCGATTCCAATTGGGAACATAACGCTATATGCATATCAGGTGCAGTGTTCAGACAGTTTCTGTCTTTCATCTTAAATTGAGTTCACACAAATAGTTGTAAAAGGCAACAGTAATAAAATAGCCTTTTTACTCAGTAGAGGAAATTCCCCTTTGTGCTCATTTTGGATTAACAAATTTCTCAAAATCATTCTTAAGTATGAAGGAACAACTAAGATACTGCAAATCAGCTTCCTCTTCAGGTAACAGGTTTAACTTAATTATTGATTCAGGACTTTGAAAAGCAAATGGATTTTTTGTCCAAAAGCTTTTCTTCACTGGTTCAAATTTCTCCTCAGGGATTATTATTAAAGCTTTGAAATAGGAAAGTGAGTTGTGACAAGATCTCAAGTTTGGATATTCTTAATATGTCATCATTGACAATTCTCAGCAGTTTGTTGTAACAATGTTGGAAATATAATAGGTAGGATGATCACTTTTAAGTCTTCCTTGCCATAGCTTCAACATTTTCGGAAACACTTCAATATATTGCCAATTTTTCCTTGGGTTCATGTTTAAATCATTATGAATGCCAAAAATATCAGTTAAGCCAGTTTGGTAATCCAAATATCCTCAAAAATTATGTCAGAGGATTATTTCTTTCTACCAAAAATATATGAAGCTTAGTTTTAAGTTCATACACCATTAAGTACCTTGCCTTGTGACAGCCAATGAATTTCTTTGTGATACAGTAAGTGGGTGTATTGGACTCCAATCGCTGAACAGAATATTTAAATATTCTATTAATTTTACTAATTAGTTCTTCCTTTGATGAAATTTACAATCTTAACTGCACTTTTCAATATTTCCTTAAGATTAACTGAAAATCCCTTTTATACCAGAGCTTGTTGGTGTATAAAACAGTGATTCCAAATTGCATTATTATCAGCTGCATCCAAAAATCTTTTAATAGCACTATTTTTTTCTAGTCATAGTCACTGCCCCATCACTTGTAATACCTTTGCATTTTTTCAAGTTTAATTTATACCATCCAAGACACTCTTTTAATGCAGCAAATACATCTGCACCAGTTGTATGTCAAATTTAGACAGCATAGTAAATCTTCCAACATATCATTTTGCCACACGATTCTAAGTGTTGAACAATTTGCAATATCATCTAGCTGTATGACAAAATCTATACAAGATAGAAGCAATGCTTATTGCAAAACACTCTGCAATTAAACAAATTCTGTGTGATATTGTATTGTCACTGACAGGTACTACATGAAGGAAGAATCACCTTTTCAGCTTATGCATGCAGCAATCTTTTGTTATATAATGGATAATTTTTTCATGTTCTAATGAATGTTAAGCATGACTCTGCTTTCAAATGCAACAGTCGACAATGAAAAATTATGGTAATGGATAACAACACACAGCTTTGTACAACTACTGATACCCCTGAACAACACAGAGTTTTGTACTACTTGCACCCCTGAAGATGATCTTGGAAGAAGACCGAAAGTACTTGGGAAATGGGAAATAAAAGTGATTTAAACAGTTATAGCCCATTTCTCTCATCATTTAATATCAATGCACACGAAAGGTTATTCGTGAGCATGAAGGGATTTTGTTAAAAATTAGTAGACATAATGTCTGTAAATTATTTAATCAGACATGCCTAAAAGAGAATTTGCTTCCTAAATACACAAATTATATACGTGTATGTGTGTATATATATTTTGCACATTCATTATCTAAAAGGTTTTGTAGACATCTGAAAAACTTTTTCATAAGTGAAAATATAGCAAAACTTAAGTATAACTAATTTATATATATATGTCTATCTTTTGTAAATTTCAAACTAACATAAAAATGAACATTTCCATGTTAAATAATTTTTAGTCTGTTTTTTAAACTTTTTTGCACAATCAAAAAGAACATTTCCAGGAGAATTTTAAACTTATTCAATTTTTTTTTAAGCAAAAGTTTTGTTCAGTTATTATCACAATGAATATTAATGAATTACTCATCTTCCACATACTTTGGAGGGGAAGTTTTTCTGGACAAAACAGGAGCACCTAGAATAGAAAAATGGTTAGTAACTTTGATATATCATTAGCTAGTGCAGAGCCTTACTGGTGCTTACTTATGCTGGCCTTGTGCTACATTATGTATATATTTATCATGTCTGGCTCTTGAGAATCTGTTATGCTTAGATATCAATTAGTTATACTAAATTTAAATGCTACATTTTCTAACTAATCAACTTGGTCTCCAAATTCAAGATAATTGATCAGTATAGTACAAACATTTTGAAAGAAACCTAATCCATTATTGATAAGTTTAAAATATTTAAATAGATTGTGTAATAAAACCAAAGATCTAAAATAACATTCAATTTTACAAATATTTTAAAATTTGAAAAAACAAAAGAAAAATTCATCTGAGTTTCTATCAAATAAATTTAAATTGTATCAGTAAAGATCCAAATAGGTAGTGAAGCTCACACAACTAAAGAATCAAAAAAAAATAATTTTAACACTAAGCTAAACTTTGATAAATACATTTTTAAATTTTTCATGTGAAGTTGAGATTACTCTGACTTAAATAATTTAAATTATGTAATTTTTTTTAATGTTAAAATTTAAATTATGACTATTTTAATCTGCATATATATATATATATATATATATATATATATATATATATATATATATATATATATATATATATTAAAATTGGAACAATTTTTTAGGAAAACCTTGTAAGTTTCATGAAGTGAGCATTCAAGATAAAATTTTATTTATCAGTGTCAAGGACGCATTTTTTGTTTTTACTGAAAAAAAGTCTCAAAAATTTACCGTGCAATGGTTAGGGCTTTTGTAGACTTATGCTAACCCCACAGGAAGATAATCTATGCCAGTAAACTGAATTCACATTTTTGAGACTTATTTCAGGAAAAAAAAAAAAAAAATTTTCCTTGATTCTATTAAATGCTTAAGGGAATGCATCTAAAAATTACAAATTAAAAATATTTTTTAATTTGTTTAAATTTGAAGAAAGTTTTATTCATTGAAGCAATTTTTTCATGTCTCCTGCTGGGTACCCGTGTGAGTGAGGTTTGTTTCTGTCATACAGGTATATTTAAACGTCAACAAAATTTGCTGTTTTTTGTAAAGCAATTTTATTTCAAAATGATTTATTTTAATCAATTTTGATATTTTCATTATCTTAAATAAATGATAAACATAATTTAAAAATATATAATTTATTTTATTTAAATTATTATACATTTTTTCCATTCAGACTAGCATGCTTATCTTTAGGTTGTTTTTATCATGTTTTGGCTGACCTTCTTCAGGTGTCTGTCTTTCCCATTCATATCAAGAAAAGGAGCATCTAGTGTCTAACATTGGGTCAAACATGAGTGATGACCCAGACACATACCAACAGAAGATTATCAGCATTAGAAACCCCCTTCAAAATAATAATAATAATTACATTGCAAGCATATCGGCCTCCACAAGCAGGTACAGAATAGTTAAAGACAACAATAAAAAAAGTCTCCCAACCATACATACAATAAATGATTCAAAAGGATTTGCATACAACATTAAACTACTATTTAAAAATAGTTTAACTCTTTGGAGATATCTCTCATGAACCAAAACCCACCTTAGAGAAAAAACATGCCCCAAAACATTGTCTCTCCCTTAAACAAGTTTTTCAATGAAACCATGCATGGCTGACTATATTAGGAGGAAAGAGTGGTCAACAGCCCTTGAGGAATGAAGTTGAGAGAATAGAAAGAATAACACTGGAGAATAAAATGACTGGAGAAATCAATGCACATGTCAGTGCCTGACAATCTCAATGTATATTAATGATAATTATCTTTTTAAACCAATCACTTTGTATTCCACTTAAAGAAAAGACAAATTTTTTTTTTTTTTAATAAAACCAGAAATTATAAGTAAGCAAAATGAAGCTGTTCTAGCCATGTTTATCATTTGCTAAGCCTGTGTTTTGTGGTAGCAAACAACTTTCACTCTGATTAACATAATCATCATCTCAAAACAATCTATACAGACACAGGAAGGTGTCTGCTCTAGCCTCAACTCCTGCACATTCAAGTTTAGCCTAGATGTAGATATCTTCTTACCTTGTTAAGGGCTATGAAAGACAACCATCATGACCACTTTGCTCATGGCGTTATTTTCAGAGAAAAATAAAATTCTCCAAGCAATTTAAAAATTTAAATTTCCAGCTATCTTTTTTAACAATCTGTTTTAATTTATATGCTGGAATATTAAAACTTTATCAATGATAAATGAAGAAAGAAGGCTTGCAATAAATGTAAATAAGCAAGATACAAACTTCATTAAAATATTAATGTACTCCTTTCTTTTCTGTGAAATCATGTGAACTCAATATTTAAAGTGGAGTTCAGTCACATTGTTCTTTTCAGTTACAAGTTGAAAAGGTTTGATTTTTGTATAATATTTCTCATGTGCCATGACTGTAAACGGAATGCAACCAAACAAAAAATAAAGGAAAAAACAAAATATTTTATTATAAAAGAAAAACTAATGCACAAAAAATATTTGTTTAAAAGTTTTTAAGTTATTTACAATCAATTCATTGTGCAGAGTATACTTCCACAAATATGGGAAAAAACTAACAGTGTTTATAGACAAGTCAGAATTAAGATAACATTTATGTAAATGTTAGGATTTCCCTCTGCTGCTGCTGCTTTTTGTCTTTTTATCCTTTCCAGGCTTTTTTTTCTGAAAAAATAAAAATAAATTAAATAAAAAATACATTTTTAAATTTATGATTAAAAGAACAAGTCTTACATAATAATGATCTATGTAAAAATGATCTGCTGAATCAATTTGAAATTGACAGATAATTCAACAAAATTAAAAAAACTAATATTTAACAGAATGAGGGATAACAAAATGACAGTAGTTTTGTGGTATTACATATTCTGTAGATATTCACTTACTACTTATAAAATATTCCAGAAGAAAGAATTCATAAAAAACATTCAATTTGCTATTGCATAAATTCTAATGGAGTCACAATGGTTTCTGTAAAAAGAATTTCTTTTATGTGCAGTAAGAGTATCGAAACCATAAAATTACCAGACTAAGTAACCAAGATGCATTTTATTAATTTGTCTTCATTAATCTTTCACTTCTAAACTTGTGATGAAGTAATATATGGAACATGTGAAGTTCAATTTAAAAGACATAATAAATACAGAAAGAATTCATCTAAGATATACCTTAATCATGGTATCAATTTCTATATTATCAGTGTTGTCATCCTCTTCCTGGTTATCAGCAGCATCTTCTTCATTAAAGAAATTGTCCGAAACTTGTGCTGACCTATTGTGCTTTTTACTGAGTATTCCAGTAGAATAAGGGGTCATGTGAGATTCTTTGTTATATGCACGAGTAAATGCTGCCTTAGTCTGCAAGAAATAAATGTATTAGAAAAGCATAGTTATATAAAGTGTCAAATTTGTGAGATAAAAAGCTTTTAAATGAAAACTTATTAAGAATAAAACAAGAAACAACATACTGAAGAGCTAAGTGTCTTTGAGTAATCAACTGTGTTAGGCCATTTGGTGAATTCCATCATATTGTCATAATCTTCCTTGATGATGTCATAGTCATCCATCAGCTTAATGACTTCAGGAACACCGTCTTTGTCATGTTCCTGAAGAGGTTTGGTCAAATGTTGACGGAGACAAGGGAGGTAATCCAGATTGAAACCACGTTTATCGCTAGAAATGCTGAGAGGGGGAAAAAAAAGTGAAGATGAAATGGAGAATATTTTTTAACACTAATGTTCATTCAATACAAGACCCAAGAGTCACTCAAAGTAAAGGGTTATTGATTGAATGATTATTTTTTTTTTATGAGCGTAAGAAGAGGAGGTAAAAAGTGCAGTTTATGCGGTTATGTAGAAGTAACGGTTAACCATAGACTTGAAGAAGTTAAGACTAGTAATTGGGAAAACATCCTATTGGGAGTTTGTTCCACAAAGTAGTAATTCTAGGGAAGACGCTATCTGAGTAGAACTTCCTTCTTACCAATGGATTACTAGGGAATGCGGATAATTTGTCTCTGTGTACATGGTATGGTAAGTTTTAGCTGAAAAGGTCGGGATTGGTGAAACTAAGGAATGTAGCTTGTCAGAACATTTGCCATGGAAATAGAGTAGTGAGAGATAAGGCAACAATATTCCATATTTTGTCTAATCTGGCACTTGTAAAATTAGAGTAATAGCAGTTGGGAGTCAGATACTTACTGGAATGTTACTATGAACTGACCATTTTTCCAGTACCTTCAGCAATAGATCGGATATACGAATTCCACAAGGTCCGGGGAGAGCTTGAGTCCCAATAGATGTTCAAAGCAAGCCTCCTTGAGAGAAAACGCATCCAACATGGGTGAAAGTTCAGGGTCTGCTCAGTGATAGTGGAATGTCACTAGTTTGGTCTTGAAGAAAATCAATGTTACAAGCCAAGCCTTGCCCTATTGTATCACCTGGGTGAGGTCAAAGAGATCAGCTGCCAGGTCCTGAACACCCCGATTTTTGGAAATACTCCTATAAATGGTCTATCATCAGTATAGATATTCACTAAAGATCTGAATATGTTCTTAGACAGATTCTTAATATAAAGCAGAAAGAGGGTAGAACTGAGAAGAGAGAGAACCTTAGGGAACACCGGCATTTGATTGCAGGGGGCTTCTAATGACTGGCCATTAACAATGATCTTTACTGACCTACCTGTAAGGAAGGACTTAATAATGGAGAAAACTCTTTCAGAAATTCCATAGCTAGGCAGTTTATGCAGTAACCCCCAATGCCACACCTTGTTAAAAGCTTTTGATATATCTAAGCAATCATCCTCATGAATTTATTGTCTAGTGCCTCACCAATTCTGAGTAATGACAGGACACCAGAAGTGGACCTAGCAAAGAGAGAAATCCATACTGGTTATTGCTCATGAGGTTGTTTCTGTTCAGGTGTTCAACAACCTTCTTGTTGATTATAGATTTAAGGAGTTTGCTAATAACACTAAGGAGGTTAATGAATCAATACTGTGACGGGGATGAGTGGTCACCTGCATTCTAAAAAATGGCCTACAGCTGACACCTTCCATACACTTGGGAAGCATCTCACCATCAGGCATCGATTAAACAGTCTTGGCAAGATTGGAGATAATTCTAGGCTGATGTTCTTGGATTTTATTCTGACTGACAGAAAGTTTTCAATAAGTCTCAAAACTTCTTGTGCCATGATAGAAATATTACTAAGTTTGTGCTACATGAGGGGAGGTCAGATAAAGATGTAATCCTTATCATCTATCATAGAATTAAAGGCAAAGTTTATTGCAAAGAGCCTTGTTTTGATTGATGAAGACCATTTATGATAGTTGGCACTAATGCTTTGTTCTATTGAGAATTTTATTCAAGAATCTTTTTCTTTTTATTCAGGAACCAGTTTTTTGTTTGTCAAAGAATGTATAGTTATTGGTCATTATTCTAAATGTCTCCAAATCCACATTTGTTAAATGACAAATTAAAGTTCCATAGTGATGCTTCCAAAAAGCTGTACAATAAACAAAATTTTTATTATGACCTAAAATGCAGCTAACTTACTATTCTGCCATATTAGATTATGGGGTGGAACACTAGTGCATGTATGCATGTAGGAGATCATTTCATTGGATTGGGTTTTTTTTGTGTGTTTTAATTGTATTATAAAAAAAGCATTTATAATGTATATATTGTATAGTTAAGAGTCTTCATAAACCTTCATTTTGGTGCATGTGGCGTGCAAATAGCATTTAGTATAAATAAAATATCAAAAGGATTAATAATGTATACATAGGTTAGCAAATGTATCTAAGTCAATAAATACCATCACCTTCCTCACTCTTAGTACCAAATTTTTCTTAAGATTTTATTTTTTGAAAACAAATCATAATTCAAATTTAGTTTTCTCTGAACAAGATATTTTATCAAAAACTTTGGTCTGTTAAAATTATCATTTGCAAATAATAAAGAGAGTTGCCTTTTCCTTGCATAACAACCTTTTAGGTAATTTCCAGTCTTTAAGACTGCATACTTGGGGACTAACTTCAACCAATCGGATTTGAATTGTCTTTTGACACAGAACAAGTATTCAACCTGTTTAGTTTATATTTACATTTTAAAATATACAAAATATATAATTATTGCATTGTATGTAAATGTTTCACTTAATTGTATTTATATACTAATTTTAAATATAGCTAATTTCTCTTAAATTTCAATATAATGTGAAATTGGTACAAAGCTACATTTTAAACTATAAAAGTTACAAGCTTTAGAAAAATGTAGGAGAGTAAAATTTTTACTACTTATGCACAAAGAAAAATTAAATAGATTTAATTTTGTCTGACAAAAAAAAAAATCATCATTATTTCCTTTTGGCAAATGATAGCAGTATTGAAAAGATTTTTTTCCCCCCAACATATTCACTTTCTTACTTTATATGAAATTAAAAATGATAAAATTACTTACCATAGTCTCATGTGTGAGCAAAGTTCCTGTAAGATGTGTTCATTTTTATTCCTTGTAGAGAATTTCCCTAGCCATCTTGGGAAGGAAACCATGTGACTGACATTACCCCTCATATACTCTCCAGGCAAAACACTGGCATACATGGCCTAAACATGAAACAACGTCTCCATAATCAATAATACAGAATAATGTCAATGGCAAATATTCAAACAGTTTTTGTATATGTTTTTTTATGTGGAGGTGGGGGAGTAAGTTAATGAAGATATAAGCAAGGTTGGGGTGAAAATAAGTTTCCAATGCCATCCTGATAATGAAGCTTAAAAATGGAAAATATTTTGAATTTTTGAGAATCAATAATTCCACTAATTATTGCAAATTAATTTTTTAAGATTACTGATCTGGAAAGTATGCTGAATCTTTCAAGGCGAAGAAAGGATTTGAGGATAATGAAACAGAAAAAATGTGTGAAGATGGAGGATTATCAGCTCTAAAATTTGTTCTAAATAATGCCAAACAATAATCTCTGACAAAGAATTCTCATTGTGGGGATAACATCAAATGAAACTAGTGTTTGTGGGTTCATTCCTGAATCAAGCTCCATAAAAGTCACAACAAAAGGATGAATTCATGAGATTCCACTATCCCTGCTATCTACTTCTGCAGTTTGAATTTTGAAAAATATTGGGTTGGAACAGAAGTTTGTAGCACTTTTTAATAGGTGACATTTGAATGCACAACTGAAATTTATGATATATAAACATTTTAATGCATCTTTCTAGGATTTGTGTGTAAATTTCAGATGTTTTTATATTGAAAGTGAAAATGAAATGCATTTACGACATTTAATGTTTGAAAATTTTTAGGTGAAGGGAGAACAAAAGACACTCACTGTGTTACTAGCCCTAAGAACCTGCTGATATTTTATTTTAATGGACTGTGATTGGACAGTTCAAAGGTGAACCGCCCCCTTTAAAAGGGAAGGGAGAACTGTGCCGGGACCTTAGCAGCAGTTGGAAGGGAGACCACTTAGAAACAGGAGGTTCGTTTCTCTCTTCCTGCTGTAAAGGCAGGCAGTGTTTGCCCATAAGTAAAGAATGCATGGGTAACAAAGTTGCTGAAGGCAAGTTTCTCCTTCAGAGAGAGTTTGAAAAGAAGCCCTCTCAGAGAAGCCCCAGAAAAGAAAGAACTGAGAAGTCCATGTGGAGTTTGGAGCTAAAGCCATTTAAGAAGAAGAAGGAGGAGCAAACATGTGCGTTTTCAAAGTGTTTTAAGAAAATGTTTTACCTTCTACAGCCGTAAAAGAAAGCGTAATTTCCAGGCGGATGGGAGGAAAATAAGAGAAGAAAGAAGGGAGTTTGGTCACCTAAAAGAGAACTTTGTCTACACAAGAGAGTAAAGAAAAAAGAAAAGAACTTTTGAACCTTGAAAGGACGGAAAGTGTACTGTAGAGCAAAGGCTCTCCCTTTTTTTTTTTTTCTTATCATTGACAAAGGAGGTGGGCTCAATCCTTTTGTTTTGTTTTTTGTGCATTGTAATTTTTAAGTTTTGTTTTTCTGATATATGTTTTACATTGTGTTAGAGAATAGGTTATCCTATTCTCAGCAAAAAGGGACAAATTTTTGCAAGAACCCTTGTTTAGCTGGTTAGAAATAAATATTTTTTGTTTGTAATTGAATCTGATTTGCATTTTTTTTTCTTTTTAATTCGGGCAATAGTGAAAATACTATTGCAGCAGGTTTTATTTTCTGAAAGAAAATATAATTTCCAAAAAATGCTCTTTAATCTTTAAATTCCAGAAGGGGGGGGGGGTAGAAAGAAATATGTACAATTTATACAGATGGTGTTATAGCTGAGAATACTATTCATAAGAGGAAATTTTGATCTGGAAGACTGATAATGTCCCAGCAGTCTTGCAGTCATGGATGATGATGATGATGATGACCAAATCAAAAAATGGATTAAAAATAACCCAGGTTATTCAACATAGAACATCAGAGATACTCCATATAAATCATATGAGCATTGTAAGGCATTTGAATAATACTTGAATAGGTGAATCACTACAATGCCCAAGTGCCTCACAATTTAATAGAAAACATTTAATGGACCACATTTCTATCTGCAATTCATTGCTCAAATCAACTCATTTTTTAAAAGAATAGTTACAAGTGAGAAAAATTGGATTGTTTACAACAATGTGAAGTGGAAAATGTCCAGAGGAAAATTAAATAAGCCAGCATTAACCAGTTTAAAAGCCAGTCTGTATGGTGTGTATCTGGTGAGAAGGAAAAGCATTGTCTACAAGCCCTTTTCACAAAATCAAGCATTTAATTCAGACAAGTTCTGTTACCAACTGGACCAACTGAATGCAGTAAATGATGAAAAGCATCCAGAATTGGCAAATCAAAAGGGTATTGTCTTCTATCACGACAACACCAGACTCTTCACTTCTTTTTGTAGACTTGTAGGAAATTACTAAAGCATGACTGGGATGTCCTGCTGTACTCATGGTACCTGATTTTACACCTTCTTTGGGTTATCATTTATTTCAATCTCTACAAAATTCTCTTAATGGGAAGGACTTCAATCCTTTGGGTCCTGTAAAAGATACTTAGATCAAAAAGATGCCAAGTTCTAGGAGGATGGAATAATGAAGGTAGCTCAAATATGGTATAGCCTCGTGGAACAAAATAGCATACATGAGGTTGAATAAATCTATGTACAAATATTTAAATATTGTCTGAATTTCACATAAAAATGTTACCAATATTTTTTATGGTCCAATATTACTCAATATTCAGACACCTGAAAAGCGTCAGGTAGATGAGGACACTAGTATGAACAGATCAATGTAGAATAATGTTGAATGATAATCAACAGCATTCAGTAGAGTTGGTCAAAAGATTTCTTTAAACCAATCAATATGGACTGTATTCAAATTAGGGATTAAGTTTCACATACATTTTGCAAATCAATCTTACTGTACAGTAGTAGCACAACAAATCATGTTGCTAGTTTACTAAGATTTCCTAGGCACCAACCCCAAAACAGAGGACTGAACTCACTAATCAGTCCTAAGGATCAACCAGTCAAAGTCACTAACCATTACTTCATATACCTATATACAAATAAGTTATTTCTATCAGTAGAAAAATTTCCTGTCCCACCCATTCCCAAAAATTGGACCAAATATAATTTATTTTTAAATGTCTTCTTGATTAGAACTTTTCATATATGAATAAATTTACGCACTTTTAGTGGAAGAAGTCCCCAGTTCTGCTGTTGGCGAATGATTCTATCAACCAAATCTCCATCACAAATGCTTTCTGCTGTATAAGCCAAGAGTGAAAGATGGTGACTCATGCTTGCCCTAGTTGAAAAAAGAAAATGAGAGAGACAAGAAAAAGCAAATTAATATTATATTTATAAAGTGTGATGTTCTATATAAAGATAAAGATTTCATAAATTTCCTGAAAAAAATTATTTTGAGGCTTTAGATTAGAAATGGAAGGTCTCATTTAGATAATGGGGGACTTCCACAGCCAGACACTGAAGGACATAAGTTGCCTCTTCTGGTGTTATATAAACAGCTGAGTGGCCAGGAGCCAAGTGTATTTTTGTATTTGTATCTCACTGGTACAAGAATAAAGTAAATGGAGAATGACTACTACCATAGCTGTTGTGGTTATTTTACATGGTGCTGCAAACAGGATTCTGGTAAATATGACATTGCACCAGGTGGAACCCTCAATTTGATTGCTCAATTCATGCAACAAATGATAGAGCTGAAAAGGGAAACTATTGCCCTTTGGAGGGCTGGAACCCCTAATGTGATGCAAATGTCCAACACAAAAAAAAAAAAAAAAAAAAAAAAAAAAAAAAAAAAAAACAGTCCCAAAGAAACAGACAATGACTAGGAATTATTTCTTGACACTTTGACTCTATATAAGGAAATGAAACCTTAAATTCAGCTATGGAGGAAAAGCTTTTATCACACATCCGATTCGTTGCAGTAAAAGGCCTGTACACAGAATTTCACCGGCAGACCTTTCATTCCACATGTCAGGTGAAAGACAAGTCAATCACTCATTTTTTAGCAAGGCTATAAGCTCAAGCCAAATTTTGCCTGTTCATAGTTGATTGTCCCTACACAGAAGGCTGCGATCAGCAAACCAACTACTCATGCAACATGATAGCTGGGCAGGTGATTGCGAGACTTTCTAACAAGGAGCACCAGTGCCGTGCGGTTCAACAACCCCGAAGAACAAATATACCCACTGCTTCACCAAATAAGAATCCTTGAGTGGGTTGTGAGAAACCATTCCACCCTGATGGATCAGTTAGTAGGAGAGATTGCCCAGCAGTTAAACTGGTATACCATAATTGCAAGATTAGGGGTTATGTTAAAAGGGTATGCAAGATATCTATTGAAATTGGAAACAGATCAACAAGGTGTAAGAAAAGGTGTGATTCATTTACTTTCTCAAACACTAGTCTGAAAGACCCTCCACCCCCACTTGTACCATCAGTTATGCTAGTAGATCAAGACAAAGCTGTCAAACCAGTTTGACACTTCCTGGTGCTGTGCCTCATGTTGTGTGGAATAGAAAGCGATTTGAAAGGTGTCCCAGATCCACTGCCATCAATGACAATAGAAGGGACCATAATGCATCAAACCCACACTTCATTTGGACGCAATCAGATGGATTAAATTAGTCACAGTAGTAATCTCATCCACGCATTCACTAACACAGGCTCAAACATATTGAAGTGGACAAGAGATATTAAAAGTACGCAGGTGCCTGGACAAGAACCCCATGCCAAATTGTCATTGAATACATGGCATCACTTTAACCAACTTCATATAAAGGGCATGTTGTTCATGCATACAAGAATTGGCTTGATGAAGACAACAGATGGTGTATGCATCAAACACGTTTGGATTGGTTTGGTTTGTTTTATGGCATATCACCCTCAATGGATTATTTAATGCCGATGTTATTTTTATTGCTGGTAATATTTTTTTCCCTAAAAATGTATTGCTGGTAATAATTTTTATAAAAAAAAAAAAAAGTATTGCTGGTATTAAAACTTATTTTTATACTTTCATTGTGTTTTGATCCCTTTTGGGGTGGGGGTTAACTATTTTCCTATAACTGGGATCCTAACAGGTGCTACCACCCTGAGTCAGGGTAGACCTGGGAACACCAGCAATTAAGAGGGGGTTCCATGCTCCTCAAAGCCTGATCAAAGGCCTTGCTGTTGGACATAGTTTATCGTCTTACCCAAGACGCACAACACGCCTGGTTTTTACTTATCAGAATCTGCACAGACATCACTCATTGAAGGGCACAAAGGAAAATGCTCTGTGCACATGCCCACATAGAACATCCACTCCAGTGATGCCCAGTACCATCTCATTTCTTCCAATGGAAACCAACAAGCACCTAATGGAATGATGAACACAGGACGATTCCAAGTCCAGCACATTTAATACATGATCACACCAACCCTTATAGACGATGACAGGAAAGCCATTACCTTCACCATTGATGGTGATACCATCAGTCCACACATTGATCCCTGTCCCTCACCATTGAAAGAAAGTGAAACAAGACCTCGATTCAGACATAGCACTGGGTATAAATGAACCCTAACCCTGCAGGCACTCCTACAACCTGGTCCTCAAGGGTGATAGTCGCACCCAAAAAAAGATGGCGCCCCCAGATATACGGTGGGCTTACAAAAACTGAATGCTGTCTGCGTGAAGGAAACCCATCACACCCTGTCCCCATTTAATCAGGTCTCCATCGTACCAGTCCAGACAAGGAAAACAGTTTTGAAAGCATGAAATGGGTACCACAGCTTACTGCTTTCCCCAGCTGAACAAGATGCCACTATATTTATCACTGAATGGGGCCGGTACAGGTACCTTCGTGCTCTCCAGGGATTTCATGCATCTGGAGACAGCTCTACTCACTGGTTTAACGATATTACAGTGGGCATGGTTCAACAAAAATATGTTGCATGGATGATAGCCTCCTTTGGGACGATTCTATAGAGTCCTCATTCTGGCACACAATGGAATATATAACCCACTCTGGAAAGAATGAAGTAGTGCTTAACCCTGACAAATTCCATTTTGCATAGAATGAGGTAGAGTTTGCCTGGTTCTTACTAATGGCTGATAGTGTGAAACCTACAAAGAAAATGTGAGACCAGTCTTCACTTTCTTACACCCACAAGTATCATGGGCTTCAGGTCCTGATTTGGACTGGTGAATCAGGTATCTTATGCATTCTCATGAACAGAGGTGATGAAAACAAAGATACTTGGTAACTGGCAATACCATGGGCAGGTGGATGGAAACAATCAGATAACTCTATGCAAACAGCACTTCCTTTGTAAAATCCACCCAGTTATTGACATCCCACATCATTCTACCCAGAGAGACAGTCCCTCAACCTCATGGTACCCTGATTTATCGCCAGTTCAAGACAGCAACACAGAAAATAGACTAACCATATCTAGGCCAGAAGCATATGGTAGCTCTACAGGTCCTGGGATCCTGCAGCAATGACCCAGATATTTCTCTATGGTGATTGACACAGATATATTAATATCACAAATCTTGTGGGGCAAACCTTCAACTGACCACATCAATCTATCATGTGGTCAGAGGAGAGGGAGGGCATGTAAAGTAGGTCTCGTTTAGATAATGGAGGGCTTAATTGGAAATTGTTTCTAGATTCTAATTTACTTATGCATAAGTAAAAATCTAAATAGATATGGAGAGAAAAAATATATCTAAAAATACAAATTAAAATGCTGTAACTCACCTGCCAGCATAAGGATGGACGTAAGGATAGTTTTCTTGCACAAATAAAGGATTCAACTGATAATCATGGAAAAACAAATCCGTTTTGTTATCAAGGGTCATTTTTCTAGTTTCTTCATTACCAACAAAAACTTGTCGACAAACATCAAATGGACTCTGGAAATAAAAAAGTTAACCTTATTGGTATAAATTTTAATTTTAGGAGTTATTTTTTTTGTTAATGGCATAAATTGAGTTTATAAAATTGGTTCTCTTTATTTGACCACTAGCAAGGATACCCAGAATTGCTTGAAAGATCTCTGAATAATAGTTTATTATTGACAATTTATTTATATCTTTCAGCCATCTTATGGAAAATAACTGTTTATTCAATTATTAAAAAATAAACTTCATTGTTTTTTTTGGTTGGTTACAAAATAATTAAATTTAGGAAAATACACTACGAATACCATGCTCTGTATGTGCTTGGGGGGGGGGGCTGATCACCATCTTATTTTTATTCAAAAAGACAAGTTAATTTCAATAAAATATAGTTAAATTTGTAAAACAAATATTCAACAAGACTAATGATGACCATAATTAATGTCTGTCTCTCCTAATTTTTATTTAACTAAATTTTTTTTTCTTCAAATACAACTTGAAATGTAAACATAATCAATTTTCAAATGTTTCTTGCTTCTACTCTTTCAAAATGGTAATTAAATTTGTTTACGGAGAAATGTTTGCTTGGGACACTATTTAGCCTAAAAATTAAACAAGAAAATACTGAGAACAGAAAAGAAGATATCGAGATTTTATTTTTACTTTAAAAAAAAATTACTTTTATCAAGAAACCAGGGATTTGTGTCAACGATAAATTCACAGAAAGGCAACGTGGCAAGCTTTGGACAATTGATTGATGATACTGGTTAAGAAAACACGAAATAACCAGAAAGTGTCAAAGATATCATTTGAAATCAAAGATTTTAGGAGTTGGCCAAGCAACAGAGTCATGCGTTAATTGTAAGATGGAAAAGGGAATTTCATAAACAAAGTTGATAATTCTGGACTCAGAAATCCTGAATAAACAGGGATGTCAAAGAATTGATTAATGAAGCAAGCTTAGCCATACCCGCACAACCGAGACGCCATTGGTCAGGTGGTAGCAATGGTGATAGGCGGAGGTAAATTGGTAAGATGGACGGGGAAATTACTAACACCCACCAAAAGGATTTGGTATGAGGTACTAATAACTGAATCCCTCCAGGCAGAAAAAAATTTTTCCCACCGACATTCATGAATGCAATTTACAGAATCCAAAACAGTGGGTGTGAACACAGGGCAGCAGGTAATGCATTTCAGCAGTAACAAAAACAATATGTATAGAAGGAAAGAAAAAAGTGAACGTTTATGCAATTTCTTGTTAACCACTAACAAGAATGCATAGTTGTAATGGTGGTCTCTATCTAGAATAATAGAGTTCTGTTGCAAAAACATTTGCTCTATCCAACAGTGTTATTGTGCGTTTTGAATCTGTTATATTTACCACAGATATAAATAGCAGGCATTACTTTTTGGAGTGACCTGTGTACTTTAATCTTCAAAGATCTAATATTTAAATCAGCCAATTTTTGGTTTGTACAAGCATTCCTTCCTTTATTTTTTTAAAAAATCCGTTTTAAATTCATAAGCTATAATCTGCCTGAAAGTAAGCAAAAATGTAAAGAAAAAAATTACCAGTTTTATATCTTTTTTTGCTTTCTGAGAATTACTTTTAGCTTCATCATATGATAAATTCTTTGCTGTAGAAGTCAACATTGACAGGTTATAGATGATCTGAAATATACAAAAATAATCAATTCATACATAATTAAAAATATATGAATAAATATCATATGCCATCAATAAATATCTAAATTAAGAAAAGTCCAACATGACTAAATTACATGCATGCATTAAGTTACAAAAATGTCACTTTAATGAGGTAATGTACTAAAATATTTCATTGTGCATCCACTACATAATAATAGGTACTTCCACTTGGCTTCAATATCTAAGGATTAAAAGGAATTAAAAAAAAAAATGAAAAATCTTAAATGAAGCTTTCATTTAGCTTTAATTGAGAGCTAAATGAATAAATTTACTATTGTTAGTAAGCAAAATACTCTGGTGTATTTCAAATATGAATTATATTGATTGGAATCTCAACTTTTTGGTCACTTTCAGAAAATTGATAAAAAAAAAAAAAAATTCTCCAAGGAGCCCTGCTTTTAACTAATAAAACAATTTGTGATTGCAATTTAATTTCTCAAAATTAAGTGAAGGTGACATTTGAATCAAAAATAATTTCATTCATTTGTGCTGAAAGTTTCATTAAAATTAAATCATTTAATTTTTTCTAGAATTTCCAATGTTTTCCACCTGAAAGAAGAAAAAAAAAGTGCAAAAATACCAATCGTAAATATTTCAAACATGCTAAAAAGGATTAAAAAATTAATTATACTTTGGTCTTTAATGATAACAAACATTTTGATGGTAAAACTTGGTTTTTATTAAGTTTGGGAGCCTTTTTTTCAGTGAGCAAGTGGGGGTACCTACATAATAGCAAGAAATAAAAGTGATTGCTTTCTAGGTTACTTAAAAGGGAAAAAAATCATTGTAATTGTTGTGACCAAGTAAATGGTTAATGAAATAACAAAACAAGTGTTGCAGATATATCATAAATTAAACAGTAAGTACAACAGAAGAGTATTACACAACTAGTAAGTGCATGTCAGTTGACCCAGCATTCAATCTATTCAACTGTTCCCCCAAGGCCTTCTCCCTACTAATCTTATAGTAGGCAGAAGAGTCCAACAGACTCTTTAGAGGGAGGACACCACAACATACCCCCTTTCAGCCTGACTCCATATGGAGTTTTTTTTTTATAATTACCACACAATACTTTTTATTCAACCAAATAAACCCTTTTTCACAACCAAACAAAAAACATCAGAAACAACCACTTTGAAAAGCTATATACAGGAATTACCTTCACAATTTTTTTTTTAGTTTCACAACAAACATTTTACGTGTTAACAACAGTCCCTTTTTATTAAGGTCTATTCATTATTCCTAAATAATGAAAAATTGGATAAGTTTAATGGTAAATTATAAGGTTAATAATTTCCAATAATCCAATATGTATTGTGCTTTTCTGGTAATTCAAAGTTCATAAGTGAGGAGAAGGTTTTTTTTACTCATTCTTTTCCTTTTTCTGTAGACATGGTATGAAATGAAAGATGTTCAATACCTTTCCTTTTCGGGTTAAATTCTAAAGGTTCTGTAAATTTCCTTTTTCTTTTGGGCTTTCTGAGCTCTGGCACTGATTGCAGTACTGGAACCTCAAACGTGTCAAAGACGACGTCCACAGTGTCATCTTCTCTATGGGATCCCTATCAACTATGCTTTCATACCGTTTTCTAATTTGGTTTACATGACGTTTGTGTATAAACTTCGGTCCCTGAACCATGTAAATCATGTTACCAATTTGTCTGTCTATTGTTCCCCTCTCCCAGTGAGCTTTATTATTCCCAAATACACAAATAAAAACTTCACCGATCTTAAAGCGCTTTTTAATCACTTTATTCCTATTTCCTGCTTTCATTTCACTTGGAAGGAATTTGTCAAATGCCGATTTTATTTTCCTGGCAAACATGACCTCCACTGGCATCTTGGCAGATGGAGCACTGCTATTAGGGGTTACATGATAGACCTGCAAAAACTGCTGTATAGCCGTATCGGTGGGAGTACCTCTCACCTTCCTCAGTGGTCTCTTAAAAGTGTTCACAAAACACTCTGCCTGTCCATTACATCTTGGGTGATATGGCGCCGTGGTAATATGTTTGATCAGGAATGACTGACAAAAATCCTTAATTCAGGATGTGAACTGTGTGGCATTGTCTGTTACGATACAGCCAACAACTCCGAAACGGGAAAATAGCTTGTGCAAAAACTTTACTGTCACCTCTGCGGTCAGCTTCTTATATTTCAATATTTCTGGCCGCTTGAAATAACTCAACTACTACAAGGTAGTAAAAACCATCAAGTGGGCCAGCAAAATCAATGTGTATCCACAACCATGGACGGTCAGTTTTAGGCCAGGGATTGAATTTTATCGGGGGTGCTTTAGCAGCCAAAGAACACCCTTTGCACTATCTTACAGTGTTTTCAATATCCTTGTCCACGTTGGTCCAGTAGAGGTAACTCCTCATCAGACTCTTCATTCTTGAAGTTCCCAGATGGCCAACATGAAATTCCTTTAAAGTTCTTTTCTGTAGTGTAGGATTACTACTGTCTCTATACATTAGTATGACGTTACAGAGTGAGTAAACTTTGTTTGTTTGTTTTAATGTTTAACGACCTATCAATCTTTATGAGATCATTTAAGGTCAAACAATTGTTTATTTGTTTTTTGATAAAGTTGAATCGCTTTCAGAATTTTTTTTTTTCCGTGTTGTCTTGCTTTTTATAAAATATCCATTGCTTTCAGAGTTGCGTTGTTTTCAAAACTTTTCGCCTGGTAAGTGTCAGATTCCCTTTTTTATCATCAGATATTTAATTGGGATTATATTTTTTTGTATAGTTTAACTTTTTTAAGAAAGGTTAAGATTGTATTGGGATTTGTTTTTTCAAAAAGTTCTTTCAAGTTGTTAACATTGTAAAGAGATTGCCGAATATGTGTTAAGTCACTGCAATCTAGTAGGAAGTGTTTTACGTTATAAGTTTCTTGGCATGCTATGCATTCGGGAGGAGGTGGGGAGATGATTCGTTATAAGGAGTAGATTGTTTATATTTGATTTTAAGCCCCGACAGTTCCATTGTATAATTTTTTGAATCCTGAGATCTTATGAGGATTTACTTGTCTATATTGTATTTTGTAAAGGAGATGTCCATCTTTTCTATGCTTTCTGTCTTATTTGCATTTTGTTTTTTTGTTACGTTTTGACCCTTGGATTTCTTTTGGTTCTCTTTGTTTATTGAGGGATGTTCCTTTGGTTTTTTTTTCTTTGATTCATTTGTTGATCTTTGTCTGGATGAAGACTGTTCCCTTGTTTGAGATGGGATGATTGTTTTTGATTTGTTGGGACTTTTTGAACTTCTCTGTCTTGACTGTCTTTCTTGGCTATCGGTTTCCATCAGTTCAAATTTGTTTTCATTTTCAAATAAGACAATTTCTGTTTTCTTTTTGTTGTGTTGATTCTTCAAAGGAGATTTCAATTTTGGAGGTGAGGAGTTATTAAATTCATTAGTGGTGATGGGGAGGATTGGCATTTGCTGTTGCTCGGATTGTAATTTTCTTTGGTTTGTAACATCTTTGGTTTCGTTGATCTGGTATTGGGGATTTTCCTTTAGATCCAATTCAGTATCGGATCTAGTTGTTGAACTGATTAAATTTTTCTTTAGTATCTCCAGTAGTGATCTTAGTTCTTCTACCAGATCGGACAGATTGTTTTGTGTTGTTTCTTGTTTTTGAATCAAGATGTTTGTTGTTCTGGCTATATTTGCATATGTTGATGCATTCTGAGAACTCTAAAATATCGTTCTTGCCTCTGGGTATGATAAGTTTTTTGTGCGTTTAATTGAGAATATTTTTTTTTCTTTCTTCCAGACTTCACATTCTTTTGAGTCTGCTGCATGATTTTGTTTACAGTCTGCACATTTTAATGGGAGTTTGCAGTCAATGTGATCCCCGATTTCTCCACAATCTTTACATGTTGGCGATCTGGTACATCTTTCCTTGTGGTGCCCAAACTTTTGGCAGTTGTGGCATCTCAGAGGATTTGCTATGTATACTTCCACTTTTTCTATCATATATCAGATTTTTATTTCTGTAGGAGGTTTTGGAGTGTTGAAATTTAGAATATAAGTGTTTGTTGGAGTCATTTGGTTGTTTGTTTTTTATCAATATTCTTTGGGCATCTGTGACACCTTGTTTCCTTAGGTTGTTTTTTATTTCATCCAGTGTGCAGAGTGAGAGATCTGAGCTTCTTACCATGCCCTTTGAGGAGTTCAAGGAAGTGTGGGGGTAGGCTTTTATCTTAAGCTTAGAAAAATTGTTTTGCTTCAGTAACATATTTGCTGAAATTTTATTTGGAACTTCTACTAAAATGGTGTTGTTCCTTAGTTTTTTTTATTGATAAGGTTTTTATTAAAGATTTCATTGTTTTTTCAACAATGAATGGAGACAACTTAGTGATTGGGGTGTTCTCTATTGACTCTAACACAATAAATCTAGGGAACAGCTTTTGATCAAGTTCATTGTCTGACCCGGTTTCGGAGTATAGGCTCTACGAACTGTCTTCAATATGGGGTCTTTTGTTTTTATTTGTTGCCATGAGTTTTATTTTTTTAAAATTCACCTTCCTTGCTCTCCACCCTCCTCGGAGCCCATCAGTGGGAGATGTTAGGGGAGAAACCCATTCGCTTTATTATCCCAGGGATACAAGAAAGGGTTTTGGGTTTTAGATAGATGGGTTTTTATGCAGGTAAGTATTAGTGCTTGATGTGACTAGCCGATTGATCAGCCCAGGTAAGGGCCAAAGTGATGTGTTGCATGACCATGACCTCTTTGCACCCGGGCCATGGCCTGCTCAATCACCAGGATCCCATCCCCAGATGACACGGGTCACCACCCACGGCCAATAGGTGGACCCATTGAGGGACTTTTACCCTCTGCAGAGGTGCAGTCGGCATATTCTGAAGCCCCGCCAACAGGGCTGTGAGAGTAAACTTCTGAGATATTTTGGTCTTTACTATTTAGTTTGTCCTTTACTTCTTATATGAACTCATCATTGGAAGCTTCATTTATAATCTCATCAATTGTTATAGGAAGCTCTCTGACAGTATTGCACAAGGTACTTTTTATTTTGACCTCTGTTCTTATGGCAGCAATGACTGTGTCTTCCAGGGTTTCAGCATACTTAGGTATCAATCTAAACAACCAGTCTGCATGACAGATTTTGGTGGATGGGAGAAACTCCATTTTATAGTTATAATTAAGGAGAATGGTTCCCCATCTTTGCAGTCTATTAGCAGTATGCGTTGGCAGACCCTTTTTCTATCCAAAGATAGTAAGGAGAGTGGACGATGGTCTGTCTGCAACCAAAAATACCTTCAATGAATAAATCCATGAAATTTAGTCACTGAAAAAATGATTCCTAAGGCTTCCTTTTCTATTTGCGAGTAACCGCTTTCAGCTGGTAAGTGTCCTAGATGCATGGGCGATTGGCTTTACTGATCCATCCTTTAACTTGTGTAAAATGCATGCCCCAAAGCTGTAGGAGCTAGCATCGCTGGCTACAATAATGTCAAGGTTTGGATCGTAATGAGTCAGGAACAGATCTGATGTAAGGACCTCCTTTATTTTCTCGAATGCTTCCTGGCATTTGGTTGTCTATTCCCACCCTTTATCTTTTCTCAATAATCCATTAAGTGGAGCTCTCAAACTGTGCATTCTTGGAACAAAAACGTAATAATTGGCAAGACCTAAAAAACTTTGAAGAGTCAACACATTTCCTGGTGCTGGCATATTCTTTATTGCCATTGCCCTGTCTGGGTCAGGACGTCTTCAGTTTTTGTCAATTATTTTGCCCTAAATGCTTAATTCTCTCTAAAAACTCGCACTTCCTGTTTAGTTTTAAAGTTTTACCTTTGAATGACACATTCGTTATAAGTTCGCCCATAAACTTAATAGGGTCGCCAGTTACACTTTTAGCTATTCGGTTCATTCTTAAAGTCAGCTTACTCAGTTTTTTCCATGTTTGATAATTAATTATGGATAAGTCTGAACCGGAATGAAGATGTAGCCTTATATTTTTGATAAATATTTGCACTTCAATATATTTCCTGATGTCACGACTTTCTGTTTTTTTGGTTCATCAGACTTGGTAATTTTTTGCAAAACTTTTTTTTGTCTTGTTCATAATACTGGAGTGGGAACTTTTGTGTCCCAATTTATGGCAATTAAAATATTTTTTATCTTTAAAAATAGAATTTTGAGAGAACTCGTTTTCGCTGTCCTCATTTTGGCTTTTGATGGATATATTATACAAGTGCATTTGCTCATTCTGTGTTTGAAGGAGCATTTTTTCCCCAGTTTCTGTCTAACCTGAATTTCTAGGTGCAATTCCTCAAATTCCTTCTGGTATTCTGCTTGTTCTCATTGGAATTTCTTTTGTCTTTCATGATATTTCTGTTCCAACAGTAGTTGCTGTTCTTGTTGGTGTTTCATTAACTCTAGCATTGCACTTTTAAATTTGTTCATTTTACTGTGGTAGTATGTAAAATTAAGAAATGGGGGGGGGGGGTATTTTCCCTCTTTACCAACAATAAGTCTGTTTGACTTGTACAATTCTTTTACTAAGAAAAAATAAAAAGCAGGAGATGGGGTAAATTTTTACTTTACCCTATTAATGAAAACAATAAGTCTGTTTGACTTGTACGATTCTTTTATTGACTTGTTGGAATGGAAAAAATAACAAGGTTCACCAACCTTCTTCCCAACCACTGAATTGAACTTGTAGAAATCCTATTATTTTGAGGAGTTTCTTTTTTTTTTTTTTCACTGAATACCCTTTTGTCATAGAGTTTGATTAGAATTCCTTTATTCACCAGTTATAGACACTGGCAAAAAAATTTTTTTATGATTTAATGTGAAGTCCATTTCTTCAAATCCTTCGTTGCCAAGATGTTGTGACCATGTAAATGGTTAAAGAAATAACAAAAGTGTTGCAGATATATCATATATTAAACAGTAAGTACAACAGAAGAGTATTACACAACTAGTGAGTGCGTGTCAGTTGACCCAGCGTTATATCTATTTGACTGTTTCCCCAAGGCCTTCTCTCCTACTAATCTTATAGTAGGCGGAAGAGTCCAACATATACTCTTTAGAGGGAGGACACCACAACAGTAATGAAGTTTTAGTTTTAACGATAATTGTTTTTAATAATTTACTTTTTTTTCTTGATATTTGTTACTTTCTTTGAAAGCAAATAACCTAAATCTATCAATACGAGTCTACAGAATGAAATTTCAACAATATTTTCTAGCTAGAAGTGATAAGTCTTTGAAATTTATAATATCAAAGAAGTTACAAGTAGAATTACTGAGAGAGTGAGAAAGGGAAAAATAATACTCCTTGGGCATTTAAGAAAATGAAGAGGGTATGTGATACTATTAAAAAATATATCTTTAAGAAAAAGAACAGGTTAGGTGATGCTATTAAAAAATATTGATAGATTATAAACCATCCATTTTATCATGAGTTAAAAGTAGCTGTTTTAGAAGAAAACTCAAAATCTGGCTTACTTGTCGAATATCTTGATTTGCTGCCACAATTATTTCATTTAATGCTGGAGGAGAAATCTTCAAACCTTCTCTGAAAGCCAAAGTCATCATTGCAGCCTACACATGAATGGAGAGAAGAAAAAACAAATTTCCAAAGAATTCAAAACATCCTGTATAGAAGTGAGTAATATGAATAATGATAAAAGAAAATAGCTAAGTTCTGAAGATAAAGATTTAACAATTTAGATATGCAACACAAAAGGGAAATCCTCATAACTTATGAAATCAATATACAAAACTTTAACCATTTGAAAAGAAAAATGCTAAAAACGTTATTGAAAAATCAAAGACTTTTGGATCAGATAAACTTTGTGATCATCCAACAAAAAAGAAAAAAAAAAAAAAAAAAAAGAACCTGGCTGCTTTCAATAAAGATTTGTAAAATATTATGCTACAAGGAAAAAAATTTATACGACATCAGATTTTTTTCAATAAATGTCTGAAACAATTAACTTATTTTCCACTAAATGTAATCAATACACATTCAGTCTATGAATGTAGAAATTTAAAAGTTTAATCCAAATTTTATATAGAAATGACCAAATTTTATTATGCTAGAAATAAATTTGCTTTAATTTAAGCACTAACTTGTGGTTTTTTATATTTAGCAAAGTGTAAAACTAACAATATAAAATGGTTTAAAACCCTTTCAAAATTTGGAGTTAAAGAAAGAGCAAACAATTCCAATAGTTGATTTATCAAGGTAATAAAAATAATTGCATACTTGGAAAGTAAGGGACAATAGTTAAAGGTGAAGAATAAAGTTTGTATAAAAATGAAAAGTGCAAATTTGGTGAATGAATGATAATCAAGTAACTGTCAATTTTGTAAGCAGTTTTAATGTTTTAAAATATCCAAAATGACAAAACAAAAACTTATTAGTTGCTCAATTTTTTTTCAATTAACAAATGTCAACAAATTCTGATATCCAAAATTTAATAAAATTGTTGGCAAAAAACAAGTAAAATTTTGTGTGTATGTTCTTTGTTCAACCCCTGGGGTAGGGTTTTCAGGCACTTTCCAAAGGTGCCACACGCTGGGGGATGTAGCCAATAACATCAAGAAGCCACCCTCCTAACAAATCAATCATGTTGATATTTGAACCCGGGCTTCATGGTCAGAAAGTGAACATTCTAACCACTTGGCCATGTAGCCAGACAGGACTATCTGGGTGAGTTGTAGCACTAAGTTATAAGTCATCATGAACAAGGGTTTAAGTGTACTGTCTTTGTTCAGACTGTTGATCACACCAGATCATGCACTGAAGCACTAATGTCCCCTCAGCATGGTTGCAATATAAATCACAGGTAGGCTCTGAGGGTGTTAAATAAACAATTGTGTCTGAGCAGATGTAGGGGTTGGTAGCCACCCTATTAGACAGGCATAGTTGGATATGAGCAGCCACCCATTTTATAAATATATTTTCTAAAATGAATTGTTGATTTGAAGATTAGTCCATCTGATTTTCTTTCTATCATACTAAACCAATGATGAATGTTATATGTGACCCCTAGATAACAAAGGCTACTATTTCATTCTTAGTGGTGTACTTTACCACAGTTTTATATGACTGTATACAGGGAAAGTGGTAATGTACTTCAATCCTCAATATACTCTTACACAGTTGGTGTACAGAAATTGCTAAATCAGCTTTATTAAATAAAAACACCTGATTTTGTTTCAATCTTTACAAAAAGATGTTTTTCAGGTACCATTCCTGTTTCAAAAAGTTAAAGCCATAACAAATTCTTTTATAATAAATACCATCTTTTTCACTTTTTAAGGTGATGCATTTCCTTTTTTCTAGATTTCAGTTTCAGAGCCATGGTTATTAAAATAAATGAAAATGAAAATAGTTAATAGCATCATCTTAATGCAAACTAATTTCTATGTATCCAGAATTCAAAATTTATAATGTCTATGAATGTTTGTTCATAACAGCTTCAGCTGCAAAAAAAAACCAAACAAACAAAAAACAAATCAGCTAAATTCAAATAATAGCCCAAACTAAATTGATATAGAAGTAAAATAAACAATACCTTTATCTGCTCCACTCGAGGTCGCTGAAAACGCAGATCAAAACAGTAATTGGCTAATGATCTAATTTTGGGGTGTTGACGATCATTGCAAAGACAAATGATGGGTATCTTGGAAGTTTTGATCAAATGAATTAGTTCCTGAAATATCAGAAGAAAATATTTAGACACAAAAATTTAGCATATAAAAATCTCACTCAATGCGAGGAGAGAATGTTTGTATCTTTTCAGAATTGTTAGTGCAAGAAAATGATTACAGCAAGATTTAAAACAGAAAAAATAGCTTCTAAGTAAAATCCATTAAAGTAAAGACAAATACGTTTACATAGAAAATTTATTACTAAAAGACCCAAAATATTTTATCCCCCCTCCCAAGATTACTTAAAATATGTTACTTTAACTTTTAATGGATTTAACCAAAGCTGATTTGATAAAATATGCAGGAATTTAAAAATAATAACTGATTCTACATAATTTGCTTAATAAAATTTAACAGTAACAACACTAAACATTCTTGTATCAGTAGATATTTTATATAGAACCATTTTTTTGATTTTGGCATGCTACAAATAATTCATAATTTTCAAACTGCAACATTCCACTTCCCGAAGCATTTCCAATCGGTAATCATGATCCAATCCTTACTAGACATATTGCAACTTGAGAAAAGCAAGAATGTACAAGCTAATGTAAATATAAAACTTGCATTTCTGACTTAGTAAATGCTTACTTTGAAGAAATAAAGATAGTATTAAATAATTTGCAAATATATATATATATATATATATATATATATATATATATAGCATAATGAGAGGCCACGTATACTTTCTTGATATGTATATAATATCTGGATAAAATAAATGAAACAAAATTGGGTGTTTTTTAAATATTAAATATATACAAAAACACAGAAATAAATACTTTCATAAAAAAACACCCAATTTTGTTTCATTTATATTATCCAGATATTATATACATATCAAGAAAGTATACGTGGCCTCTCATTATGCTATTTGGACCCCACTTAGAAGGAAAAAAAAAACTCCACGATAGAAGAAAACTAGAAAAAACACTCTACAAAATGGCACAGATACACTCGGACATTATATTTCTCGGACTCTGCAAAAAAATGGACTTAGTACCAAAAGGATTCAGATTCAAATACAATTTCCAACACAGCTTTAGTACACTGCATAAAGAAAAAGCTCAGCACATATACAACAGAACCTCCACGCAATTAAGAAATCTTGTGCACAACACTGCTTACACTAAAAAGTCTTTCTACATGAACTTATCCAAAAAAATCAGTTATTCGCTCTACCTAACACTTTCTCCCTCGCAATACTCTCAGGTAAAAAAAACACTCAATTTCCTATACCAAAAAAAACTGACAGAGTGTATATCCTTAAAAAACCAAAAACACAATAGACTAATTGCTGAGGACCCACTTTTGCAACACATACCATACCTGAACAACTACTTAATGCAACAAACCTCACAAAGATCTCATTATGCCCACCACACCCATACTAACTCTGCTGACAACCACATCGCCAACCTATCCAAATATACTCTTACCCAAGAAGAAACCGCTTTACTAAATAAAGGATTATCATTCTGCCCCTCACAACCACTAAACCTCTGCTATGATATGGAAAATTACATTCGTAGACTGAGACTAAAAGAATATTTCTCGGACAACAAATCTACCTCTAGTACGGACAACACCACTAAACAATCATGCTCCAAACCACCTCCAACGAAGAATAACTCTCTATGGACCCCACCAACCGGACGAAATCAACACTTAGACCAATATGCCATCAAAGCCAGACAACACATGGATAACTTCCTAGCAAACAAAGGACACCACACAAAAAAATACAACTTATCCAAAATAGAACACCAAGCCATCTATAATCTTAAAAACAACCAAGACATAATTATCACACCAGCCGACAAGGGCGGAGCTATAACCATCTTAGACACTAATATCTACATAAAAGAAGCAGAATCACAACTTCAAAATAACCAGTTCTATGCACCCTTACCTCTAGACCCAACTAACACATTCAAGACAGAACTATCATCTCTCACTCAGAACCTGAACCACAACATAAGGGACACCATAAATTCTCTTATCCCTGAGAACCCTAAAACAGCAACATTCTACACTATCCCAAAACTACACAAACTCCCCAAAATCATTTCAGAAAAACACTAACACTCTTTCATCCAACCAACACCAAATTACACAACCACACAATGCAGGGAATATCTATGAAATTTCAAAATCCCTCAAAATCATACCACCTGGTAGACCCATAATATCAGGCATTGGTACTCTCACAGAACTTATATCCGGGTACATAGACAACATCCTAAAACCTTTACTGCCTGACATACCCAGTTATATTAGAGACACCACCGACTTTCTCAACAAATTAAAAAACATCAACTCAGTCCACCTGGATACAATCCTAGTAACGATGGATGTTTCATCTCTTTACACGAACATTCCACACACTGAAGGAGTTTCAGCTTGCCGTGAGTTCCTTAGTAAAAAATTACCCAACAACCAAGTTACAGATATATGTCAATTAATAAATTTCATTCTAACACAACAATTTTAAATTCAACAACAAACACTATTTACAAATTAGTGGCACAGCAATGGGCATGAAAATGGCACCTAGCTATGCTAATATCTTTATGCACATTCTAGAAAGGAAAATACTAGACAATTCAGAATTTAAACCATTACACTACTTTAGATATATTGACGACATTTTCTTATTATGGACTCATGGATCAGAAAAACTAAAAAATTTGTTCACTTTCTGCAACAACTTCCACAATACAATTAAATTTACCATGGAACATTCATACACATCCGTCCCTTTCTTAGACATTGTGATAAAATTAAACAAACACACACTTTCCACCAGTTTATACAACAAACCCACAAACCATCACAAATTCCTTCACTTCAAAAGCTGTCATCCTCTTAAATTAAAAAAATCCCTCGTATACAGCTCATTTCTAAGAATCATCTAGATTTTCTACACAACATTAATAACTTAACAGAACAATTCCTAAAATGTAAATACCCAATAAAAGAAGCACTAAATAAAACTATCCACATAAACCGTAACACACTTCTCACATACAAAAAAAGTAAAAACAACAATCGGATTCCCATGGTTTTTAACCACAATCAATATTCCCACACACTTACTCACAAATTAAAAAATGACTACAAGATCCTCCAATTAAACAAAAATATCAAACACATTTTCGCCAAACCACCCATCAACGCAAAAAACAAACACCTAACTTATCAGCTATCCTCACCTCCACCAAATATCTAAATAATACAAATCAAACAGGAAATTACAAATGTAACAAAACTCGTTGTCTAATTTGCAAACACATAATAACAGACAGTGAATTTCTCGCACCCAACTCCAAAATCACAATACATCCACCCTGCCTCACTTGTGATAGCAATAATATAATTTACTACCTATTCTGCACAATATGTCCTAATAGTGGATATATTGGCGAATCTGGAACTAACTTTAGGCTTCGTTTCAACAACAAGACATACGACAAAATAACCCATATTCCCCAGTAGCAGAACACTTTAATCGACCACGACACTTGATAGATAATTGCAAATATATATTGATAGACTCAAATTTTAGCACTACATACATACGAAGAAAAAAAAGAGAAATACTGGATTTTAAAATTAAACACATATAAACTAGGGTTAAACAAAGACTTGGGTATTCTAAATCTGTATAAATATTTCAATAGTTAAAATATTTCTTCAAAAAATTTCTTTAGATATGGTGAAAAAACCTTTTTAAACAATAACCAAAATACCATCTTCAGTTGTCCGTTAAAGATTCAAACACAATCATATTCCACACCACGTGACGTCCGAGTCTAAAAACAAACACACAAACACAGTAATTTGAGTACAACACACATACGAAGAAAAAAAGAAAAATACTGAATTCTAAAATTAGACACATATAAACTAGGGGTAAACAAACACATAGATATTTTAAATCTACATAAATATTTCAACAGTTAAAAATATTTCTTTAGATATGGTCAAAAAAACCTTTTAAACAACATTTAAGACACTATCATCAGTCTTCCGCCAAAAATTCAAACACAGTCGCATTCCACATCACGTGACATCCACGCCTCACAACAAACGCTGTAAACAAACACACAAACACAGTATCTCGTTTGATTTCTGAGGAAGGACCGAGGTGGTCTGAAATATTAAATATATACAAAAACACAGAAATAAATACTTTCATAAAAAAAAAAACACCCAATTTTGTTTAATTTATTTTATCCAGATATTATATATATATATATATATATATATATATATATATAAAAAGTAAAAATGCTGATAAGATAAATAAACATTTCTTACTGCCACACCACCTCTGTCCTCGTTGCCTGCCATACCATCCACTTCATCCATTATTAAACAATGCTTTATTCCACTTGTAATGGATTTGCCATTTCCTGCAGGTTAAAAAGAAATCCTGTCAGCAATAAAGTTAAATCTTTTAGTCTTTTGGTAAACTACAGACTTTATTTATCACTTATACACTGAATTAAATAAATATATTCAATAGTGGTAGCAATGTATTGGATTGTAAAATAGTTTGGTTTGATAATACACAATAATACAAACCATAATACACAGTGGAAAATGTAATGTGAATTGCACAAAATGTTGGTTACAATGAGAATATTAAATTCCTGTCAAGATAATACAATTTAAATATTCATCAAATTAAATGCCAAATCCCATTATCAGTCAATCTGAAGCCAAGTAGATGAACTTGCTCAGATCAGCTTGAATTTTTTAACCATTTTCTTAATTTGTTCTGTTCAAAAACACTTTCTCAAATTTTAAAATGTTTACCATCCTGAGATTGAACTCCTTAATCAACTTCTTGTGTTTCTAGAAAATGATTCTATAATACTTAAGTCTACTAACCAAATAGTAACTATTTCCAGGTGCAAATTTAAACAATGTATTGTTTATAACTTGAATTTGATCTGTTGTTATTCTTTCTGTATCAATTTTGTATCATGTCTTAACATTGAATGTTTAATGCTATTATAAATCTTGGTTACATTTACTGGTTAAGAATTTTTTTCTACTTACCACAAAAATCAACTAGAGATGAATTCTGCAGTAAAGTCATCACTTCTGATTGAAGACAAGATTTACTCCTGGTATCAGAAGCATTCATTTCGACAAGTGAAAAGCCAACCTCCTGAAAGATAATAAAGTAAAAATAAGGTAAATAAGAATTAAATAATACCAGCTTTCTCTTCAGGAAGATCTATAGTTTTGAAGTAGTCTTCGTTTTTTCTGAAGTGCATGCCATGCCTTTTCCATATAGTATATCAATAAATATGATCTTGATGCAAAGCAGAATTAAAATGTTTTTACAGTAGCAATTTATTTTAAATTACAGCCAGTGGTTTGGGAGCTTTGACAAATTTTATTTTACAGTAACTACTTTACTTTTTTTTCTGTCCATACACAAATGTAACAAACTTGACTGGAATTCAATCTCGGTTCTCCGATTCTCCAGTCAGAGCTATCCATTGCATCACCATGCCACTACTAACTTCCATGGAATCTGCAAAGCCTCTCCAATCCTCATCTGCTCTGTAAGCCACTATAATTAAGGCTTTGATGACTTCCTTTGAAGACTTTTTGATGTAATTTCCCCATAGCAAATTAATGTTATTTTAATATTAAATAGAATATGCTCCCTTGGACAAAGATTATTCAACCACAGACAATTTTTTTATTTTTAAAAAAGATCTCATATTTATAACACTAAAATGAAATTCTCAGTTCAGACAAATTTCTTCAATCTGAAATTGAAAAGGTATAAGCAAGCTTTAATTGTCTATTCACATCTATGCATTAATACACAATAAACTACTTTTATCATATTTGATGGATTTCCCCAAGCATTAGATTAGTTCATAACATCAAGAAAATGAATTACTGAGTTACCTGACAAACAAGATGAGCTGTGGTAGTTTTCCCAACACCAGGAGGACCAGATAGAAGAGCAGCTTTCATCCCAGCACCTGTGTCATTGGCACCTAAAAATCGATCTATAAAGAGAAATTAAAACATGCATGCAGTAACTGCCTTATAAATCCAAAATTTGATCATTGAATCCTAATTCCATCACTCGAAAAAAAAAAAAAAAAAAAAAAAACTAGCATAGTTCTGCTATACACAAGATGAAATGGAAAAATGGCAGGTCGTACAGAGAGCTCTGTTTTGACACAATTGCTACATATCAAACTTAGATGCTAAGGCAATATTTCCTCTTAAAAAAACCCACATCCCTTCAGGAAGTAGGTGATCATGGCTCTCACAAACTTCCTTTTTTAATATCTGTAAATTGCAAATTGTCATGATTTGAGAAAGCTACAAAGCAGTTTCCTATTGCTTGCTTCATGCTTTTGAAATTTAGAGTTGTCCTTCTCTTAGCTGGATGGAGTAATGGATTCATACTTTTCCCAAAGTCATAAGTATAAAGTGAATCCAAATACCTCAGCCAAATTTTAAACTCTGGCCTCAAGATTTCATTTTCTGCCTCAATAACTAGCAACATATCCTATCTGCAAGACACTACAGTACCAAAATATCTTTATTTGAAAATTTAAGAAAGTTATCAAAGAGACCATTTTGCAATAGACTATGTTCAAATAAATCAAACTTGTTTATGAATTAAATAAAAAATCTGGCCATTGTTGCAACATAATTTTTCTTTTTTATTCCTTCAGGTACATTGTCTCAAATCCCAACAAAATAATGAAAAAAAAAAGTACTTACTTGATGGTGGTTTCACATTAGCTGCCCTATTTGATTGCCAATTTTTGAGCCAATTAAGCAATTTTTTGGCAATACTCTTTTCTCCATTTTGACCAATAATCTGCTTCAAGGATTTTGGTTTGTATTTGTCGACCCACAAAAGAGATTCATTATCATCATCAGATCCTTTGGTTTTGGCTGGACAGGATCTACTACTTACAATGTCACTGGACATTGAAGGAACTGGCTTTTGAGGAGAGCTTTTTCGTGGGGAACGGCCTTTTTGGGGAGATTTTTTACTAGTTTTTGATGGTGACACCATCTTAGATTTGCTCAGTTTAATTTCTTCCTTCTTAGTGTGTGTTTCCTACAGAAAAAAAAAACATTGATATTAAAAAAGATAAATACATATTGATATTAAAAGCAAAGTCAGTATTCAGATTTACCATATTATGAAAATATTTTTAAAATAATTTTGATGACATTTTTCAAAATTAAAATTTCACTTTTAGCATAAAAGTGCTCATACCATGTTTATAAAGATATAGACTCAAACATTACTGTTAATTTTGATCTTAAATGATACTTTTGTACAATATTGAAAAATTATAAGAATGTAATGAAAAACTTGTTAAAGAAACTAAAAAGGATGAATCAAAATATTACATTAGGCATAAATTATAAAAATTCAATAATATTTATTTTATTAACCTCAGCTTAGCCTGACAAAGGAAAAAAGAAACTGTACTATTAATCTTCTAATTGGAGAAGAAATTGAAATGCTGAGCTTTCAACAAGAGAAAAATTATGCAATTAACTCAGCAACTAGGCTTATTCAGTAATAGTTATATTTTATTTTGTATTATGGTTTAATACCTGCAGCAAAATCAAATGTCTTACACAATTACTAGTTTGAGAGAGAGAGTACACCCTCTAATTATTATTAGGTTTTCACATGTATCTTAAAATATTTTTTCAATTGTTGACAGTGCAAGAGAGGGAAAAAACAACTTTGTGTATATTTATATAATTCTAGTAAATATGAAATTATGTAAATTATACAATACTAGTTAGGGCCTGCAACAAAGAGAATTTGTTATCACAACGAATGATAGAATAAAGTTGGCAGATGAAAAAAAAGACTATAAACTACCATCTGGGAAGTCAATATAATAATCTGTCAGAGCATTTCTACTGTAGAGAGGTCATTCCTTGATACCCCACACATCTGGCCTTGTGAAAAACAGTGACATTTAAAGTGGATGCAATGGGGAAGACAATGAAACAAGCCTTTTAATTTTTAAAATTAGTCAGTGTAGATTCTGTAAAATAAAAAGATAAAAAAAAAAAAAATACCTTCTCAGCTTTTTCAGCATTAATCAAGTATTTGGACTTCTTCGCAGGCTTTATTCGGATCAAATCAAAAAGGCCATCTTCATCAATTTGTTTAGTTTTTAAGCTCATTGCTTTCTTTAGTTTTGTTTCTCCTGCATCTCTGCCAATCACAATGTAACTTGTTCTGCCACTCAGTGATCCTGTTACCTTACCACCATATCGTTCAACAAGTGATTTGGCCTCATCTCTTTCAATGGACTCTAGAACACCTGTTATCACAAATGTTAGTCCTTCAAGGCAGTTGTCAGCTCCCTGGTGAAATAGACAACAATTAATAGTTATTCTTTATTTAATTTAAACAAAATGTAAAGATACAAATATAAAGATACAAATATAAACGGGGCTTTTCCTCAGAGTCACCATATGTAAACGAGGGTAGTCAGGGTTGATTCTCCAGGATCTCAATCTTAACATCACCACACTATACATAAAACATGCATGGTGGAGGGTGATTTGTATGTTGGTTTGGGAGTTATTTCTCAGCCTATTCTTTGTTGCTCCCACTGCAATCTAAAATTCTAAGTATCTAGTGGTGCACTGTGTACCTAACAAGGCTCAATTCCTTGATAAACCATGGTTTTTCTGTTGCTGCTTCAATAGAAATGGAAATAAAAAGGGTGTGAATTCACTCAGAAATAATGACCCAACACCAAAGTAAAATTAAAGGAAATTTACTTATTGGTACATAGAGGAGTTGATAAAGTTAAATAAAATAAAAAGAATATCAAATGGAAAATTTTAGGTGACTTCTAGCAGTCTTTTGGTGTGAGAGTATTTATAGTGTGTGTGTGTGTGTGTGTGTGTGTGTGTTTTCTTTGGTTATATTCACATATGACAATAATCATTTAAAGAGAGTTCTTGAAAACATTGCATCTTAGTACTGCTTTGAGCATTCTGGGACTTCAATCCCAAAATGCTGCCTGCTGCCAGTTGCTATGGCTGGTTCCATTCTTGTATTAACTTTAGCTACAACTCTCAGCTAATGGTGTAGATCTGAACTTTCTTTGATGATTGCAACAAACCACTGGACTCTTCTTTTTTTCTATCACTAATGTAGACATGGACAGAGGGGGGGATACTTCATCTGGGCTATTGCAGCTGTCCGCAAGAGTTTGTTTATACAGACAATTGACGATCACCCTTAAATTCACGTGTGTTTCTCAAGATGCAAAATTTGTACTGTTATGAGTCTGAATTTTCATTTTCCTTTCCAGGCTTGGGCTAACTGACAACAGCCATGGAAATGGAACATAGATGAAAGCAGGTAATCTATCTGGGGTAAATAGTAGTGACCAAATTTCCTAGTTTTAATTCTTTTCTAACCAAGTTGTTCCAGCACTTACAGAGGCACCTTGGTGTGTGTGTGTGTGTGTGTGTGTGTGTGATAATGGGTTAGTGAGGTTAGTTTGATTGACCATTACTACTGAGTAGTGAGTTTGATCGTCATTGTGTGCACCATACAAGATTCAACATTAAATAATCTAAAACCAACTAACCAACCAACTAAGTTGTTCCAGCACAAACAGATTTCATAAATGTTGAATATATTTATTTTATCACATTAGGATAATTACCTCCAAAGATTTGCTAAAAATGAGCATGCAGGATGAAAAAAAGAAAAAGAAAAAACAAAAGAAGAAAACAAACAAACAAACAAAGACAAAGAAAGTTTCATCATCAAAATCTTTGTTATTATTAAGAGGGAAGACCAGAAGACTTTTTTATTAAATTATATTTGTTAATCCCTTTTAGAACCTTCAAAATTTTGATTAATTTTTTTCTCTTTCTTGTGTTAGCAGGTGACCATAAATTAGTATGGGAAATTTTAGTGTCTTTTTGTAGCGAAATAATTAATTTGAAAATTCTTGTAAAAATCAAATAATTAATGAAATTTTCAGGACATTCACAAATGAATTAAAATTTTCAAAGGGGAGGTGTTGTAGAGTAGGACTCCGCATACTTCCTGTGACAATGGACTGCTCCTAGTTATAAATATAGCAAGTATTATAGTAGGAGTAGTTGATTCAGATTTTCCATTCCATGTACGAGTATTTAATAAATACCTGTTTTCCCTACCTAGTCTTCTGTTCCTTTGAAACTCGCCGCTCTAATTCTCAGCTATTTTAAACAAAGACAACATTATCTTGTGTGCATAAATGTGCCAATTTTTGTAAATATGGACATATATACATGACATTGTAAGAAAATAAGAGTGGCAAATATAATAAATTTAAAATTTATTGGTAATGCTCTAACAGTCCCTCAGTAAGTGTCTTCATAAGTTAGACTATAAAGACTGTAAAATGCAATGAAATATTAGAATGCTTAAAATATCTAAAATTTTCAAGATTACTGTGTAGTTAAAAAAAAAATTAAAAGAAAAAGTAAAAAAAGCATTTACATTGTATTAAGTAATTTTACCAGTTATTTCTCCCTTACATAAATTTTGCGAACATCAGGTTCTCAATAGATGTGTCAACACCATAAAAACACACACCTGTGTTAAAAAATGTTTTTCTGCAATATTTTAACCTAAGTAAAAGCATCCCAATCAAGTTAAATTAGGTTTGAAATACAGCAAAGTATTTTGTTTATTATAAATATTAAATTTAATTTATTAGTTTGGAATTAAAACTAAAAGAAAAGCTTCAAGAAAAATCTTGTTATTAAAATGCATTTTAAACCTTAGGTATTTGGGGGGGGGTATCTACATTAAGATAATGATTATTTACACCATTTACATGTGGCCTATTATGTGGATATTATGTGGTCACTGAAGTCAACACCCAACAGCAACAGCCTGTTTAATGCTTATGCACAATCGTCAGGCCTAAAAATTGCATATAAGCATGAAACAGTCTGTTGCCATTGGGTGTTGACTTAAATGTCCACTTTCATATTTCTGAACACTATCCCTGATATTGAGCACTTTAACCTATAAATATAAGGTTTACATACCTTAAAACTACATTTTATCTTACATAGATATTTTTTAAATTTTATTTTCCCCAGTTTGTTTAGCTCTGACAAATTTCATTTTGATAACAGTTGACCCTCAAGGTCACTTAAGTCATTTCCAGCTATTCAGATTTATACTCTTGGTTTCAGGCCCTTCTGATGCTTTTTAATTTACATTTTATGATTCTAATTAATATCTTTCTTTATCTTAAATTCTCATTTTTCTTAATCTGTTACTGTTATCTTAACCCTTTCGCTACCAAAAGTCACCATTTGCAACTTCCATGCACTAAATTAAACTTCAAATAAAGTTGTCACCTTGTTACACAGAGTATGATTATAATCATTGTTTTTGATAATTTACATTACATTAAAATAGTGAAGTGTCAAAGCTTTCAAACAGTTAATTATATGCTTTTAACTTTAAAAAATTAATTTTATCTTTATATTTGTCAGTTATTCTATAATGGGATTGGAATGTATATCATGTTCTAATATGTAGCAATCTCTGCTTAATTAAGCAGATAAAAAATAATTTATTCAATATAGAAGTGATCTCTTCCAAAAGTTTAAGGCTAGAAAAAGAATTTATTAAAACCAATTTGTAAGTATATAATTTATTCAAATAAACAACCCAAAGAAAAACCTTTGTATTTTCCCTTACAATTAAACATTACCAATGTTTACATAAGTGAATGTTTTTAAATTTCAAAACATGATCCAGGATAATTCATTATATACAAATATGCTTCTTTGCCAATATAAACAGTGTGAAATCTAATCGATAAATAGTTAAAAAAAACAAAAAAAAAACAAAAAAAAAAAAAACAAATAAATCATTGATCAAATTTAGAGCAATAGACGATAAATGTAAAGCACTCACTTGTGGAATTTCCTTTGAACCTAAAGCTCTTGGTCCTTCCCTGTTGAGATAAGCTCTATATGCACTTCTGTTTTCTGAAGGGGACTGCATCTAAAAATAAGAAAATGCAAGTTGCTTTATAAATATCTCACAAACAAAATTAAGCAAATAATTCAGTTTGGCATGAATTTTAATGTATTTTAAATTCACATAGATCTTTTATTCAAATTTGTAGATTATCCAGTACTTTACTATACATAAAATAGATAATCATTTTATTATGAAAAAAATATAACTATAATGAGTAAATTTAAATATGAATGTGTTTCTGGACAAATGAAATGTATTGAATTGGCTATAAATGTGGTTATGTTTGTCACTAGATGTCATTTGGAATATTTTTGTTTTGACTTTCCTTGGAACAACTTTCATAGCATTATTTCCATTTTTTAAGCTATCCAAATGGACGGTTTTTGTTTATTAATTCTTACTGTGAAGAAGAAGAAGAAAAAAAAAAAAGAGTATGTTTAAGAAACATAAAAGCAACTTAAAAGTTAAAGGGGGAAAAAAAAAAAGGGGAAAAAAAAAAAGGAAAAATTTTATACCACTTATAGAGAAAGCATTGTAAGTTAACATGTCAAAAGTTGTTTTAGAATTGTTTTTTTTATAAATTTCATTTGGTGAAATTTTCATGAGACCAATTGAGGCAATCAAACCAAAATAGTACTTGAGAATTATCAAAATTATATACAGCACCAAAAATTACATACAACCAACATTTTGAAAATATTCAAATCAAGCTTTAGAAAATAATTTTCAAAGCTTCAATGTGCAGCTATCCCATAAGTTACATGAAATCAAATAGTTTCACTCCTCTGGAAGTTGTTTCCAAAATACTTTACAATAATATGGAATACAAGAGATTACTGAAGATAGGGTGAAGAAAATGAATCAATAAAAAACAACCTCCTTTCAAAACAAAATGTGTGTGTCACACACACACACGGGCTGTGAAGGGAATCCTCTACTAAAAGTTCCTTTTAGAGAAGTAAACAATTAGTTTAAATAAGTACTTCTCCACATTAGACCAACTGAAGGTAAAAAAAACAAAAAAAAAAAACAAACACACACATGCACACCTTCTAGTCTTAGTTAAAAATTAGTTAAGAGAATATTGTACCAGGATAACACCAAAATGTTTCTTTGGTAAACAGGCAAAAATTATAATAGGCTGATGGTGAAGTTTTCATTCATCCACAATATTCAGCATGCAGATTACCATTTATTCCAGTCTTTATAGAAAAAATGTTAATTCTTTGGAAGATTGCAAAACTTACTGAGAACAATTGCTGAAAAAGATATTCTGAGAGGATGAAATTATGAATTTGTTTGAAAGGCAAACTTTTTGGCATTACTGAATACTTACTTTTTGTTCAGGTGTTTCTGGAATGTCTATTTTTTTTTTAGGACTTATAATTGGCATTGGTACCTGAAGCAAAACAAATCTTATGATAAACAATGAACATAACATGAAGGTATATTTTGTTTATAACAACTTAACAGGATAAGCAACATTCGCAAAGAAGCATTTCTATTATTTTTAGATTTTTAATTTAAGAACATTTTTATAAAAATTTTTATTACAAGTCAAAATTACTTACATTTTTCTTGTTTAAACCACCTGTATTTCTTGAAGGTGAAAGTGCTTCCTCTGCCTTCTTTGGAGATATTTTCAGTGTTTCCAGTTTCTCCATTTTTATGGCTAATTTTCCAGCAATTCTACATTCTAGAAAAAAAAAAAAAAAAAAAAAAATCTGACAGAACTAGATGTTTTTTCCCCTCCATTCAAGTGTGTGTGTGTGTGTGTGCTTTACTATTGTTCTGTCTCTCTAATCTTATGCACATTCAGGTAGAATTTGAAGAGAAACAGAGGCATCATGGACTGATTTTGTCTTTATCTCCAAGCTGAATCCACTAGAAGAAAATGACAATGGCCAATGAAAAAAAAGAGTTTGGTTGAATAAAATGTCACAGTTGTTGCTGGTGACCATATCTTGGACTAATTGCGATCTAATAGTCAAGGGTGATAACACCATGACTACTGTTTATACTTTTGATCAAGCAAGATTTATAATCCAGTGTGAGTTGTTTATCAGCCCGTAACTGCAGGAATATTTTGTTTTAGAATTTCTGTTATGTTTGCTTTAAATGACGCGGCTGAAATAGGTGCGCAGTCAAAGGATATACACATACGATGCAACTTGTATATGATGCACATATTTAAATTAGAAATGTAACATTCCTAAAATGCCAGGGGGAAACTAAATCTTTTCTTTATGGAACTTATAAAATTAGTGCTCATAATAGCTGTAGATGACTCAAGGAAA
This sequence comes from Acanthosepion esculentum, assembly GCA_964036315.1. Lineage (NCBI taxonomy): Eukaryota > Metazoa > Mollusca > Cephalopoda > Sepiida > Sepiidae > Acanthosepion > Acanthosepion esculentum. The sequence goes on from OZ038498.1 coordinate 87,964,859, forward strand.
AAACACATTAAGAATTTTGAGTAGATGCTCTACAAATTTGATCTGAATGTGTGACAAACTGGGAAAATATAAAATAAAACAGTAACCATGTCAGTTGGTTTTAATAAAACACACACACTGTAAATGACTGATTTAGCACCACTGCCAATCCAAAGAGGGGTGCTTATTCAGACTAATGAGTTTCAAAAAGCACTTAATCTATCACTATAAAGTTTTCTTCCAAACTTTGTAAAATAGTGAGTAAAAGTTGATACTTGTCTGGTTATATGACCAATGTGCACAGTGTCTGATTTACCATCAATCTGGTAAAGAAATACTGGCTTCACAATTTTAAACAAAAAGGATAAAAATCCATAGACAATGAAGACCACAAAATGGTAGTGCTAGATTTTATGGCAGTAGACTGGTATGGAGGAGGAGGAGGATGATGATGACATTGATGTATACTGAATGAAATTTTTTACTTTAATGTAAAATCAGTATTTGGTAATCACCATCTCTAATCAATTGTGGCAAAATTACATTAGGATATTTTCTTTATTTTGGAGAAAAAAAAAAAAACAAAAAAAAAAAGAAAAAAGGGTAATTAGTGTTATGGATGTAAAGATTCAGATCTCTAATAAGCATCCTAGGCATTTATTCAGTCATTTACAGAATTCAAATAAATCTAGCAATCAATCAAGTGATTGCACTCACATATGAATGAAAAGGTGTTAACTAATGAAAGTTTAGCTGTTTATGTTTTATGACTATAAAACTAAGACTTTTAATAATTGTTTTTATTTTCTTAATTGCTATTATGCAATTGCTGATATTGTAGGTAAAAATAAAATTTTATATGTAATGACAAAAGTACATAGGTATAGAATTTAAGAAAGATTTATTCAACTGAGAATACAAGGTTTGCATATAGTATCCTTTTATAGTCCCAGTAAACAGAAATAGCTCCCTCAAAGAGAGTGACAAAACAAGGGGAGACCACTCTTGATTATCCGTAACATTCTCCCCAATTTCGTTTTAGTCATACAGGACAAATTCATACCATTTGCCGGTATTCTGCTGGGACGTCTTGGTAAGTAAGCATTTCTGGGTTTCTGGGTCTGAAGACTCAGTGTGACTTGGCTTTCTCCCTTCATCCAGTGTTGAGAAGAAAAAAAAAGAAGATATCTCCTGTGTGTGAGCTGCTGCGATTCTGATTCTAAATCAGTTTAGGGATAGCTTGCTTCTGAGCTATCATCCACTACTGGCTCTCCCTGGGCCCTCTGGGACTCCAGAGATGATACGGACTCGGTATCCAATACATGCAGTGAGTTGGCTGATGAGTCCCACAGCTCAATGCTGCCAGGTTGACCTTTAACTGTAGTGGAAGAGTCTCAATATTTAGGCCTCTCCTTGCAAGATATATCAGGTTTAGGTACATCTCCTGCAGGTGTGAGGTATTTCAGGGAAAAAGCAGATTCTTGCCCATCTGGGTGGCGCATCTGGGCATACTGAGGATTCATTTCAATTAGCTCCTCTATTTGCCAATGGGTCATTTTTAGTAGGACAGACAAACCATTTCAGAAGAACCATTCCAGGTTTAGAGAACCATGAACAAAGCAAAATTCCCGAGCTTCTTTGTTGAAATGAGAGGAACCGCTTGTGAGGCGTAGCATTTGTGGCTGTACATAGAAGCATTATGATAGCATACAGAGTTTTGGGCAGGAGATCTCAGTGGGAGATCAGACATTTGTGATGTGCAGCGGCTAGTTGTATAGTTTTCTATATAATGCCGTTGTACTGTTCACATTGGCCATTACCCCTAGGGTGGTAAGGAGTAGTTCTGCTAGTGGCTACTCCTCGTTCCTGAAGAAATTGCTTCAACTGCTCAGACATGAAAGAGGCTGCACGGCCTGAATGGACGTAAGCTGGAACCCCAAAAATGGTGAATAAAGAGCATAAGCATTGCACCACTGAATTTGCTGATATGTCTGGACACGGAAATGCGAATGGGAATCGCAAATATTCATCGATGATGGTTAGCATGTAGCGATTCCTATTTTCTGAATTTCAGCTTTTATAAATTGTTTGTCCTTAAGTGAGTACCGTCTTAACTTTATTGCTATAGGCTTACAGTCTGGAGATAAGTTATTGAAGAGTGACAGATACAGGACATTGACTGCTGTTAATTCACAAATGCTGAAGGCTGCTTTGGGTTCTCCAAAAGGAATCTTGATATTAGAATGATGCTGTAGAAAGACATGCCCCAGTATCACATTACTGCAGAGGTTCTTCATTATCAAGAGTTTGAGGTTTCTATATAAAATGTTTCTTAACTGTAGGCTAACCAGGCAGCATCCAATCACTTATGATGATAGAGAAGCATTTGCCATAGACACCCGAGTAAAACAGGGAAAAAAATCTTCCATTGATTAGCCTTCACAATGCTGAAATTAATAACTACCAGAACTGCCGGTGTCAGTTAGTGCATCAGTAGCAACGCCATTCACTGTAATCTGCATTATGCTTTTTGAAAGGCAGCTACAATAAAAGAGGCAGTAGAAGTCTTATTTTTAGAGGGTGTGGACTGACAAACTTTTGAAAAATGTCCAAACATCTCACATTTGTGACACCTAGTATCTCTAGCTGGACAAAAGGTGTTGACTGGATCCACAAAAGTAGCATTTATGACCTGTGACAGCAGCAGTGATAGGCAGTTCTGAAGAGTTTAGAGTATCTGGAATTTTCTGATTAGAAAGAGAAGTCACAGAAGAGGGACTCTGTGAATCATGTACGTAAGAAAGGAGGGCAAATGAGAATAGTGAGTGTTCGGAGCAGCACCAACAGTATCAGTCTGTAAGTAGAACACAGACTGCTTTGGGGTTACTTCAAGCTTTAAATTTAGATTGGTATTTTCAATGAGTCTTTGCCATAACTGGGTATTCTGTAGACCATTGATAAAAGTGTCCAGAATATGCTCTTCAGCATTCACTGGCCAGAAGTTACAGTCCTTGGTTAGGGTTCTTAATTATTTTAAGTACTATTCCAGCGATTCATCATTTAGTTGGCATCAGGTAGCCAGTTTATGTTGCAAGAAGATTTCATTCTTTGGTTTCCAGTAAGTGGCTTGTAGTATGTCCATAGCCACCTCATAAGTGGGAGAGTCCAGGATTATTTCATGGGATATCTAATTAGTTAAGAGTCCAAGCTTGGTCAATGGCTGATGTGGGGTTTCTGCTTGTACTACTTGAAAGAAATTTTTGAATGTCACTCGCCAATGCGTCCAGCACTTTTCAGAGCCTTTAGTATTAGGTTTTACGTCGAACCACTGTGGGTGCATTAATTGTTCCATGATGGAGAGATTTTCAGTTGAATAAATTGTAATGGCAAATGTACACAGGTGTAGGCTTTAAAAAAGCTTTATTGAATATAAGTTTCATGTATAGTGTCCTTTTATAATCTCAGTAAACAGGTCTCTCAAATAGGAGAGTAACAAAACAAGGGGAGAACACTCTTAATTATATATATAAATAAATAATATATATATATATATATATATAAATAATATATATATATATATATATATATATAATATATAAATAATATATATATATATAAATAATATATATATATATAATATATATATATATAAATAATATATATATATATAATATATATATATATATATATATATATAATATATAACAATATATATATATATAACAATATATATAATATATATATATATATATATAACACACACACAAATTAATGTGCTAGAAAAAAATATTAGATTAACAATTAGACATCCAAAGCATAAAACCCATAACTTTTATACACAACAGAAAAAACATTTTGCAGTAAAAAAGAAATATACCAATACTTAAATTTAAATAATATATACCTGATATGTCTTCTGACTTTTGGATATTTGCTTCTTTTTTTTTTTGTGTTTTGTGCTTTTCAGGAGTTTCTACTTTCATCTAAAAAAATGTATACAAGAGAAAAATGAATCATAAAATAAAAAATAGCATAATCTGGGTAGAATTTAGATCTTCACCCAATCTTAAATAAAATAAAGATCATAGAAATAAAAACATAGCCAAGCTCTAAAGAATCTTGTTACAAAAACAATCTTTGCCTGTTAGAAGAAAACTGCAACATTCAATTACATTTAGACAATAATTAAAAAAGAAAACCTCAAAAAGCACTTGCTTTCCACTTTTTTTATTAAAAAAATGATTGGATTATCAGAAGTTGTAAGTTACGTGAAAAAATAATAAAAAAGTGTATACAGTGATATTGAAATCTGAGTGTTTAAATAGAATACTAGACAATGAACAAAACTATATCCCCACAAAGTAAAAGCCATCTTAAAAGCTGTCATTAGGCTGTCTATAAGAACCTAAAAGACATCTGATCACTTTGCAACTTATCAGTAACTAACATTAGAAAATTTATTTAAAAATTTAGATAATGAATATTATCTTCATACTAACAGATATATATCATGAAAATTCAGATTGCTTCTTTTTACCATTTCAAATTTGAACTGATGCAAACATATTTAAATTATCAGTGCCAAACATTATGCTTATTTTTATACTTTTGTGTAATTGGCTGACATGATCTAACTTCCTACTTAAGATTGCTATAACTTGTGCCTTGCAGAGGAGAAAGAGTGCTTTTTGAAGTAGAGCCAAAAAGGTCACATATGGAGATGAACTGAGCCTATATACAGTTTTGATTGATTATGTTTAATGGCTACTCAACCTCTTGTGAGTCATTTAGATCCAAATTGATTGTGTTGTAAACATATTTTATAGTTGGTCAAATATACAACTCCTGACATGGTACACATATTAGTGGGATTTCATTTCTCAATAATGTTTGAGAGTAATATGTGTATATCTAATATGGAGTCTAGTGACAAGCACCTCTTCTCTTCTTATCTTTTGGTAGCCAGAGAAACATTCACTGATGATTGGCTGAATATTGTGTAGTTTATCATTATGACATTTATTCTGTAACTGTAGCCATTTTTCTTTAATAATCTTATTAATAGTTGGCCAGAGATCATTGTAGTGAGTTTTGTATTTGATAGTTCCATATTTAGTGACTTTGTTGTATTGTCGGCTTTTCCATTTCCCTGAATGCCGATGTGACTCAGTATCAAACATAATATATTTTCTTTGTTTTTGTAGAGGAGATCTAACTTATTCATGAGTTTAATTATGATGGGGGGGGGGCTTCTTGCTATTTCTATTTTGAATTGATATAAGTGTGGATTTAGAAAATGTAAAGATAAACCTGTTTGTTTAGGATCTTGAAATCATTTTAGTGCTATATCTATGGCCAGAACTTCTGCACTGTAGATTGAAGACCCATCTGGTAGTTGTTTCATGACTTTAATGCCATTCCATATGGCTACACAGCCAACTTTATCCCCACTTTTAGATCTGTCCATATATAGGACACTGAGTCTAAAAGTTCCTGAACTTCTTCATTTGCTTTATACATAATAGATGATATAGATATTCACACAAATATAGTTATATTTTAATAGTATTTAAAAATGAAATGAATGATGTTACTGAAATTAAATTTATACTAAGACTGAAGAGTTTAGAGTTTATGAATCAGCTAAATTTTTAGTCGTTACATTTTGCAAGCATCAGTTAAAAAAATATGAATTGCCAAATACAAATCCTCTAAGTAAGTTTGATGAAGATGAAAACAGCAAAACACATTTAACCTTATTTTAAAAAATTATATATTAGATGCAATCATCAGGCCCGCAATCACAGTTCAGATGGGCTGGTCATGTCATCAGAATGAGTGATGATCGGATGCTGAAAATCCTCATGTACAGCCAACTCTTTCATGGTAAGCGCAATGTAGGCTGTCCTTGGTTACGCTTCAAGGACAAACTTAAATACAATTTAAATGCTGCAAACATCCCTATAGAGGAGATTGACCTTGCTGTTGAAAACCGAGCAAATTGGAGAAACACCTGCTTCTGAGGTATAACTAACTTTGAAAAGAATCCTCTCAACCATCTGAGGGAATTAAGAACCGACACTAAATCTCGAGTTAATACATCAGCTCATGACAGTCAACCCTCCAGCATGTCCCTGGTGTGGACTTGTTTGCAAATCCTGTGCAGGATTGTTGTCTCATACGAAACAAACATAAAAACTGAACTGAAAGACACTCATACATTCAAAATGACAGCAGAGTCCATCATCATTTATATATATAACTTATATTTCCATTCAAGAAATCAGAATTGGGAAAATGTGCAAACTGGAGTCATTTGTGGAAAGTGAAAAAAAAACAAACATTGTCAAATTGCTTTTGACTAAAAGTTATGTGCTTGTAGAGTTTTAAATATAAGTTATCACAGTACAATTCAACTAACTTGATCCACTTGAATGAGTTTATGCTTCGAGTTTTAGAAAAGGTACTGCAGAACAAATTCAAAATATGGTGTTTATGAGATAGTTTGTTTTTTGTTTTTTTTAAATGAAAGAAATTACCAAAGATGGTTTGAAAAGTTGAAAAAAGGTGACCACATCTATCAATTATGCCACAAAAAGATCGTAATGTTGAGTTCAATGTTGATGCTTTTAGGGATAAAGAATTCACCCCAAAACCAAATTAGAGCCATTCAATAGTTCATAGTTATATTCAACAACTTTAAAAGGTGCCTAAACTTGGAAAATGAGCTCCTTGTGATTTGACAAAAGCTAATTATAAAAGCAAGTGGATCTATACATTTGTCTGAAGGCATATCACCACTTAGTGATATTATTTTTTTTAGTGATTGGTGATGATAAATATTTTAGAAGAATATAAAGAAATGCAGACACTGTCTTAGAGGTGGCTAACAAGCTAAATCACAATGCAAAATGAATAAAAGTTTTGAAGTGTCTGGCAGGATTGTGCTGATATGGTCCACTTTGAGTTTCTAACATTCAATGCTACAATTACAGAAAATATCTGTTGTCAGAAGGTGGAGTGATTTTAAACATGACTCAATTTATATCAAAGGTGTGATGTTCCATCATAATGTATGGCACCAAACAGCAAAGTTCATATCTGAAAAGATCAAAAACCTCAGCAAGGAAAAAATTCTACAAACTTATTTTTCAGATTATCATTTATTCCAAAGTCTAAATAGGGTGAGAAAGGTTATTAAAAAGTTGCATCATTATCAATAACCTTCCTCTAAGCTGAATAATATTGTTTTTATAAAAACAATATTTTGGTTTGGAGGAAGAAAAGAATGTCGAGAGTATATTCCACATACTTATGTTTTAAGAACTAGTTCATCAAGAGGGTTCTTTAGCCTTCTTGAATATAAATAAATATATCAGGTCCTTCTGTAATATATTTATTTATAATCAATTATTTTACATTCTAGTCTACATAAGGATAATTGGTTAGTTGGTTGGTTTTATGACAGGTCAACCTTTGTTGACATAAGAAAAGTGGCATTAAACTTTTTCCATCATAGATGAATGTCATGAAATTAAATTTGGATTGTACCTTAAAATAGTCCTGTAACTATATTTAAGTTTAATAAGCAGAAAAACTATTTTTAACGTGTAGCTAAGTGTTTTCTGTCAATTCCAATCTCTATATTTCTTTATATATTCTAAAATGAAAATATGAAAAACATTTTGTATTTCATAATGAAAATGCTTTTCTACTTCATTTCATTTTTTATGGATAGCTTTTTAAGTGAGTTTTTTTATTTGCACATGCATGCCTAAACCTACAAAAACAATTTACCTTTTTTACTTGGGCTTCTTGCATATCAAGTAATTCAAGTGTAGCAGCAAAATCATCATCATCATGAAATTCATCTTCACAGCTTCCAGATATCTAAATGAGAAAGGATTGGTCCTGAAACATGCTAATCCAACTATTAAAAATATACAAAAATACATAGATACAAAGAGAAAGAACATCATTTAATCAATGGCAAATGATCTTCATTTCCAACTGTAATTGATCTGTTATGAGTGAGGTCATGAAAAGCTAAGGTTAAATCTTTTCACCAAAGTTTAATTAATCATGATGGAGATCCAACTAAAGTGGTTCATTCTAACTCCTAAAATAAAAATAACTTTGTAAGTTCCAGGAATGGATATAACTAAAATTTAAAATATCAGACAGCAAAACAAATTGGCCACAACAGTCCTGCTTTACTAATATAACTTGATTAATCAGTGTTTCAAAGCAGATCTTGTTAACAATGTTAAATAACTGTATACTAACTTTTCTTTTGCTAGCTTTCCTTTCTGTTCGTTGCACAGAAGATGAACCAAAGAAGTCAGCCACACTAATAACTTTGGCCTTCACTGGAGATTTTTTTACTTTAGATGCACTCATATTTTCATTTGTCATCTTGGGCTTCAAGAAATTCTTTATTGGAGATTTATTTGCTCTGTTTTCTTCATCTAGAAAATAAAAAAAAAGTAACTCCCTTAATTGACAAAATATCCTATTAATACAAGCATTAAGATTTTCATAAAATCTCTCATATTTAACTGTTTTCTTTTCAGATCGTTAAACAATAGGCATACCACATATAGCATTAAATAATATTGTACAAGATAAAAATCATCTCAAGTATATTTTAAGCTCAAGAGTATATGACAGGAAGTTTTTCAATGTGGAAAACAACATTTATGACATTGAGTAGTGCGGATATTACAATAACGTGAAAAATACACAATATTTTATCAATGGTCAGTTGAAGCAAGAGTTAACATTTTCAAAAAAAAAAAAAAAATTTTTAAATTCTTTTTCTTGGTAAAATAAAAACTTTCATATTTAAGAGATATGAAAAGAAAATTTGAAACCTTAGTTATTTTTATGAAAAGATATTAAGAAGCCAATTCCAGTTTGGTTGGATTAAAATGAGGAAAGGAAAGTAACCTTGACAAGTGATTAAAAGCAGCTATTTATTTTTTCACAGAAAAATACAATCAATACGACTAATGGAAGGTCTTTGATGGGAAAATTAGAATAGTCTTGATTCTCTCAGAGGTTTTTTTATTATTCATGATTTCAAAATGTTTAAAAGTATCTGTATTTATCTTGGGTAGATATTTTTGCCTAAAATGAGGGATAAATGAACTATAACAATTTCAAATTTCATATCTGCAAAAAAGAAAAGAAAAAAAAAGAAAAGAAAAAAAAAGAAAAGAAAAAAAAAGAAAAGAAAAAAAAAGAAGAGAAAAAAAAAGAAGAGAAAAAAAAGAAAAGAAACAAAAAGAAAAGAAAAAAAGAAAAGAAAAAAAAGAAAAGAAAAAAAGAAAAGAAAAAAAGAAAAGAAAAAAAAAGAAAAGAAAAAAAAAGAAAAGAAAAAAAAAGAAAAGAAAAAAAAGAAAAGAAAAAAAAAGAAAAGAAAAAAAAGAAAAGAAAAAAAAAGAAAAGAAAAAAAAAGAAAAGAAAAAAAAAGAAAAGAAAAAAAAGAAAAGAAAAAAAAAGAAAAGAAAAAAAAGAAAAGAAAAAAAAAGAAAAGAAAAAAAAAGAAAAGAAAAAAAAAGAAAAGGAAAAAAAAAGAAAAGTATTTTTTGTTTTTGAGAATGCAAGACACTTGCTGACTGGGATTTCCTGTCTAGATGATGTAAGTAGTGAGGTCTCACCTTAGCAGTGGTAATAAAATGAAGCAAGACCAATAAAATTAGTTACACTGAAAAAGCAGTTATTTGGAATACAAAAATACATTGTGGAAAGTAATTAATGAAAAGTAATAGGATAACTAATCACCCCTGGGCCTGTCTGTTACAGACCATAATCCAGAGATTTCAAATCGACATGGGATCTTCATCCCAGGAAGAACATCCTGCTAGATTGGCACAGAAGACAGTAAAAGTTCATCTTGAAGAATTTGCAACCGAATCCAACTGCTGGGATCAGAAACTTTGATTGCTTCTCAAAATACTCAAGATCATCGTAGCAAGACATGTCACAATTCTGTCTTCCATTAGGTTCTGCTTACATCAGTGAGAACATTTTTAAAAGTCTAAGATTTGAAATCACATTTGCTTAAACTAAGGGTTAAGAAAGAAAAGAAAGAATTGTAATCCAATGTAAAATAAAGAACACTGCGTTTTCATACCCCATTAAAACAGGCATCTTCTATTTTTGTCATTTTGCTGTCTGTACCACAAAAATTTGTTGGTTTTTGTCTGACACTTGCCGTTATTTGACATTTCATCCAACACCACTCCAAGTCTTCATATAAAGTACAAAATGGATGTGGTGTGGTGACAAATTAGACAAAAGCTACATTTTAATAAATTAAGCAACTAGTTTTTATATATTGTAAGAACTAAGTCTTGTCATATTTCTGATCCATCATGTGTTTAAATAAAAAATAACAGGCTGCTCACACTAAAAATATCATATATTAGCTACATAAACATGACATAGATAAAGGTTATAGTGATTTTTGTTATTTATATACAGACTAAAAAAAGTATATTGTAAGAGTTTTAAACAACTATTTCCAGATATAAATTTGAATCCCAAATGCTATTATCATTCATAATTTATTTTAAGATAAATAACATGCTCAACACAAACATACCAGATTCATAAAACTTGGAACGGCGTTTCTGCAATTTGGGTTTGAATTCAACCTCTTCAGAATCTATAAACAAAATATCAAAATATATCAGGTCAAGAGTCTTATTTAGATAAAAAAAAAATTAAAGTAGTAAAAAGAGTCTTGTTTAGAGTAAATAATTTAAAGTAGTAAATTCATATGAAATGTTGGTTGCTAAGTTCCATTTTATACAGCTTACATAAAAGATGATCACTGATTACATAATTTTAAGTTCATAAAAAAAAGTTAATGTTTTTCTATAGACTTATTACAAAATAAATGATTTCCAATTACAAACTTATGTATAATTCAAGAAATACATGCAATCCTATTCACTTTTTATTTTCATATAGAATTAAAGAGGAAAAGGTTATTTCATTTGTTGAATATTTTAAACTTTCTTATAGAGACTTTTGTGAGATTTAAATTTGGAGATTCTTGGCTAAATTTTACTGATACAAGAAAATTAAACAATGGATTATCTTTCTCTAACAATTAGAATAGGACCATATATATATATATATATATATATATATATATATATATATATATATATATATATATAATATCAATTTGGCACTGATACTTTGAAAAATTTAAATGCCATACCGGAGTCTGAAAGTTGAAGTTTTTTCAAACGTTTGCTTTTCTTTTTAATTTTTCGTGGCATATCATCAGAAGAATCTTCTTCATCACTTGGGCTCTTCAACAAAAATTGAGAAAAAAAAATTTGAGAGAGAATCAACAAATCATAAAGGTGTGGTACTTCTATTTTTAAAGGTTATTTTGCTCCTAATATTGTAAAGCCTTTATTGTCTCTAATATTAAAAAATTGGTACAAGCCAAATTTGAATAATAAAATAAAAAATGAAGATACTGATAATAACCATATATTTATTTTTTACATATAATAAAAATAGGTATATTTTAATAAATATACTATTTCATCACAACATTGGTAAAATTAATGATAACATTATCTCATTTATACATTTGTCAAAACTCAAAATGTAGTGTGTACTCATTAAATAGATAACAATTGAATAAATTTATAAGATTTAAATAACTTATATTTAAATGCTAATGAATGCCAAAACATATTTTGCAATGCAATCATATTGATGTAATTTTAATCTTCGAAAACATTGCAATTATGCTAGAAGAGCTTAAATTGTTTGCTTCAAAAACAGTTATTAGAAACTTCTTGTTTATTGTTAAAAAAAAAAAAAACATAGATGGAGAAATGACTTTTTCTTTCTCTAATTACTTTTCTTACAATTAACATTAAATGGCTTATTCTTTAATACAAACAAGTTTTATTTTATAGCAATGTAATGTAATTATTCAAAATGTAAATGCAAAAATGAATTAGCCATAACTACCAAGTTATTGATATAAAAATTACGAAATTTATACTATCAAACATTATTTTCCAATACTAAATACATGGGCAATGAAGACCTTGCCCAGTTAAATAATCTATCTTGAAAAATGCATATCAATAAAGTTATTGTTAATTTAAATGCCATTATGCTTATAGATGTTCTTTCTAATACATTTCATTCTATTTAGGCATTTAGCCTCATTCTTTGTAAAAATATAGTAAACATTCAAATTAGTAACCAATTAACTGATTTTAACAATTTCTGCTATTGAGAAATTGTCTACATTTGAGAAAAATCTTTTTTCTTGTTAAATCAAGGAATTGCAAGTTACATTAACTAAAAAGCCATCATTGAATAACATGAAGCTACAAATGATTCAATCAACATCTATTTTCTAATCAAAAAGAAGGTTTATATACAACTTACTTGTTTTTTAATCTTGCTTTTTGAAGATGCTTTTGAAGATTTTGGAATTTTATGCTTTTCATTGACACTTTCTATATAATTATCATCATCATCACTGTCACTCTTAAACCGTTTTCTTTTGTGCTGTGACTTTTTCATTAATTTGTCATTTCTTTTATAAGCAGAAACCTTTTTTTCAAAACTGGGCCCTTTCTGTCCAGACTCACTGTCATCACTGTCATAGCTGGTAATCTTCATGCCTTCAGATTCATTCGGACTCTCAAATAGTTCTTGATTTTTTACCTTGTTCTGTTTTGATGGAATACTTGCTTTCTGCTTTCTCACTGCATTTTTCAATTTATCACCATCAAAGTCAACAACTGCCTTTTTTTGTTCAATCTTTTTCTTGAGCTCCTCTTCATATTTTTTCTCAGGACTTGCATTCAGTTTTTCTTTCCCTTTATCCTCCTTGTGAGCACCACTTTTACCAGACAATTTCTTCTGAGTTTTGTCTCGCTGTTTATGTTCATCAGGTTTTTTCTTGATCTCTCTATCTTTTGGGCTTTCTTCTTTTTCTTTCACAACTTCCTTCTTTTTACCCAATTCTTTCCTATCACTTTTTTCTTCAGATATACCATTGTATTTTTTGTGTATGAACTCAGAGGAAGATTCCTCATGCCTGGTATCGTTTAACTTTGGAATACTTTTGTTAAGTTTTGGTTCCTTCTTTTCAAGCTTCTCTTTATTATTATTGTTATCATCATTCTTTTCAGTAATCAGTTGAGATTGTAGGATATTACTTCTCTCTTTTGAATTATTTAGTGACTCTGTTTTGTTAACACTAACAGATGTATTCTTGGCAGCTCTAGATCCTGCTGAATGGAAATATTTTCTAATATCCTGTAAAGAAGAAAAATTGCTTCAGTAAATTGTAAAAATAATTTTCAAACAATGTCAAGTCAGATTTTACAACCAATATTAACTGTAATATTCCATACATCATGCCGTAATCTGATTATCACAGGTTGATCAGTAATGAGCATATAAACTGTTTGACAGTGTTAAGAAATCTTTTTTCAAACATTAAGATGTACAAAACCAGCCGTTTATTTGCTTGTAGGTATGGACAAAGAAATTTATAAAAATCTCACTCCTATCTTAGAAAACAAATGAATTAAACTTCAACTCATATTTTGATTGCATTAAACTTTTAAAAGGAAATGGATTGCAGAATCTATTTTAAAAAAATATATATGTTGCAAACTATGCTTATATGAGAAATAATGTAAATGTTTATATTTTAAAACTGTTTAAATGATTCTGAAATTTCAACCTTAAAAAGTGAAAAAAAAGTGTAATATTTTGCATTTTAATGGCTTAAATGTAAATATATATCATTGATTTTCCCAAATTTATCTTTGAGGTCTCCTCATAATATCATTTTTATGGATGCACAGACTTTAGATCAAAATGAGCAGATAAAATAGAGAACATTTAGATATTAACTAAAATTGCAACACTACCCTGACAGATGATTTTGATTTGATGTGTATGTGAGGGTGTAGTAGGTATTCTGATAAAACCTTCAGTTAACTTAGTAACCAGTTTCACCATCTGTGTCCTGAACAGTTTCAGTGTGGTGAAAGATTCCATTGCAAGCAAGTGCCTGCCTTGAGCCAGATTTCTACTCACACCATAACATTGTTGTGCATATTTCCAGTGATGTTGCAAGAGCGCTAGTTGGAGGATCTAATGGCACTTTTGTGAGGAGAGCAAATTCTGCCTTTATGCAAGTGATTGTTGCTTGCATCCATAACTCCAATCTGGAGAGTGACATATTTCAGAGTGTTGAGGGGTGTCAAAGATTACAATTCTTCCTGGTTTTTGGTGTTTGCAAAGAGAACATTTAAGTGTCATGAACACTCAAAACATTGTTCAACCTATCTTGTTGCCGTACCTGCAACAAAAAGGCTACATGCTATTCCACCAGAATAATGCCCATGCTACTCAACATGTTCTGCAAGATATTTCCCAAAATTTCTTAACTAGCACAATTGCCAGATATGTCTCCAATTGAACAGGTACTGAAAACTATGGGACAACACCTGACTTGCTCAATTATCCCACCTACAATTCTTGCTGTATTATGTCAACAGGTGCAACAACTGTGAAATAACATCACAAAAGACTATTTGTCATCTGTACAACTGTATCCATGCAAAAGTAAAGGTCTGTGTCAATACACAAAGAGGATATACAATATATTAATACAGGTATTGTTGATACACCCCTTATTTTGAAACTTGTACCTATATTGATCCATAGATGTGATTACTTACTATAATCCAGTGCTATATTACATGTATGTTTAATATTGAGTAAATTGAGACCTATAGTGTTGCAATTTTATTTCCTGTCAGTATATAAACCTTTTGAACACACTATGAACATCAGTATAATTGGTTTCTATTGAATAGGCATAAATCAATTATTGCTAAGTCAGCCACATGACAATGTCAGTATTCAAAATGTGACTAACTCAACAATTCATAATACTGAATCCTAACAGCTCAGAGTAGGAACTGAAACAATGAGTTCTGGTCTAAATGTACCAACTATAACCTGACACAACATAATTTGAACATCAAAAATAACAATAAAATAATACTGGAGATAGGACATAGCAATCATTCACAGATATAACAATTGTACATATAACTATTAACAATGACATAACAAGTGGTAGCAACACTGTTGATAAAAAAATATGACCATAATCTATTATTATTATTAAGAAAAACCATGGAAGCAGAGAAATCTGTAAAACTGGAATCTCCATAGAAATTAATTCACATTCTACTTCTCAAATCTTCTCTTTTATAGCCAGTGGCAGGATGTCTCATTTTGTCCTTATCAGTGAGCAATAAGTAATGGATTGCTTTCTTGAATCTTCTTTGGTATAGCAAAAGCCAAACACCAACAAATTCTTCCCAATGACTGGTGCTTTGTGGAACAGACACATAGCAGGATATTTTCCACCAAAATTTATTGAAAGTTTTGACTAATTTCCTCATACTGATATTAGTTTTCTTTAATGATTTAATGTCAAGTAAAGTGATAAAGCCACTAAAACACAAGGGGTTATGGAGAGTGAAAGAATCTGAGAACATTAATGAGGAGTAAGAACAGGATGCAAAAAGGCACAACGACAATTGATGTTGCATTTAAATATTTGAAGATTGTACTTGACAGGAAAGCAAGTGTAAGAGAAGAAACTGGTAGCATAGAACTTATGGTTACATCTAAGAATTTCAACAGTAAAAAGATGAGACCTCACTGCACTTATATTTGTGAATTTGAAGTACCAAAGAGGACCTGGCATCTGTTTCATGAAACAGATGCCAGGTCAGAGACGATAATGTTGCAGATTCTTCTTTGAATGTTATCAAGGTCATTTTTTAGATCTGCTGCTAATTTGACTGTAGCAAACTTATCAGACTTACCATTAAGACAGGAGTCATCAGCGTAGATACAAAGAGGAGAACTGATGATACTGAGGTCATTGATGAAAATTAGAAACAATGTAGATTCAAGGATAGAGCCGCTGGGAGGCCTTTTTACATTAATGGCCATTTAACACAACTTCATTTCATGATCTGATAAGAAAGATTGAATCAATTCAAAAATTCGGCCTGAACACTGTAGGCCATCCACTTGTGGAGAAACCAGCATGTCAAACACCTTTGAGATATTTGAAGCTTCACTATTCTTATTTAAAGCTTGACAAACTATTTCAGCAATGATTAACACATTGGCACTTGACCTAGAGAAGCAAAAGCCATATTGTTTATCCAAAAGATCCTGCAAAGTGAGATGCTTAAGTACTTTGCCAAAACGAGGTAGAAACGTAATAGGTCGAGAGTTTGAAAGATCAGACGGTTGGTTCAAGTTATTCAAAAGGGCAACTTCAGAAGAGGATTTCTAACAAGCTGGAAAACAAGAAGCAACAAGATATTTATTGTATAGCTTAGAGATGATAGGAGCCAATTCATGAGTACATTTCTTTAGGACTATTGCAACAATACTATTAAGTCTGCATGATTTGTCAGGATCAAGTTTAGAGATGATAGCAGAAACAATGGAGTTATGATTTCTGCTATCATCGTTGTTTAATAAATTTTGATGTAATTATAATAAGGTTAGAATTAGAAATACAGTAAAGATAAAGAAATCTCTTGATTAAGGAGATGTAATTGACCAGAAAAATATTTCCAGAAAGTTTTCTAATTTATAGGCTTCCATATTTTCTTTATTATAATAGGTTTGTAAGATTAAAATTGAACATGTTGACATGAGGACATATCCTGCTAGGAAAATGTATTTTTTGCAAAAATAAGTAACTCTTACAGAATCTAATTAATTGTTAAAGTTACTATTTTTCTTCAAAAGAAATGTTTGGAATAGATATTGGATTTTTAAGAGATTTTATCTTTTAAATTCTCTTTTTTTTTTTTTGGCATACATCATATTCACTAATTGAACTGGGTGAAAGTAATTTTTTTTATTTTACCTTTTTTTTTTGTTTAGAAATGTCTAAAATCTTTATTTGAGGCTATAAAATATTTTGATTTAAGTAGCTTGAAGCTGAAAAAAGGCAATGCAAAACTGTTGGGCGAATGAAAGATCTGAGATGATAAAGTCATGATAATATGCTAATTTCTAAGTAGGAATTATTCCATTTTATTAAATAAAATGCCTTTGTAAGTTATTGTAGTTGAACATTAGCTAGAGTTTTTTTCTTTTTTTTCTTTACATTAAAATCATGGTAAAAATTTCTGCGGAAACAAAGATGGAGGTTTAACTTTGAAGGGGAAGATGAGAGATAGCAAAACAGCTAGGAATTTCCAGAAAGTGTTCAAACCATCCAAAAGGCATTTACTAATTGCAGATGTGAACCAAGGACAGTGAAATTCAATAAATGAAGAATATTCCTATGATGATTTTTTTTTATGATGGACAGTCTTCCAACAGATGAATGTGTACAAACTATTGTCCATCATGCTATATCTCGTGGATCTGACAATCAGAAGAGCCATAGTCATCAATTTTCACTTCAATTATTCTATCTATGTCCACATAAACTTAGATAAGGCTAAGCCTAGAATAGCTAGATACTGGAAATTCAACACATTTTTGTTGCATGGGAATAAGCAGTGGAGAAACCTTAAGGACAGCATTAGGTCTTTTGCCAATGATTACAGCAGACAACCTAGTTTGACGAGTTGTGCAAAAGGCACTAAAATCTAGAATAGATGCAGGGAGTTTCAGAAGCTTTTCACCAGGTAACCTGGTCTGAGTTTGACTCCAGTCAACAACTATTTAGTCAACTTTCCTCACCTCAAGGCGACTGAAGCAGCTGGTTGTGAGGGTCATATAAAAGAGAAGGAAATCTGAGAAGCATTGAAAAAGGTTGTTTGTTCCCTTGCTGGAAATTCTCTTCAACCACTTTTGATGGAACAGGGAATTATTCTCCAACATTTCATAAGGGGCATGGTGAAGCTTCTACGCAAAAGCAAACATGGAAGGGATGGGATTTGTAACTTTTGGCCCTTAACAATGCTTAACACAGAGTTAAAGATTTGGGCCATGGTCCTGGCAAATTGTTTGCAGGTTGTGTTTGATGGTCTCATATCCCCTGAACAGACTTCTGCTGTAATCGGATGGACAATTCAAGATAACATTCATTTGGTGCACACGGTCATAAAAAAAAAAAAAAAAAAAATCAATGGAGATGGATTAGTACAAGACCTTTGTAGAGGAGACCATTGTTTTTTGGAGGCTGTCTTGTCTGCGGTTGGATTTAAGCCATACTTCCGCTCTTGGATTCAGCTCTTGTATATGAGCCCCAATGCTATGGTGGAAGTGAATGAGGTATGATTGAAGTCCTTCACCTTCCCCAGATCCATTCGCCAAGGCTGTCCCCGCTTGCCCTTGCTCTATGTTCTTGCACTGGAGCCTTTCCTGTGCAAGTTGAGGGCAAATCTGGTCCTTGGCAGGATTACATTACCTGGCACTACCATCTCACTCAGGTACACCACTTACACCAATGATGTTGCAACGTTTGCAATGAGCAGTGCCAAGATTGACGAAGTTGAAAGAGAAATCTGGACATATGAGGCAGTTACAGAGATCAAAATTAACTGTGATAAGTCTGTAGGGTTGCAGTCAAGTTTGTCCTCTCCCGGGTACCTTCAGTTGGACAGATGGGCCTTGCAAGATACTTTGCATCTGGTTCAGTCCCAACTTCCAGTTGGAGAAGAATTGGTTGGAAATTCTAGATAAGGTCATAACAGCAGTTAATCTGTGGCTGCAAAGGAAGCTTTCCTTGAAGGGGAGGGATGAGATGTGCGTCATATACACCTAACCCCATTCATCCTTTACAATCTTTCAGTTTTGCCACTCTTGTCCACCGACCTAGATTGATCTAGTGAAAGCTTTGTTTCTTCTTTTCTGGGGTAACAATGCTCATACAGTGCATCACAGGTTCTGCCTCATTCACAAGGTTTGCAACTTCCTCCTGATCAGCATCTCGCTCACAACCTTAGTGGCTTTGCCTGTCAGCATGTCCATGAGCCATTCTCACACTCACACACACCATTCTCTCTCTCTCACACTCACACACACACCATTCTCTCTCTCTCACACAATGAATCAGTTTTTAGATGTAGTCTGAGCTTCCCATGTATATCCAGGTTTACCTCCTTCATAATAGCATCTAGCTCCACAAAGTTGATGTGCTGAGTGTCAGACCCTGGGCGCAAACAACATGCATCTCCAATAATGGACCCATGCAATTCAAGCAAGACCCAAGTGGCCAAAGAATTTGTGTCAACCCAAGTTTTTTGTTATCAACACACCACACACCACACACCACTACACAGATCGCTTTGCCTCACCCTGGTAATAGTCTCTGTCAGCATCCGTTTTAGTGGAGCATTGTCGATTCAATCATCCTAACCTTTCATCGCTGCACTTGCTCTTCACCAACCACTACTCGCAACCATCCAGACTGGGAGGTTGTCCAACAAGCTTTCCACAAAAAGAGAATACCTTCCTCCTGGTGATCACCTCTGGGACATTAGAAAGCACATTTTCACACTTCCAAAGCAGAATATTGTCCTCTCCCCAGACAATTAAGCCAAGTACCCGATCTTCATTTCAGCCACTCTGAAATTTTGCTTGTTAGTCCAAAGTGTAACAGGTTGTTCAGCAACACTAGTTGTGGACGTGATATCCTCATTCACACACAGGTCATCAATGTACACTGAGGTTGCCTCTCTGATTTTTCATCCTGGGATATTACAGCATCGACAACAGATCTCATTATTTAGGAGGCAATATTCAGCCCAAATCCCAATCTGGTCAGGCAGTACCTTCTGCCTTGGAACATAACAGTCTGTTATGGCTAAAGTCATTAATTGATGTGCACCTGCAGATCGGCTGATCTAGCAGTGTGACGTTCAATCCTTTGTGCCTACATTCTCTTAGTTTGCTGGTGCAAACATCAGTGTCTGCAGTGTACACATCGACATGGAGGTCGAGTTCCCTGTAGTCCATTATGGGATACACTTTCGACTGGTTGTGCTGCACAACAGCCATCAGCACAAGTAGCACTCTTGAGGGTGCGAGCTTCTGTTCGTCATAAAGAATAAGCCAACACTTCTCAATCCATTATTGCAACTCACCCTCATATGATCCTTTAATTTTCGTCATCACAGAATACTCTGCAATGCAGTTTTGCAACCAACCTGGCACTTTGCATTCTGTCCATTTCTAGGATGCAGTCCATGCATTCTGCTGCTGATCAAATTCTGCCTGAAAATCATGTTCTTCAATTGAGAGTACTGGTGCTGCCACACACAGAGATACTGGCTCTTGGGTGAATTGAACCTCGCATGACTTAGAAATAGAGATTCTGCCAAGATCCTTGATGACTACCAGGGCCTCCATCACAACCCTTCCAATCCACACGAAAGTGGACAGGTCTAACTCCACACATCTACATTCCGCCACCACTGGTTACAATATCAACACTTAGTTTCTCCCACAATATAGTGCAGGAGCACTGGGAGTGCACTAATACAATGCACTCCCTTCTGCACACATTAATTTCTACCAGTGGCAACACTGAGTTTACATGTTGACTGGGAAGGAAACTGGTGCCGAGTTGCCATCCCTCGGCCCTTTCCCCCTGGACAACCTCAGGATACATAGCCTATTTCATCACAGTTATAACAATGAATATGAGGCTCTCTGCTGAGCAGACTTTTGCAATCTTTGGCAAAGTGATTAAGACAACAATTTCTGTCATTAGAACCCCTAAGAGGAGATTGCATAGTCTTTTGATGTATCTCTCACACTGCTGCTACTGCCAAGTCATCATCTAGGTTCTCATATTTCATTACTGCTTGAGTGCAAGCGAGTATCTATTAGATTGTAAATACCTCCGTACGAGAAGAAGCATGAAGGAGCCGTTTAAGCCACGGTTGCTGATGCCCCCAAACAATACGGCCAGTTTGTGTAGTTCTGCCAAGTACACATCAGTGGATTAGCCTGGTCAGAAAATTGCTCATACATAACAAACCTGTCCATCGCAAACACTGTGTAAAGGGCCGATTTTATGTGTTCAATGTCTGCTTTTTCCTCTTCACTTAATTGCTGATAGATGGCAAACCACTACACCATTTGAGCCAATTAAGTTAGAGTAGGAAAAATTTCTCTTTTTTTTTGTTTTCTTTATAAAAAACTTAACTTAGCTAAGGAGTGAATGGTCATTAACCACTTTTTTTTTTTAGTCCCCCACATTTTCCATTTTCATCCCCTTTTAGGTGGCAGAAGGCATAGTTCTCTGAAGCAGTGGAAACATTTCATTTTGTCTATTTTTTTTTCTTTTTACACATTCCCAGTATTTCCCACCCCAGGTAATTTGTTTTTCTGTCGTGTTTTGGGGAGGGTCCCATACTAACATTTTTGTTTAGAGAAAAAATTTAGCAATAATTAGTTTTTAAAAACCAAAATAAAATTTTAAGAAAACTGAAATAATGGGTAAATGTAGGCATGTAAATAAATACTTACTTTTCTACTTAATTAAAAGTAAACAAATAAATAAAATAAATGATATAAACTTTAAATAATTTTTTAAAATTATTAATAAATAAATGAACAAATATTAAATATACACACCTATACGTATCCATGTGTGTGTGTGTGTGTGCATGTACTTATAAATATATATATATGCGCACACACGCACACAAAAACTACAAACGATCAAACCTAACCCCCCCATAATTAATACCTCAATATATAATGCCAAGGCAAAAAACAAATACTACTAACCATTAAATAAAAATTGAAACATTAGCTAATCGATAACATGATATAAGCAAATATTTAATTTACTACTACATATACACTATTTAAAAATTACATATATGTGCATGTATGCAGCGTGAGTATATGGGTGTATATACTCTATATACATATTCTAACAGCAAAGAAAACACTCTATAAACCCAACCAACTATAATTGATACCCTGACAGTAGAAATAAAATAACTTTACTAATTAAACACTAGTTTATTAATAACAAAGCACAGACACAAATGCGCATGTACCTGTGTACACACATTTATATGTGTATATATGTGCATGTGTGTATACCTATATATGTACATGCATGAATGTGCATGTGTAAATACAGGAATATGCATATAAATTCAAATAATAAAAATTTAATTATAAACCTAAGCTCTGACATTACTTAAGATACCACCAAATTAAATAACAAAATAATAGGCAGGACATAAAAATATTTATCATTTAAGCATTAATATCATTTATTTATACAAAAAATGAAATACAACTTTCCTAGCCCAAGAAAATACTAGACTACTTAAAAATTAAAAATGATAACGTCTTGAGAAAAAAAAAGAAAAAAAGTGTAAAATGGGGAAACAAAGAAAAGGACAAATAACCGAAACACCTTACATGTGCACAGATTAGTGAATGGCTGCACATGTGCAAACGCACACACAAACACAAACAATACAGAAAAAATAAACTTACAGCAATGATAAATGCATAAAAAAGAAAAATTGAGAAATATAAGCAGTCAATTGCTGATACCCACTAAAGAGAGGATGGACAGGTCCTATGAGTCTGGATGCTGAAGATAATA
The DNA here is from genome assembly GCA_964036315.1 of Acanthosepion esculentum. Taxonomy (NCBI): domain Eukaryota; kingdom Metazoa; phylum Mollusca; class Cephalopoda; order Sepiida; family Sepiidae; genus Acanthosepion; species Acanthosepion esculentum. The sequence continues at coordinate 87,987,495 of OZ038498.1, forward strand.
TCAATCAGCTAAGTGACAAACAATTATATTTCATTCAAATCATGGAGTTATTTTATGATGTAAATAAAAATAATGTTGTTTACCCCACCCCCTCAACATGTTTGTAAAAATTGAAGTATTAGTTTAGGTATTAATAAAGAAAGTGTTGTTTTGGTTATTGTGGCATATGTGTGTTTTTATATAAATGTGGTATTATGGTGAAAGGATTATTATAAGTACGAATGGGTCAGTGAATGTGACTAGTTAAGTGATGACAGTTTTTCCCCAATTTTTGGTCTTGTGCCACATTTCATGTAATATATACATGAATAAGTACTGTTGCCATATCTCGTCTGGTGCTTCTGCTGTACATCACGAGGTTCTTGACAAAAATCCAAAGGTGGCTCTGTAATGAAACTGATCCTGACCAGGCATCTCAACTTCAGTCATTTTCTTATCAATGTGGCATGGCTTCTCTCACTTTTCTACAAATATTTTCATGGCAACTACTCTGAAGAGATTTTTTCCCCTGGTGTCCCAACTATATGAATTTAAGCATGCTACTAGAATGGTAACTAGGTCCTACTGTTTTACTGTTGAAATAGCTAAATGTAACTAAATTCTACTTTAACAGGTTCTTTTCTCACACTTCCCACCTGTGAAATTCCCTTCTATTTTCTTGCTTCTCTGATAATTACAATCTTCAAAAATTTAAATGCAATATGAATCACCATCTTGTGTTAGACCTTGTTCCTTTTTGTCCTTTTACTTTCACTCCTTGTAACCCTCTGCGTACTAGTAGCATTACCACATTCCTCGGGGTATAAAAAAAAACAAATTTTAATGTAGGTACCCCCACTTTTGTGCCAAAATACTGCATAGCATGATAAAAAACTAAATAAAAACAAATTTTTATCATCAAAATGTTCATATTATTCAGAGGTATTTTTTAATTATAATTTTTTCATTTTTTTAAATCCTAACACGTTCAAAATTTTGGTTAAAAATCTTGTCAACGGTGTAACAGAGCTATGGCAATTTTAGTGCCTTTTTTCCTGGTAAAATAACACATTAATTTGGGAATTCTTGCAAAAAATCAAATAATTGTTGGATTTTAATGAAACTTTCAGAACTTATTCACAAATGAATGAATATGTATTTGAAATGATTACTTTTAAAAAAATCTTGGTAAATACATAGAATTTTTTTTTTTTACAGGTTACTCCTCCTTCCTTAATTTCATGAAATTATATTCTGATCACAAACTTTGTTTTATTAGTTCAACTGAGGACTCCTTGGAAAATGTAAATCTATTTTTTTTTTTTTTTTCAAAACAGTTACAGCTTTTCTGAACATCTGCTTCGAATAATAAAATAAAAACTGCAATAAAACTATGACATTAATTAGACAAGCTTTTAATTGCTTTTATAATATATATTAAGGACATTTATAGGGTGATGGAAATTTTTTTTCGATGAATGAGTTTTTACAAGAATTGTTTTCATTTTTTTTATTATAATAATTTATAAAGTTTCAAAAATCTTCAAAACTTTGATCGTGTTAGGCTATTAAGTGAAGACTATATTTACTAAGCGAAAATTGAAAAGCTTAATACAAAGATTTTTAAAATAATTTTTTTTTCTATGTGTATAAACACGCCCATTTTGATACATAACATTATCAGAAAATAAGATGACTATATTAAATTTACAGTCCTAAAATTTCCTAAAATTAGATTAAGAACATTTCCAACATTTTTAAGATTACTTCTTAAAAATTAAAACAGTGTTCACCAGTCATTTTCTTAAATTATGTCTTAAAGTCTCCATAGAACAACATAAACATGTCAAAATCTTTATTAGGACTTGTTAAGTGATTAAAGCATGTAAATCTTCACACGTTTGTTTGTTTTAAAAATCCATTTCTGTTACTTTCAATTTAAAGTAAATATTTGTTTCAAATCAGATTAATTAAACTTTAAATCAGCTAATATTCAGGAAAGTATATTTTATTTGGAAGATTTTTTAATAAAGTAAATTACATTGCGATGACATAACTAAAGGATGCTAATCAGCCACTTTTAGCAAAAAAAAAAAAAAGAATCAACTCTAGTCAATATAATTTCTGTTTGAAATACACTAGAGTATTTTGCTTCCTGGAAATAGTAATCCTTTACTTAAAGCTAAAATTAAAGCTTTTTCATTTTTAAAATTCATTTAAACCTTAAGTATCGTGAGTAAGTGGAGGTCCAGGTAGGTTATACATTTTTTTGTTTCACCTTTGACCTCACAGGCAACCATGCATAAATAAACGTTAATTTCATTAGGTTTTAAAGTAAAAACTAAACATTACTTTCAGAAAACCCCAGTTAATTATTAATCTTTAAAATTACTAAATGACTTCGAAACATCTCTCTAGGATAAATAATGGATTTTTAATAGATTTAAATCTGTTTAAATTTTCCGTCTATAATGGCGGCTCGAAGAGTGACGAAAAAATGTGCCAACATTTTAAATGCCTAAAAAAAGGTTTATTTATATGTGGAAATTGATTTTTGCTTTCATTCAAATTAACTTTCAAATAATAATATAAAAAAAAAGACGAATTTTATGTTCAAAGAAGAAAATGCGATTCTAGTTTTTTTTTTAAAGAAAAACCGTAGTGGTATAATGAAAAGTTAAAAACAATTGTCGTAGAATTTCATTATTCAACAAAAAATGTGTTTCAGACAATATATAGACAAGAAGACAAAAATATATTTTTTTTATTTTTTATTCATAAAAGAAAAGCAATTCTTTTCTAATTAAAAAAAAAAAAAAAAAAAGTTTAATTTTATTGCGAGTTTTATTTTACGATTCAGAGCAGATTTTCTGTAACTGGGGTCATGTTTGACAAAAATAATCTGAGGTTTTATTCTGATGACTTGTCCTTACTTCGTAAGTTATATAACTAACTAACATAAACATTCAGTTGAGTGCCTTCCCTTACGTGATGTTTGTTTATCGGATGTGATGTGCGAAATCAGACTGAGACTCGATCGATTTCTCATTCTGAGCCGATATTCATCATTACACCACAACGAACACACATCCGAATAAACATTACATTTCATTAGCGATACAAAAAAAAGAATTTCTCGAAATTTCATAAAACGTAAAAACAAAAAATATATTTTTATTTTTTATCAAAACTTTCTAAAAAAGAAATCAAAAATAATAGTTTAACTCATTTTTGTTAAGTCCTGAAAATTTCATTAAAATCCGACAATTATCTCATTTTTGCAAGAGTTTCCCAAATCAATCTTTTTCACCGCAAAAAGACGTTCAAATTTCCCGTATTTATGGGGCCCACATTGATGCAAAAAAAAAAAAAAAAAAAAAATTGTTTTCACACTTTTCACCAAAACTTCAAAGATTCTAAAAAATGTTTGTGGTAGTAGCTCCTTTTTTAACAGAATGGCAATATTTTAAAATCAGATTATTTGATTAAAAATTGTTTTAAACTAAAACAAGAACGAAAATGTGACTCAACGTGATCATTTCATCATACATTGAAATAGTTTTCGACTTTACGGAGTTATATTCTACATGGGGACAGTCCTACTAATTCACCCTTCTAATGACGCCACCTTAGTTTTTGAAGTAACAACACTAGTACGTAGTAAGTAAATTTAATAAAATCAGTCACCTTTTTAGAACTAGGAGTGTATGTCGGTGGAATTGATTAAAAAATCCTTGTAAACAGTATTATGTAGATATCAGGGATTTTTTAAAAAATCATATCTGCCATTGAATATTTAATTTGTTTGTATAATTCTTTTTAGGCTTTTAAAGAGACAAACGTTTATTTTTTTACCTTAGCCGATTTCGACGCCACACTAGTAAAAACAAAAGCATTTAAAAAATTGAAAGCATTAATTTTTATGAATTATTGTTAAATTGGTGCTCCTATTTTATGAATTACTTGTTTTTATGTGTTTAAACACAAAACTGTAACGAGTAATTCGATAAATTCAAACTACGCATCCAACCACATGACACAAAAAATCACTTCGAGTTTCGTAAAAATGAGCAAGAAACGATGTTATCTTTTTTAGCGAGATAATGCCCCGAAAACGGTTTCCATTTTTGTGCAATTTTAAATTTCTCTGTAACAAACCTAAGAAATAACTAATCTAAATAAGATTACAAACTGAAATTGAAAGAGTATGAATTAAAAAAAAATGAAATGATATTTTGTTTAGAGACAGATTATCTTTTGAGTTTAATCGAAAAAATAATTTCGAGTTCTTTGTAATAATGTTACAAAAAAAGTCAAAATTAAGTCTTTTCTTGGTAGGGAGTCGAGTAATTATTTTTAGAAAGTGCACGAGTGAAATAAAAAACAAATTTTTAGAGACATTTCTGAGTTCGTGAAAAATATGGAAAAAAAAGCAGACTGAATTATGTTTAGAACCGAAATATTACCGTGAATTCAATAAATACATTAGTTAGAAGCAGCCAAAAACGATTTTTTTAATTTAAGGAAATCTAACTCTAAGTTTAATAAATTTTATGTCATCCCTGCACTTAGAGTAGAATAAACTTACCATTTTTCTTGCGATAACAGGCGAAGAAATTCATATGTATAAGATACTCCCCATACTTTCGCATGAAACACTTCGCGCCAAAACTGCATATATTTTTATTTATTTATTTATTTATTTATATATAACTATTTTTGAAGAATGATTTTCTTCACCTTTTTCACTGAAAATATTGATTGATGATACTATAGAGTCTGTGATGTTATTATTTAAAAAATATTTTTAAAATAAAAACTAAAATTAGTAAATTACGATGAAGAAAAAAAGGTATATTCATTATAGAGGAAGGGAGATAACTCTCAGATAAATTTAAGCATTCATCATAAAGGAAGATAATTCACAAATAAGTTGGAAGTTAATTTCATATTTCTGATTTGTTTCGTTGTGTTTCCCTCAAGCATGCTTGAACAGAATGTGACAAAAGGCCATATTTAAAGTGAGGATCCAACATGAGACCACGGTCCAAATCCTTGTATTTTTGAAGAGGTGACATGTACCTGTTACCGCCAAAATTTAATTTAAAAAACCTTAAAAATGCATTTTTTTCATTTATCGATAATTTTTTAAAAAGTCCCCAAAAATCTATAAACTACAAAAAAGTTTATATAACTACGAAATTTATTTTTCTATTCGTACGGATAAGCATGGCATCACATATAAAAAAAAAAAAAAAAACATTTTTCTAAAAAGAGGCTCTTTTTTTAGAAAAATGTTGGTTTTATTTAAAAAAAAAAAACATTCTAATTTTTTTTGTTTACATTTTTTTTTCTAATAACGGTTCGATGAGTGTGTCGAGTGATGTTAGCACCACTCGATACACTCATAGAAAAAAATGTTAACAAAAAAACATTTTTAATCCATCATTTATCCAGAGATGTTTCAAAGTAAATTAGTAAATGTAAATCTAATTGGATTTTTAAATTATTGTTGCCTTTAAAACATAATGAAAATAACGTTTATTTACGCAGTGTAGCCTGTGAGTGTGAATTATTTTAAAAATTCCATAATTCATTTTATAATTAGAAAAAAAAAACGACAGTAGCAACACACTTGCGATACCGACTATTGACCTCGTCTTTGCTGTCTCCACAACGTTCTGGTCGTTGTGCTCTCTTGCCCTCATCATGTGTATGTTGAACTAGGTAACCTACATCTAATTTCAAACTGAACCTTTCATTTCATCTGCAGGAGTGGTAGATCGTTCTTGTTCCACTGCCCATATCTAGGAATATCTCATCTAGTTCAATTTTAGTACTCAGTTATTTCTCTGTTTGGTTTTAAAGTGTATCTTTCTTTCAGTTTTTCAAATGTTTGATAACTGATAACATTTTACATCGGCTCCTGTGTTGAAGGTAAGTGGCAGTGTGGGATCTTCCACGTTTGCCAGTCACCCCTGTACTCTTCCTGTTGGAATTTTCACCCCCATCATACTTACAAATATACAACGAGCATTCATTGGTCAATCACCTTCAATCTAGCTTGCTGATTGGTCAGTTTCGACCAATCAAATTGCCTGCACGCAACAGGTCTGTTTTCGCGCCAACTAAAGTCGATCCAGTCACGTGATACAACAGATTATAAAAACCAAAATATGAGTAATTCTCACTCTCTTCGTTCTCTCTCACGTCTCATCTCCACTGCCAAAATGTGACCCTTAAAGAACTTCCGTCTTGACTAATGCAGTCAGACGTAAAAGAACTTTACAACAATCACGCAAGTACAACTCTTAACTTTCTGAACTCTTACCAACTTGTACAATACACAATTCCAAACATTCAACATGAACAACAATCTTTGGATGACTCACTGTCTCCAACAACAATCTTCGGATGACTCACTGTTTCGAACAACAGTCTTTGGACGACTCACTGTCTTGAACAACATTTACGACTCATCTTTCATATAAAATTTGCTGTAAAGATTTACTTAATCACTAATAAGCAAATTTTATTTTTCAACTTCGCCATGACATTGCAACCTCAACATCACCTGTACAAATTTGACGCACTGAATTATGCACAACTTTTGAAATTAAGCATGCTTCTCAATCTCTTCAACAAGTTCGCCAATTCTTCTCAACACACTTGGGCATTCTATTCAACATAACGTCAGCTGACAAATTCACGTGTACATTACGTCGACACACACTCACTCACATAGTGCTACACACCGCACACATTTCAGAAATCCAATCTCAACCACACTTGTGACATATGCCCACAAGGACAATATTTTTTACATATTAAAAGTTTTAGTACATGCAACTTTTAATCTCGAGGGGGTAATTGTGGAATCTTCCACGTTTGCCAGTCACCCCTGCACTGGGAAATGCACTCTTCCTGTTGGAATTTTCACCACCATCATACTTACAAATATACAACGAGCATTCATTGGTCAATCACCTTCAATCTAGCTCACTGATTGGTCAGTTTCGACCAATCAAATCGCCTGCACGCAACAGGTCTGTTTTCACGCCAACTAAAGTTGATCCAGTCACATGATACAACAGATTATAAAAACCAAAACATGAGTAATTCTCGCTCTCTTCGTTCACTTTCGCATCTCATCTCTGCTGCCAAAATGTGACCCTTAAAGAAATCCCGTTTTGACTAATGCAGTCAGATGTAAAAGAACTTTACAACAATCACGCAAGTACAACTCTTAACTTTCTGAACTCTTACCAACTTGTACAATACACAATTCCAAACATTCAACACATACACATTTTTATAAACTAAAGTTTAATAATTAATTCTACCCTTATTAGCTCAGGTACAAATATTTCCAAATCTAAGAGACAAAAATCCGTCTAACCTTTCAGTTTACATGCATGTACATCAAATACTTAATAAATTCAATTGTTATGTTTCGAATCATTATTTTTGTCTGTTATTAATTGTTGTGGATGGAAGATTATGAACACGCACAATTTTAAGCCTTCTGATCATTCAAACCTTCTGATATCTTTTAACATCTTCACTCAATCCCAACAGCAGTTTACATTTTTTTTAATTTTATATACCAAGCATTCATGTTCTCTTTGAATACTGCTCTTAAGAAATGTATATCTATTCTGTCTTAATTTCATGCACATCCTTGATTTTTGATTGCATTGGTTTGTGAATTTGGTGACAGTAATTGTGAGTTCAATCCCTGGGCTGTGCATTGTGCATTTATCTAACAAACATGCTTACATTGATTGCATAGGTGAATTACCTGACCAAGAGTACCAGCCAATAGTTCAGTGTAGAATCAAGTTAACACTCCTCTTTTATAGGAAACTTTATATAAAACACAAATGAAAATAGACAAACTTAAATGGATGAAGGGTTTCCACCACAGCACCAAGAGGTACTTAGTTATAAATGATCAATTGGAGGCCAGTTGAAGATAAGACTGTTTTCAATAAATGATGATGTTGAAAGCCTTGCACTGATCAAAATTGATTATTTATCCTTCAAACTGGGGTTGCTAATTTACATATGAAGTCACAAAGACTATAAATAGCTACAGCTATTACCCATGAGTCAGTTGACTGCATACTACTTCCCATGAGTCAGTAACACCATACTACACCACACCACACTACACAAATTAAATTATCTTGAATAGTCTTTGCTCTCAGATTAGAAATTATTTTGGGACCTATCAGACTGTTCAGCACAGCTTGTAAGTGGTCTTTCAGGACCCTGACCTAAAGTTTCAGCATGCTGAAAGGTTGAAAATTATTAATCCCATTTATATCATTTTTGTTTTTGTATAGCATCTTCACCACATGCTAGCTGAAGCATTAAACAATTCTCTTCATCTTCAAGCAACTGTTGTTGATTGCCAACAAAGGAGGGACAGTCTGAAATGCAGTTTGTAGAGGAGACCCTCAGTACCTGATGACTTTTATGTTCTGATATTCTTTAACGCCTTTTAAATCTTCTCTTAATGTTTTGAACTGTTGCACCTAGTTGCTTCAGTCACTTCAAGACAAGGAATGTCAAACAAATTGGAGTCAAAATGAGCAAATCTCAAACAATACTTTTTAGTAAAGAGCAAATCAACTTTTAAATGAAGAGTTGCAAATAAACTCAAATTTTCTCATACATGCAACTTTGTAGTCAATTATCCAGCAAGGTGACACTTTCCTCCATACTTGTCACCTATCAAAGTCTTCAGAAGACATTGCCTTTAATTCAGCCCCATTCACTTGGACAGTGATTTTCAACTGGTTTACTATGAGAGGATCATAGGTATACTGTAAACATTTTTAAAGATCATTGATTTAATTATTTTCGAAAGAAGTCCAAAGCAGAATAAGTGTACATATCAAAATTAAAACCTCTTTAAATTGATTATACAAGTATATCATTGTTATAATAAATAAATGTATACATAATATATAAAGTGGCCTGGGTGTGTGAAATGAGTTGGTGTGATTTGACAAGGACTTGCCAATGAACACAATATATGTAAAAATCATCCAAAGTTGATTTTGGAAATGATTCAGCACATACTGAATTGTACCTGAAGTAGCAAGGACATGGAGCTCATACTGAACATATTGTTTTTTTTATTACATCACATTCGATTAAAATGAACAAGTTTTTCAAAGATGATACTAATGCATCAAATACTGCTTCATCCAGCACCGAAATTAGAAACAATTATTTGTCAATATATGATGATTATTTATTATTTTACATGTAGTGAAGAAAATCCACCATGTCTCACATGTGTAACATGGCGAAACATTAGCAAATGAAGCTATGGTTCCTAGCAAGATATTCCTACTTGTTCAAAAAGCTGGGGGAATATTACATATGACTAGCACTCAGTAATACTAAACAAGTAAAAATATGGACTAAATATACAATGATAGACAAATCACAAGAAGCTAGTTACACAGCTGCAGAAATTGTAGCTTGGAAAAATATCTTGTAGTGAACCCTGAAAAAATATAATATATAAACAAAAATAAAAATAAGGCATTTGTGCTTTCCTTTAAAACCCTTGTCTCTTTCTTTCTCTCTCTCTCCTTTTCTCTCTCTCTCTCTCTCTTTCTCTCTCTCTCTTTCTTTCTCTCTTCCTCTAAACTTCTCTCTCAACTAATGAGAAGGCAACCCTCAAAAAGAGGAAGAAAAAAAGACTGAACCTGGCTGAAAAACACGAGAAGTTTGTGGAACAAGAGCCTTACTAATTTGTGACTAAAAACTAACAAAAATCAGAGAGGCTCCATGCATAACTTCTGCTATATAAAAAAAATATAAAAGAAAGGAACTCTGAAAAATAAAATAATTTGAGCCAATTAAAAATATTAACATAAAGAAACTTTTGATGTTAGCCAAAACCAACATTCACACCAGTTTTGAAGCCTTGTTAAAAGGATATAAGCTCACATCTCTGAGCTAGATGAGAAGAAGGAATCAGGAGAGTGACGACTAGAGGCTCAACTACTAGAGAAACCAGCCAAGCATGAGCCGTGAAGTAGTGGTCATTTGCTAATGATATTTTCTGCATTTCTTAGGTGCCGAGAAAAACACTGTAGATTGACTCTGCGATTTCTAACATGACTACTACTACAAGCAAGGTCTGACTCTGAAACTACCCTACCAAGTCAAAATAGACATTTTTCCAGACTGTTATCAATATCTGCCTTATAGACAAACATTTTGCTACACAGAATACTAAAGGACTCACTCTAAAGCAAATAAATAAAAATATATTATTTATTTTATACCATTGAGTCAATTCATTTTTATTCCAATGTTTCTAGTAAAGAAAATCCTACCAAAACACCACAACCTCATACAATTGCAGAATCTGTTATTTTACCAACCTATTGTAAAAACTGTCTGGAGGAAATCTTTTTAAAATTCTCAGATAATACAATTTCACAGCATATAAGGAAAATATATAATTTCAAGTAATATCTCGCCTCAAAGAAGTAAACATGTTTGCAATTCATTTGACTGGATCTACTGATATCAATGGTAATCCTTAACTTTTAGCATTCAGTAGATTTGTTTGTAAAGAAGAAATCATAGAACTCCAAACAACAACAAATAGCTAAGATATTTTTGAATTAGTATGATAATTACTTAAATTATAATAACTTATCTTGGAATTCTTGTAAAAGTATTTGTACAGATGGAGTCCCATCTATGTAAGTGTAAAAGGATTTGCTACATTTGCGCAAAAAACAATCCAAAAATTATTTTTACACACTGTTTTCTACATAGCAGTGCTTGCATCAAAATTAGTGCCTGAATTACAAAGAGTCCTAGACGACCCCATTAAAAATATTAATTATATAAAAAGCAGGCCATTGCAATCAAGATTTTTTGCAGAATTATATTCCTCAAATTCTCACATGATGTTCTTATTGCATATGGGAGGTGAGATGGTTATCGTAAGGAAGAGTTCTATAAAAAATTTATTAATTAAAAGAAGTATCAATGTTTTTAAAAATGCAACATTTTAAATTAGGCGATTTACTTTGTGATGAGGTTTTATGTAAAAAAGTTGCATTTCTTGAAAATTTATTTCAGTGTCTGAACACTGTTAAGGGTATTTATTCAAGGAAATCATGAAAATATTTTCATATCTACAGTTAAAAATAATACTTTCAGAGAAAAATTACTGTTCTGTAAAATGCAGTAGAATTGTTTGAACTCACAAAAAAAGATGTAAACTGGATAAAATTTATAATAAATTGTTTTGTTTGTGTTAATAAATAAATAAAAAAACTATACTCGTTTTTTTTTTATCATCATAATTTAAGTGAGCTGTGGAAGGTTCAAGTGTGCCATGAGATAAAAATGTGGAAGAACATTGCATAATAGCCTAATCTTTAATAAGTAATGAAGCTAGTCTATTTAAATCAAGTTGTTTACTATAGTCAGCTGTAAATAATCTCATCCTATTTTTTAGACAGTCTTGCCATATGTTCTCAACCACAGCCATTGTCACTTTCATCTTTTGCAGTATTAGGTGATCTTGGAAACCCTCTTTATACAGTAAAGAAGTAATAAATTTCTAGTATTCAACTAGCTTAACTTTAGCCTTATTTAACTAGTTTATGGGCCAAAAAGATGGTTGTATAGAAAAAAAGAAACTAGATTTGTTCTCTCAATCTACATAACAGTGCTGCTGTCTCAAATCAGAGTTGCCTCATGTGGGTCACGTTTATAACGGCTCTTTTTGAATGTTCATTCTGTCTATAAAATTCTGAAATGGTTTAACATCTGCATTGTTAATGCCTCGCCTTGATTTTCTTTTACTGTATTTTAATAAGAGAAAGGGAGGAGGCAGTTTCACAGGAGGATTTCAGATTTCTTATCCTTTCTTTTACAAATACTTTTAGAGGCACCAAGAAAAGAAAAAGAGGAATCTTACGCTGAGTGAAATTTGCAGAGAAACTAATGAAAATGGTAAAATATTTTCCACAATATACAAATTGTATAAAATACAATTTAGGCCTTGCACAAAATTTTCCTTGTGTGCCTCAAATTATCAATGCAGGTTAACAGTTCTTTCAAAATACAAATCTGTTTTCTCTAAAGAAAACACAGTCATGTATTAGGTCATCCCATAAGTTCTGTCCGAATTTTAACTTTTTGTTAAAATGAACGAAATTTAAAGAGTATTTTATAATGTCTAATGGAGCTGAACATTATTTTTATGTTTAGATGCATTTAAACTGATCAAATTTTATTTCAGAAAACAATAAAATTAAATTTTGTTTGATTAAAACCCTGCTAACATGGAAGTACCCAAGAATCATTTGAGGCACATAATGCTTTATGAGTTCAAGAAAGGAAACTCAGCAGCCAAAGCGGCTAGAAACATTCACTCAGTTTATGGAGAGGAATGTGTGAATGAAAGAACTTGCAGAAGATGGTTTGCAAAATTCAGAGGTGGAGATTTCACCATTGAAGATGAAGATCGAACCGGATGTTCAGTTGAGTTTGATGTTTGTTTGTTTGTTTGTTTGGGGTTTTATGGCATATCAACCACTATGGGTTATTTAATGCCAGATCCAGTATTTACTAGATATATCAAAAACGTATAGCTGGCAACATCATTGTTTCAAAAACGTATAGCTGGCAACATCATTGTTTCAAAAACGTATAGCTGGCTACTGTTTCAAAAACGTATAGGTGGCTACTGTTTCAAAAACGTATAGCTGGCAACATCATTGTTTCAAAAAAAATGTATCCCTGGCAACATCATTGTTTCAAAAACGTATAGCTGACAACTGTTTCAAAAACGTATAGGTGGCAACATCATTGTTTCAAAAACGTATAGGTGGCAACATCATTGTTTCAAAAACGTATAGCTGGCAACATCATTGTTTCAAAAAAAACTTATAGCTGGCAACATCATTGTTTCAAAAAAACTTATAGCTGACAACATCATTGTTTCAAAAATGTATAGCTGGCAACATCATTGTTTCAAAAAAGTGTATCCCTGGCAACATCATTGTTTCAAAAACGTATAGTTGGCAACTGTTTCAAAAACGTATAGCTGGCAATATCATTGTTTCAAAAAAATGTATCCCTAGCAACATCATTGTTTCAAAAACGTATAGCTGGCAACATCATCGTTTCAAAAATGTATAGCTGGCAACATCATTGTTTCCCATCACATTTTAGGGGTAAGGTGTTAGTATATTTAGTGTAGGGTTTGGGAGGGAAAGTTAATTGTAAGTTGTAGTTGTTTTGGGATGGGTTAGATGTGATGGGGCATGACATGACCAGCCGATTGATCGGATCAACGGCCTTTTGGTTGGATGTAGTTTATCATCATACTCAGGACGCGGATGCAGTTTATCGTCATACCCAGGACGCGGATGCAGTTTATCGTCATACCCAGGACGCGGATGCAGTTTATCATCATACCCAGGAGGCGGATGTAGTTTAACGTCATACCCAGGATGAGTTGAGTTTGATGAAAAGCTTCTTGAAGCAGCCCTTGAAGAAAATCCTGCTTTATCAGTTGAGGAATTGGCAGTGGTTCTCAGTTCAAACCATACAACTGTTCATCGTCATTTTCAACAACTTGGAAAAGTTCCTAAACTTGGAAAATGGGTGCCTCATGAATTGCCTGAAAACAACCTCAAATCCCGAGTTGACATCTGCTCTTCTCTCCATTCTCGTCAACTTGTTTCACCTTTTTTGGATAGACTTGTGACAAAAAATGGATCTTTTATCGAAATGTTAAGCGTCGTAGACAGTGGCTTGGTAAAGGGGAAGGACCCCAGCCACAGCCGAGAAGGGAACTTCATGGGCAAAATGTTCTTCTTTCAATCTGGTGGGATTGCCAAGGAATAATCCATTTTGAATTCTTACCACCTAATGTAACAATTAATGCTCAAATATACTGTCAGCAATTAGAGTGTTTGAACCAAGCTTTGAGGAAAAAAAAGACCTGCTTTAGTGAATTGAAAACGGATGATGTTTCATCAGGACAATGCGCGACCACACACAGCAAGAATCATGTCACAAAAGATCGAGGAATTTGGTTGGGAGAAAATTCCTCGTCCACCTTATTTTCCCGACCTTGCTCCTTCAGACTACCATTTGTTTCGTAGCTTATAGAATCATTTGGAAGAAACAGCTTTTGTAACACAGGAAGAGGTTAAAACTGACATTTGTGAGTTCTTCGAATCAAAGCCAAAAGAATTTTACAGTAATGGAATTAGTAAGCTTGTTAATAGATGGAAGGAATCATAGATAATCAAGGAAAATACATTGTTGATTGAATCTGTAATTAAATGTAACATTTGGTCACTTGTTTTCTTTATTCAAAATTCGGACAGAACTTATGGGATGACCTGATAAAACAAATGATTTTCTTTAACAAAGGAATTTTAGAAACTTTCTTTTAGAGCAACAATTCATATAAATCAATTTCTTAGCCACAAAAGAAATTTACTTTCAAAAGTTCACAGTTCCAAATCTCAGTCATTTAAAAGTTGAAAGTCTAAGCTTGAAGAGGGAGTGAGAAAAGGTAGACCTACCTCAGTTGAAAATGCTTTTCTGGATCTTTTTGACAAATATTTAGATTTTTGGAAAAATGTCCTCAAATATGAAATAAACTCTCACAGGTTATAAAAAACATTCAAATGAGATAAACTCAAGTTTATGAAAGTCATTCATATATGAATTAAAACTCATGTTTAGAAAAGACATTTGCATATGAAATTTAGAAGATTCTTCTTTTCTTTCTTCTGCCTTGTCAGTAGCACTAGTAATAGTAGTAACCTTTTATCATCCCCAGTCACTGCATGATCAAATTCTTTCTCCCAGATTTACATGCCAGATACCTATAAATTCTTGCAGCAGCAAAAGCAGACTCTACACACATGGTATGGTCAATCCTTTCTCCACCTGAGTGACCTTTTTCTTTCCTGCCCATATCACCCATATTAATTTGGATAAAGTTAAATCCCTTCTCCAAAGCAGCAGCAGCTGACTTTACATGCTAAGACAGTCAATCCTTTCTGCTTAGAAAGCTTTCTGCTTGGGTATAGTCTAATCCTTTCGGCCAAAATCACAGCTTCTACATGTCCAGGAAATCAAATCCCTTCTGACTGTGCAGTTAAAATTTCCCCTCTTATATTAATACACTTGTATTAATCCTGAGTGGGTATATACCTTTTATCTCTGTTGCTTAAAAATTTGTGATCACTATCCAATTAAATCTGTTGCAAATCTGCTCCTAGTTGAACTAAAAGCAGTAGCAAACAAAATTTTATTATGTAAATGATGGGTTGTCATTGTTAGTAGAAGTGAAAGGAAATGGAGTAAATTTTAATAAGGTAAAGATATTTTCAAGTGTTTTATATAGGGTTAATAAATAATTAACAAGAAATAAAAGATACTTGTTTTTACACACAAGTAATTCTTCAAACCCTGTCCATTTATTGATAATTTTTTAAATTTTTTATTTATTTATTTTTCCCTTATTTGTATTATTTATTTTAAGTTCTTTTGTATTAAATGCTTAACTTAATTTACTTTTCAGCTTCCTGACCATAATTGTCTTAGCTATTTATCTTTCAATTGATGCATTTAATTATTCAAATAACATTATCCTATGTACTATAGTTCTGCTCCTTGATTAGCTGGTTCTAATGAATTTCCTAAGCAACTGCTAGTAAAATTTTGCCTTGGAAAGTTTAAACTGTCTGGTTTCATTTTGGTGGAATTTCTTTTATGACATCAATTTGGAGCCTCTTTTTCTTTTCTTTTTTTTTTAAAAACTTTACACATCAATTTTCATTCATGTTTTTTTTATATATATAAACTCTGGCTTTTTGTCAGATTCTTTTTCAAAGAAGCTATATTAGTAACATTATGATTTTCTTAATTAGGTTTTCATGCAATTTAAAATTCCTTTTTATTAAAATGGTTTCCATATTAATTTTACATAATTCTCATACAATTTTAATAGTATTGTTTTTATTAAAAATAATTTTTACAATTGCTAATATTGCTGTAGCAATAAAATATTACAGTTTCTCTGTATGTCAATTTTAAGAATGGCACTGTGAAACCAATGTCTGCTTCTCTGGTCACGGTAAATTTGTGTTCAGGTTCTTACATTCAATTTTGCCTTTCCTGTCAGAACTATTATCACAATGTGTGATACTTAATAATAAAAGTGATAAAAACACATGCATAAGGAGATGACTGAATGAAATCAGCTAGGCTACATGCCAAGTCAAGTCTAAAAAAAAAATTAATTTTCAGAATTTCCAACATTTCCTACTGATGAATAATCATAACCAACTCATACATTCTGTTATCTCTTCCTTCCCTTCCCACACCATATATAATTCCATAAATAAAAAACATTACTTTAGGCTGATGAAGTCATTCTAGAGGACGAAACATGTTACACAGAATTTTTACTACTCAGAGATTACTGTTCATTTCTGATTTCAGTTTTTGTCTTTGTATTTAATTGAAGCATCATCATTGTTGGGAATATAAAAGCAGCCATAAATCTAAATTTATTAGTGTAGGAGAATTATAAAAATTATTATTTTTTTTTTGGAAGCCGATTTTTTTTTTTTTAATAATAATGAGTATAAAGTAATTAAAGTAATTAAAACAAAAGTCACTGAAACAAAGCAAGTTCAGTCGACCAATGATGACAATTTCAGAACAACGCAACCATAAACAATTTTTTCCATCCTCTGCCAAACCGCCACGATGGAGAAAGCACCACCTCGAACCGCCGCCAGTGAGACACGCTGCAAGAGCCACCCCGCCTCGCTCCCCAATCGAGACGCAACCGCGCCAATCCCCCGAAGGAACACCATCGAACGAGGGCCAACAACCCCTGAAGTCTCCACCGCCACAGGAGCAAAAAAAAAATTCATCAGCAAGAGAAGAACACCCAGCCATTTCCTCTATCTCTGCGTACCGGGCGACGAACCCCGGCTCAACCGCGGACCCGATCAAACCACCGGCCGAAAACGTATCCGCACAGGCCGCATCCCAAATCAACGACCCACCCACCCCAAAAGGGAAGATGGCAATGCCATCTGGCAGCTTTCCATCACCACGGTCGAGGCCTACGGGTTCGATTTGGGAAGGGAACATAAAAATTATAAAAATTGTTCTTGAATTACTGTTAATTTCTTAAATCAAATTTTGTTTTAGTTCTTTATAAGAAATAAATTTAAATAATTCATTTTAAAAAATTAAATCAGCTTTAAAATAATGATTGGTATAAAAATTATTTGGGTGACTGAGATCCATGAATTGAAAGATTAAAAATAGGGCAAATCTTTGGACCTGCAAGCAAAACCGTGTCAAAAGGACAGTTTTTCTTTTGACACCCACAAATAATGTTTGTGTGGATCCGAAGATTAATCATTTACAATTTTAATTTAAGTAAAATGCTCTTTTTTTTGTGTTTTTTTTTAATTAAACAGTATTAATTATAATATTTACCGACCTGAATGTTCGAGAAATTTCAAAGAAAATATGCGTTCTCCGACAGGAATTGAACCTGTGTATTCCTACAGAAACCGTCATTTGATCAGTAATTCGGACTTTGCTAAGCAGACGCCGGTAAATGTAAACTGTTTAGTTTAAGAAAAAACAACAACAAAAAACCAGACCATTTGCTTAAAATATCGTATCTATAAAAATAACGTAAATTGCCGAACTTAATCTGTTTCATGGGAAAGCAAATGCTTTATTTTAATTTTTTTGTTTATTTTCATATTTTATATTTGGGTTCCCCGCATATATGTTCTAGATTTATCTAAAATATGTTTTAATAATTTATTATTTAAAAATGTTTAACAAATATTGCACAATATTCTGTTCAAAATATAACTTTAAAGAAATTCAAATTTGAAAGGAGATAATAACAAAACAAAATTAATTCTGTTCTGAATTATGTGGAAATTTTTAAAAGTCCATAATTTTATGCAAAATTTATTCTCTGTGTTTTATACCGTCAAAGTAAATATATAAAAAAATCTCTTGTATATTTTTTCAGAAAATGAAACACACTTAGGGAAACAGTCTGGCTTAGGAAAAAACAAAAGAATATTACTTTTTTTTACTACTGACATTACAAGTGAAAGTTTTTTGTATCGATGGAGTGATTGCGAGAAAAATGATTCGCAGTTAACTCCCCTTGTTTGCGGCCACACCAAATTTACCATTACACCAAGTGAGTTTACTTTAAGATTTTAAAACCTCTAAGAGAGGAAAGTGAAAGCAGTCAAACAACTTACATGTTTTATATTAAATTAAATTATCAATACAAGTTAGCTATTTCTATTCGACTTCACAATTAGAACAAATCATTCAAGCATTCCTGGTTCTTTGCTTGGTAAGTGTTTTGTTTTTTTCTTTTTTAATCTTAATTCATGAAAAACATGGATTCTTTTTATTTTATTTAATTGTTACATAATATTTGAAATAAATAAGTTTTTTTTCGCAATAAGTATTAAGATGGGTTTTTTTATGTAATAAGTTTTCTTTACACTTTCTTTAACTTTTAGATTGGGGAAGGAAAAGTTTAAATTTTTTTTTCTTTTTTAATTCAATAAATTTTAAATATTTACCTCTTCTTTAAAGCAAACTTTAATTTTTTATTTAGTAAAAAGTTAGAAAGATTTTTTAACTGTATTTACTTTTAAATCCTTTAGTTTTAACGGCAATTAGCCCTTAAATTATTTTTAAAATTTCAATTCATTCTTTTAAAAAATGATGCAAAGTTTTTGTTTTGGTTTTGGTTTTCTCATTGTTTATTCAGTTTTAAAATTTCAAAATGACCCCGAGAGAAAACACATTGACTTTTTTGTTTTTTAGTATAAAGAGAAAACTTTTGCAAAAATAAATAACACGAAACTTAATAATTGCGATCTTAAATAAAGCTTTTTAAACTTCTCAGAGAGAAAGACGGCAATCATGCACACACACGTGTATGTAAGGCTCAAGCACAAATGCTTTCTAAATAAATTTAAGTTTTTTTGTTTGTTTTTATGGGGCTCTTTACAATTGGCTTTCTTTCGTAAGAATAAATTTTAAAAAAACAAAACAAACTATTCTTTAAAATTATTTAATAATTACTATAACTTAATTTATTAAAAATAAACTAAAAAATAGAGAGGAATGATCTTATGGGGAAGCATTAAAAGGTTATTTTTAGGCAGTGTAGAAAAATATGCAAAAGAAAATATTTTTTTTTTTGTCACTGAGAAGAATCAAGGAAGGAGTGAGTGAAACGACCGTAGTTTTTAAGTCCGTGGTATTTATTTTCTCCTTTCTCCCTGTTCCGTCTCTTTGGATCTGGTTGCCTACGTGAGGTTGGGCACGTTTGCCTCCTTGTTGGACCAAACACTACACACCCTCTTTCATGCCAGCAGCTGCAGTAACAATAAAACTTCTTTCTTTTTCTTTTTTTCCGCATAAATAAACACGAAGAGGAAGAGACTTTAGTTTAAATAACTTTAATCATCATCACTTTCTTTAAGTCAACAAATGACCATCAATATTTTTTGTCATTCATCAAGGAGGATATGACATTGTCTCTTTTTTTTTCTTTGACATCTAGCTCTCCGAATTAAAAATATATGCAAGGATTAGATTGCACTTAGAGAGGAAATAAAGATTCAATTTTTGAATCTGATGAAGATTGAATAATGAGATTGATAAAAAAAAATTGCGAATCAACAAAACTTTAAAAAAATTAAAAATACATTTCTTTTCCATATTGATGTTTTCCAAGTCAAACAGAAATTATTAAAAAGTTTTCAGTACATTTCTGAAAAAAAAAAATGATTGGTTTGCATTAATTCTCATGAAAACGTGAATTTTTTTATGCGATCAATGTTTTTCGGCATCTTTGTGACTAAAAATCAGTTTATTGCTGAGGCAAAATCTGCAACTCTTTGAACTTTGATTGTATCTTTTTTTACTTAGTCTTTTTTTATTTTATGCCAACAATATTTTTAATCTCTAAATGTGTGTGTTTTAGAAGATTAAAAAATATTAACTGTCTTACGGCCACATCACACTGAAATACGGGTTCCCGTATGATCATCGAAGTTAAGCAACATCAATTCTGGTCAGTACCTTTCGGAATACCAGGTGTTGTTAGCTTATGTGTACGGGTAGTAATGGCTCGGAATTGTTAATCGGATATTAGTACGCCCTTCCGTTAAGCGATTTATTTATTTTTTTGTACTTAATTTAAGAAGGAAGTTAACTTTCATTCAAATATATGTAAACATGGACAAATAAAAGAATAACAAAGTAATTTTTTTTATGAAGAATGAAAAGAAAAATTAATCGTTCTCTCTAACGAACCCCAAAAAGATTAGGCCCTAGAGGGCAATTGAAGTAATTATTTAATTTAATGTTTTTTATTTTTTAATTTATTCCCTTCTTCTTTAGGGTTAGGTTTTAAGGTTAGGGGAGGGGGTTTCTTTCTGTGTAGAAGAAGGGGACAAATGAAAAAACTAATGAAAAAATAGAATCAACGCATCTACTTTAACAAGTTTGTTTGTGCATTAATTTTTAGTGGGTACTAATTTCTGCAAGGAAAGGAAGTAAATAGGCCCATTTAGCAGTGGATTTAGCGTTCGGGTGTTAAAATGAAAATTTACCATATTTACTTCAGTATTTTCATAATTTATCTGTAAAAAATAAAATGTACAATAATACATTGTTTGTCCACAATGTATCTTACCGACGGTAATCATTTAGGCTAAATGATTTAGCTAAGAACTAATAATTAAAAATAAAAAGTTTAAGTACTTTTAAAAAATAAATGATTTTTCTCTTTGAAAACACATAATCATTATATTCCCTCACAACAGTATGTCTATAAAGACTCCCATATCTGGAAATATACACATTTTAAAAGTGAAAATTTAATTATTCTTAATATCTAATTTAGGTACATTCCCTAGATAAAAAAAAAAACAAATTTATTAAAAAAAAAATCTTCATTCATTTTTCTTGTTTACAACAACTTTATTTTGTGATTGGCATACTGACTTACTAGAAAACAATTACCGTTGTCTTAACATTAAGATGAAACTGGCAACTATTTTTTTTAGTTTTACTTGCTATTTTGTTAACTTAATTTTACCGCAAAAATTTTTTTTTTTTTTTTAACTGAAACAAATAGATTTCAGACATCATGTATTTCTATTTTTTCTTCATTTTTTTATAAACAAATAGATTTCATATTTATTTCCTAAAACTAGTCAATGTTTTTAACATATTTTTGTTCAATCATTTTCTCTTACAATGGTATAAATGTTGATAAAATTTAATTTTATTAGCATCTGAAAGTTTTTTCCGATAGTGTTTCTTTGGATATGGTCACTCAGTCATGGGCACTAAACTGAACAATTTTGGACCTTGGTTTCATAAAAAATTTTGATGCTGTTTCATGGTGTGAAGATGAAACTGAAAAAAGTCGTTTTTTTGGTTAAACTGCCCATCTCTAGTGAAAAGCATTAAATATTTCTTCATGTACATGACTGTGCTTCCGTTGAAATAAGAGACAACATAGCGGCAGATCGTGAGCAGAATGAAGCTCACGATGAAATTACTAATTATCTTGCTTGCCAATATGTTTCTCCTCCAGAAGCTGTGTGAACACTGTGAAGTTCAAGCTACATGACACATCTCACAATGTCTACAGACTTGCTGTACATCTTGAAGACCAGCAAAGCGTTTACTTTCACAGAGGCAACACTCAGCTAGCTGCTCAGACACAGAGAGACCGTGACACTACCCTCACTGCAGGGTTTAAACTAAATGAGCATGATGATGATGCAAGGAACCACTTGTACCCTGACATTCCGCTGCATTATGTGTTTAATAAGAAGATGGACACCAAGGCAAAGGAATACGAATATCATCATTAGAATGTATACGGTGAGCCCTAGAGACACAGAAAAATTTCATTTGCGAATGTTGCTGCTGCATATTTTAGGCACCATGAGCTTACAGGATTTGCATACTGTAGAAGGAGAAATTTTGCCAACATTTAAGGTAGTATGTCTGAGATATGTTTTTTTTCTCAAACAATGACACACTGGAACATGCATTGCTAAAAGCTGCTGCCTGTCAGATGCCCTTACAGTTGAGTGTTATGTTTGCTGCCCTGTGCACTTATATGAACCTTGCAAATGTTTTTCACCTGTGGACCACTCACAAGGAATCCATGATTGAAGATTTCTTGTACCAAGGTTTTAATGCAAACCATGCAGAAAACATGGCACTGCACTCAATTGATGGAATTAATTGTTTAGCAATTGGACTGCCTGAACCTATTGGAGTACTGAAGCTTGACAATCATGGAGACCTCAATTGCTAATGCAGTGCTTGGATCTGTAGATAAAAAGAAGAGAGGTGAGGTTCCCAAAAACACCTGTTTCTATGTAGATGCACTAAGAGGTTGTGGTAAAACTTGTGTTTAATACCATAATTTCATATCTGCGTAGGAACAACTGCAATGTGTGCAGTGGTGCTTGGACAGGCATTGCCTCTGCATTGCTGTCAGGTGAAAAGAATATCTATAGTTTGTTCACATTGCCTGTCCTACTCATGGAGGCCATGCAAATTATTTACAAAACCTGGATTTGATCATCTTGGATGAGGCTTCTATGATCCCTTCATTTGCTCTTTATGCTATTGATAAAGCCTTGTGAGATATCACTGGAATTGCTGCTGTTTTTGGTGGTAAAGTTGTGCTCTTGGGGTGGGGAGACTTTAGGCAAGTCCTACTCATATTGCCAAGAAGAAGTCGTGAGGCAATCATTGAAATCTGTCTGATTTTCATCCAATACTGATTAAACCAAATCATCAGGACAACAGCAGATCAAAAGGGAATTTGCAGTATGGCTCTTGCACCTTGGCAATGGAACATCAGCAGCTTCACAAGACCCTAATCTTGCTGTTGATGACATAGAAGTACCTCAAATTTTGTGCGTTGATGGCTCTCTGGTGGATGATATCTTCAACAATAACTTCTGATGAAGAGAGAAGGAGCAGATTAATGTTTTCATCAAAGAACTCAAGCTGTCTCCTGATCAATGAAGAAGTTTTGAGATGACTGCTGCACCTATTATAGTACAGATAAAGTTTTGACCGATGATCCTGCTGAGGCTGAGCGCCACCCACTTGAATTTCTAAACTCTTTGACACCATCAGGAACGCCTCCTCATAAATTGAGTTTAAAACCCAGTTCAATAGTAATGCTTTTCCATAACATTTCTATCCAGAATGGACTCTGCAATGATACAAGACTGGAAGTGGTGGCCATGCATCAACATTCAATTAAGGATTCCTTGATTAGTGGCTCATTAATTGACAGACTTGTCCTCATCCCCAGAATAAAGCAGGCTCCAAGTGACTCTAAGTTGCTATTCACCATGGAGAGAACCCAGTTTCCTGTCCATTTGTCAAATGCCATGACTATTAACAAGTCACAGGGGCAGACATTTGAGAAGGTGGGATTGTTCTTACCTCAGCCAGTGTTCAGTCATGAGCAGTTGTATGCGGCATAGTCTAGAGCTTGCAAACTCTCAGATGTAAGGGTTAAGGTGACGGAGACAGACAAGGAAGGAGAAGAGGACAAACTGTTACTAAGAACATTGTCTGCTGGGAGGTACTGACTTGAAAGAGTGGAGTATTTTCAGAAATTCTGGAGATCCTTGATTACATTAGGTATGTGTCTTTGATATACATATATATATATATATATATATATATATATATATATATATATATATATATATATATTAAATGAATATCTTTCAAAAGAGGAAACTTTATATGTGGCATGTATTATATAGTTTTGTACATATATAGGTTTATTGTTTTTGTATTCATATCGGAGGAAACTGGCATGGCTCTAGGTTGGGAGGAGGGAGTACCACAGACTGATTGGCATTGGCAATTTTTGCACACATGGTGGACACTCCCAAGTATCTCTGTGTTGTTTATTTTCCCAACCTATGAGTATTGTATGTTAAAAAAGTGATAGATTTAATATCTAAACTTTTTATGTATTTGTAAATATACCTGTACAAATATATGTAATTTTACTATAGTAATAGTAATATTTTAAATATAGTGTCTTATTTTGTTATATATGTAGAGATTTTAATTGCTGCTTCATCAATGCATCATTTTTATACATACATATATGTAGAAAAAGTTTGTTCACTCAACATTCTATTAGTCAGTCCATGGAAATTCCATGGATCCCACTAGTCAAAATTAATACAGCAAGAATGGTTTATCTTTCAATGTCATTATAAAAAAAATGCATGATTGTTGACCTGTAAAAAATATTGGGGTATTGAATATCGGTTATATCTATTTACTCTTGAAATGTATGTTTCAAGTTATCCAGTGTGTTCAATAACAGGCCACTTGCTAGCAGCGGTAAACAACGTCTCCTCTAAAAATTTTATTTCAACTCTCATAATATATAACAACAAAAACAAAAGTAATATATGACAAAAGTGGTATAACTCCCAAAAGGTGCTTAATCACCATTACAGTTCTTTTAAATAATTCTATTTTATTATAACACCTCCTCTATCAAGATTTTATTTTTATTTTATTTATACAAAGAGATTGTAGGAAATTTGGTCATCCAGGTGTTTTATATTAATAATCTGAATGTCCAAATTCCAAACAAAAATAAAATAAAGAAAACATGGGTATTCCTGTTAAATAAATCATTTGTATTTACAAATATGAATTCAAGAGTCAAATAGAAGTAAAAATAGTCTTTAGTTGAGTTAGTCTTTGGGTAGTTGGTTCAAAAAATGCTGTGATTTAGAAAAGACTTTTATCGTTAATGAAGATTATTCATTTAAAGTTGCCAATTGGCTCCATGCTGTTTATGGAGATGTTTCGTTTGAAGTTGCCAACAGACCATGTCTACTATTATTGTTGAAGATGATTTGTTTGAATTCGATGACCTGGGGAAAGAAAACAGCTATATAGCCACATCTTCTCTTGTGTTTGAAATGACTTGGCAACAGCCATGTCTCTGCTATTTGAAAGTCAAAATCTGTGGGTTGTTATAAGAAATTTTCCTGAAAGAGGGCTCAAGAAAAATATGGTTTTAGTTTTCACTGATTTTAATATGGTATGTGTGTGGGTATGTAATTGTGTTGGAAATAGGGTTCATTTCCTATGACAATTTTTCACAAAGTTTACTTTACCTTCTGAACAATATTTTTTCTTTCTTTCGATAGTCATTTAAATATTTAGGTGTCTGAACCTTACATCTTTTCCTAGTTAGATATTGTCTTTGTCTATCCCAATTATCATTATAAGGATGGGTCTTGTCTGATGCTGGTTATGGAATTCTAATTGTTCTAGTGTGTTTTTCCTATTACTTTGGAAATCGTATTCATTTCCAATATGTAACAAATGTTTTCTATTATGTCAAAATTTTCCAGAACTTGTTTTTTCATCCTTTTTTTTATTTTACATGTTCTGTTTATCTGTGGCTATAACCATGCTAATATTTTTCCATCTTTTTTCTTGATCTGTTCTTATCTGTATTTTATCTCCTATTTTCAGTGGATTGAGATTGTGAACACCATATCTCTTGTCATAGTATATTTTTCTTCTCTTAGCATCTTTCTCCTTTACTTTATTTAAATTTGGCTATTTTGGTTTTAATTCATTTATATGAGTGAGAAGTATTGTTTTTATTCTTCTACCCATTAACAATTCTGATGGTCTCATTCCTGTTGCTGCAATCAGAGTGCTTTGATATGCCATCAATGCAAGAAATATATTTGGCTGCTGCCATAGTCACTTTGCAATTTTGATTCTACTTTGTGAAGCTCCACTAGCTTGGAGAAAATGGAGACTGGAAATAGTGTGTATAAATCCATATTGTCATGCAAAGTCATTAAAATCTGCAATTTTTTTGTATTGTCACTTACTATTTCTTCCAGAATACCAAATGTACTTTGATCTTCCTATTATTACATATGTGCTGCTTACTGAACTTGTGTGTTATTTCTGTGTATCACAAAAAGTAGGTATTATTGATCCTCTAGTTTTACAATGTCTGTTCCTAACTTTTGCCATGGCCTTTCTGGTTGAGTGATGGTGGTGGGGTGAGTTGTATTGTGTTTTTATTGTAAATTTTCCTTTACAGACTAAGGTACCATAAGAACTTGAGTAGTTTCCTCTGGCTGGTTTTAAAGTGGGTTTTTTTTTTTTCAGCTTTTCAAAT
Organism: Acanthosepion esculentum; assembly: GCA_964036315.1. Classification (NCBI taxonomy): domain Eukaryota; kingdom Metazoa; phylum Mollusca; class Cephalopoda; order Sepiida; family Sepiidae; genus Acanthosepion; species Acanthosepion esculentum. The sequence continues at coordinate 88,013,818 of OZ038498.1, forward strand.
GTTTGGTAACTGATAATTTATATCAGCTCCTGTGTCAATTTTAAAGGTAAGTGTGTTTTGAATATTATTAATTTTATATACCATTTCTTTTTCAAATACTGCTAAGAATCTACTATCTATATTTCTCATGTTGTGTGTCTGTCGTGGGCATTGTTACCTCGCCCAGGCCGCATTTCTCACCCGATTTCGATGCAGTTTTCACCACAAGTTTGCAAATAGCTGCTGTAAGGAGATGACAGAGCCCGATTTTTGAGTTCGGACTCAGCTTCCGAAAAAATCGATAATCGAAGAAATCTGCTTAAAGAAGGAATGATCACATTTCAACCAAATTTGACACCCTCTTAGAGTCTACCATTAGAAGTGTTGTCCAGAAGTTTCATGACCACGGACCCCTAAACAGCGCAGAAAATCGATAAAACCCAAAAACCGATACGCCCAGATTGCGCCTGAACCGCATGTCGGTTTTTAGCGAAAACCCACCGGATTTATGAGGAGGCCATTGGGAGTCACCATGTGAAGTTTCAACTTTGAGCGCCCCACAAACAGAGTGTAAATCGACAATCGGTCAACCCGTAAAAATGTTTTTCTGGTTGGGTATTTCCTAAATGCAGATTAATTTAAGGTCACGCTATGCGTGGGAAGAAACAGGTCAGTGTGTGCAGTGGAGTGGAAGAAAACATTTGACCTCAAATTCTGGAATGGGTGCAGGGCCATTGAAAATCGGCTTTATATCCCTGCTACCAGGTCTGACTTTGAGCCACAAATGACATATTCGACTTTGTCAACACTTTTGTTTTAATTGTTGCATCTTACCAAAATAAGCACTTCCTTTATTCGTGTCTTTACTGAAAAAAAACAGCAGGGCTTCCTCCCAATCCATTTCAAAGCTAATGCCGGCAAACGGTTAGCGGCTTTTTGTTGTCGCACAAACCAAACGAGCAAACGCTTCATTGCAGCTTCTTGCATTCTCATCGCTGGCATCACGTGTGTTAGAGCCAAGCTGCATATGCAGCAGGCAGCTTGACCCCGTTTACGGCCAAGCCTTGCGCTTGCCAAATCATGCGCGCTAGCATCTTCCATTTTGCGTGAGCTCATTCATTGGTCAAAGTCATGGCCATTGTCCAGGCTACACCAATCAATGACAAGTCACGCTCCCTTTAAATACCTTCAGCACGGCTGCATCCACACTCACATCTTGATTTGATCGCCATTAACACATCTGTCTTTGGATTAATTGACAGCTTCCTGCTACCACAAGTTACCTATTTGCTTAAACGTTTGCATTACCCATTTTATCTCCGCGTGCTGCCTCTAGTGCGCAGCCCAGTCCATCTTAGCGTTCCATACCTATTTCTACCTTTTCGTAGTTCAATTTTGCTCAGTGTTTCACTACTTTTTAACCTTCAACGCTTCAACGTTTTGGTTGCGTAACCTCTTCCTACAGCGACGTTTTCGTGCTGCCAGAAAGCACGGCCCATAGCTAGGAGAAGCTTTTTCCATACCGCTCCACTGCATTTTTAGTTTTCATATACAACGAGGTTGCACCGCTTCAGCTTCGGCATCAACTTCTATTCGCATTCTTACACAGCATTTCTACAACCCTTCAAATGGCTCCTACATGACGAACATCTGCATGTCAGCAACTGAAGACCCCAACACCGTTAACGTTACACATGCAGAACAGGCGACTGCGGAGGAGCACATAATAACTCTGGTTACAGATGATCATATAGCGTCTACTTCAACCTCTGCTTTGCGTGCCGTGGCGATGACCAACCCGGCAGCTCTGCAAAGGCTGCAAAAACACTCAGTCGAGGTAACCTTAGCAGGCGTTCTAAAAAAGCCTCACCGACTAAGGGGAAACGGGAGCAGGATTCCATTGAGTGCGCCTCCTTGGGGGAGAAGCAGCTGGCGTCTACTTCAACCTCTGCCTTGCACTCTTCTGAGTGCCGTGGCGAAGACCGACCCGGCAGCTTTGCTAAGCGTGCCAAAATACCATGGCGAGGCAACCTTAGCAGACATTCTAAAAGATCCTCTGCGGCAAAGAGAAAGCGGGAGGAGGAAACCGAGGTAGAGGCCTCTTTGAGGCTTTCCAGTCAATCTCAACGGAGGCAGTATGTTTTGTCACATGAAACGCTTGGTGAGCGTAACTACCGTTTGTACTGCAAATCAGTTTACACATATTCGTTGAAAAGTAAGAGGAAACTACCTAAACGTACGATTTTTGAATCAAGCCTGGGCAACTCCAGGCAATGCTGCTAGTTGTATATATGTTGTATTGTATCTTAATTTTGTGCACATTCTTAATTTTTGATTTGCAACATATTGCAAAATGGTTAATTTTACCACATTTCCTGCTGGTTTTTCCTTTAGTTGTTTGAGTTGTGGTGTTTATTACTCCTGCAATTCGGGGAAACTTGCAAATTTTTTGTATAATTTTTCCTTACTGAAAGTTTCAAAGCTAGATTAATATTCTTATACTGACTTAGTTTGTATCTCTTCCATTTGTTCTTTGATTTGTTCAAAGCTGCTTAGTCTCTCCATGGCTCTTTCTAATGTAAAGTCTGACATTACTTGGAATTTCAGGTTTGTCTAACATTTCATTATTAAAAAAAGTACAAATAAGTTTTATTATATTTTTTAAAATGCAGCAGAAGATTAAGGTCAAGGTCTTATTTATATAAGATAAAAAGAAATAAAGCATCTTGGTCTCTTAAACTGACAAATTTCAAGAAATTTGTATATATTAGGTTGTGATGGTAACAGTCTGTATTTTATCCTTGTCAAGTCCTGTTCTCTAGGCAGTAAGCTTTACATCCATTGCATCCAACTGATCAACTGAAATCAATTCAACCTGTTTATCATTGAATAAACCATGACATGTTTCAACTGTTAGCTCAGTACAAATAGAACAATTCATCTTTAACTGAAAAAAGAAACTACTGTACTTCAAATCCAGTGTGCAAGTAAAAAATCCAAATAATTAGAAAAATACCACGTTTCTCCTTGGATACTGGATGGTAAGTGACTGATGTTTCAGGACCAGACAGTGCATAGTGTTGTTTAAATGTAATCTTTTAAAGACTCTTTTATATTCAATTTTATTATGACTTTCTTCTGATTAAAACAAAATCAAATATTTGTTTCTTCATGAAAATAATTTTTGAAAATTATTTTATAAAAAAATGAAAATTTAAAAAATAATGAAAGCATTTCCTTCAACTATATAAATATGTTTAGTGCCAACTACAAATATTATGTTTTAAAGATTCACATTTATCTTATGACTTTTTTGAGAATGAAAAAAATCAAGTGTTTTTTGTTTTATGAAAATAATTGACCAAAATAAAATTAAAAGAAACACAAACGGAAAGAATTTCTTTTAACTTCATTTGTTAAGTGCCATTTACAAATTTTCTATGCACTGTTGATTATCATACTGTGTTTACTGCTTTATCATACAATGTTTACTGCTTTTTAAAGACAATCTATCTTTACAAAAAGTAATATCTGCAAAATATATTTAATTAATTTTTTTTTTTAAATTAATAAAAACAATCTTAGTGAATAGTTTAAGAAGTTACTTAGCACAATATCAACATTTTAGAGGTCATGGAGCATTAGGATGATTGTCTTTAATTATAATCTATCTCAGAAATCCTGCACATACATAGGAAAAAACTTTAAACTTGGCAGGGTCATATCTTCTAAAGTAGACTTAAAACACTCACAAAATCTTTTGGTGAACTTGAGCAGGCATTGTAGATATTAGGCAAAAAATATTATGAAAATTGAAGAGGACGTATTTTCGATAGACTGAACGTAAGCTTCATAGGTGAAAAGTTGGGTGAGCAAAATAAAATTTTCTATCAAGTGTAGGCTGGAAATAGTTAAATATTTGGATTCTACACTTCTTATTTACCCTACATACCAAATTTCAGAAATATTGAAGGTAAGGAAGTATTTTTCTTTAATTTTTAAAAAACACTGAAATTTGGAGACATTGCGTGGCCTTAATTTAGAGGCAAAATAGGAATGGTAAAGTCTAGCACAAAATAATTTGGCACACTTTCTTAACTCATGAAGGGGAACATTTGTGCCAAATTTCAAGTAATTCATTGTCGGTGAGTGCAGATTTCAACTTTTTGCTGGTGTTTTCACATTTGAAGATGGAACAGAAATAAATGGCTTCTTTGGTCTTAGCTGATATATTTTATCAAGACAATATTTCCCCTCATTATGGATAATATGAATTCTATCTATTTGGCAAATTGTTAATCCCACAGGTATAAAATTCCTCGGGTTTTTGATGCAAAAGAAGCAGTGAATATCATTTTTTACTTCTTCACAATTAATAAACTGTTTTCCCTCAAAACAATGCTGCAGTGATCTGAAAAGACGATAGATGACGTTAGGTCAGAAGAGTAAGGAGGATGAAGCAAAACATCCATATTTAGTGTATTAATCGTTTCCTGAGTGACTTGAGGCAATATGTGGTCTTGGTTTATTGTGTAAGAGCAATGCACCTTTAGAGTTAACCAATTTTTCTGCAAATTTGTTTGCAATTATTACAGTTGGCAACAATACTTCTGCACAGTGTTTAATCTTTGTTTTTTACTTCATGAGAGACCACATCTTCCTATTCCACGAAAACCAGAGCATAACATTTTTGGCTATATAGTCCTGATTAGAA
>OZ038498.1:88044946-88077446 GCA_964036315.1 Acanthosepion esculentum
GGGCCGGATGGGTTTTTTGGCAGCTGCAGACCTACAAAGTCGTTATGCACGGCAACACCTGGATTTTTTGGCTGGTAAACCTGGATCCATTTCTCGTAATGTTATTTTGATGGTTGAACATGACCCTGTTTTCACAACTGGTTTCCGTACTGAAGAATACACAGATGAAGACGAGAAAACGTTGAAATCTCATGGAGCTGATTTCTATCGCACCAACAGAGGAGGTCTTATTACCTATCATGGGCCAGGCCAATTGGTGGCTTATCCCATCATTAATTTGTTACAATTCCGTCCCAGTATGAAGTGGTATGTGCACACCTTGGAGCAGACCTTAATTGGAACATGTTCACGGTGGGGAATAACTGCCCAAAGAACCAAAGATACTGGTGTCTGGGTAGAAGATAGAAAAATTGCTGCTATTGGTGAGTACAAGTACATTCTTAAAGTATTTGTCAGTTTGAACCAAAATTAATTCTCAAGTTTCAGTGACAGTTTATTGTAGGAGAAATTATTCATCTATCAGTAATTATCAGATCTTAGAAATATTTCTTCAAGGCTAGTTTAAGAAAAACAAATGAAAGTTATATTTAATGTTCTACTTTCTTTCCCACTTAAAACAATTTTCATTTCAAGTGAAATTTTATTAAAAATAGATTTTTTTTGTTTTATATATAACATAAAATATTAACACTAAACAAAAGAGCTGGGAAGAGCAGTTTTTTTTTTCTTCCTAATCCCCTAGTGAACTATTTATAGAATTCACTAAAAGAGTTATGACACATGGTATGAAAATTGCTTGTGGCATTTGCCATGCAATGTTGATTCCTACGTTTACTATATCTGCTATCGAGTGCTTCCATGATCATAGCACATTTTAAACTATACATGTGCACACACAGTGCTTCAACAGTAACACTTTCTATTTATTTCCATGGAAACCACAAATACAATGAACAGAATAAATGGTGTCATGTCTTTTTGCAAGCAATGAACAAAAACCTTCATTTCATGGGCTACACAGTACATGGCATATTACTGTTGCCAGTATTAAAATGCATTACCCACCATTTGTGTTCATATCCTCTGTTTGTTTTTCCTAAATGTTCAGTAATCATTGATGAATATCAGTGGGTGCCATTTTTTTCAATATGGAGAAATTCAGTGATACACCTCTGCTTTATATGTACTTTCATGTCAGATGTTATTTCTCCAGATTACTGTTCAGTTGCTATCTGCAAGACTGCAAAAGAAATTATGGGTTATTGGTAGGATGGTTAAATCTCTGCTACTATACCACCACCATCTGCCTGACAGAAGTGTGTATGATACACAAAAAGTTTTGACTGTAATTAATGTCATCAAATTCTATATATTTTTATTTCGTACATAAAAAAAACAATTAGCTAAAAAGAAAAAAAAAATACTACTGATAGTAATTTGATTTTGTAAAAGCTTAAGTTAGTTTTAGTAAATTACCAGTAAAGTTCATGATAAAAACAATTGTAGTTTTAGGGGGATTTGACCCACCTCACTTTTTTTTTCCTCTGCAATTTTAAAGTAAAAATTTATTTTAAAACCGTTTTAATAACAGCTATAAATGTTTCTAAAAGTTACTGTTTTAATTTCGTTCATAGGTGTACATGGTAGCAGATACATCACTACCCATGGTGTATCTTTGAATTGCAACACTAATCTCTCCTGGTTCAAATTGATTCTTCCTTGTGGTTTGAAAGGAAAAGAAGTAACTTCCATATCAAATGAACTCAATGAGGACATTTCTGTTGAGGATGTAACAAAGACATTCTTAGAGAGCTTTGAGTCAGCTTTCAATTGTCAAATTGAAACTTCCCTTCTTGAGAATCATGAGCATATCTTCATTCCTCACAAGACATTTCTCACAGAAAACGTAGCCATTCCACCACAGATATCTGCCCAAAGTCTACAGACCAAACGAATGTTGTCTACTTTGTCCAAAAAAGAAGAAAAAGACTCAGACTCGGAGATTACCAGAAGACCAATGTGGTAAAAAATAAAAGTTGGGGTGGGAGTATATTCTCATTTAAATACAGCCTCTTTCTTGAAATGTATTGAGAAAAGGGAGAGAAAAAATTTACACCATTTCATGCGAGATGAGAAAGTTACCTTTATACAAAATTATTTTTATCCAGTTTTTTGCATTGGATTATAAAGATCTTTTCCTTTTCTTGAAGCTGTCTCAAAATCTAAAGCTTTAATTAAACATTATGTGATTAATAAGCAGACTGAAATGCTAGCTGCAATTTCTTTTTTTTTACGACAAAGTCAAAGAAACTGATATTTCTCATCACATACTGTTTTCATTTGATATAGAGAGTAAGTTTCATTAAAAATTCGTTTTTTCAAAATTAAATCAATTTGCTGTGTAAATTGCCTTTATTTTCTGCCTCACACCAAGTAATCCACATTCAACTTTTGTATCATTATCACTTACCCAAAAGCAACTGCTTTTCAATTGACAATTTCTTTTAACATATCAAAGTTTTTTCACAAAAAGGTCACTCACTCTTTATTCAAATTTCTCAATAAAGCATTTGTTTAAAAAATATATATATTGTTGATGTGCCTTTGAATTAACTTTCTATGCTTTTCTTTTTAAATTAGATGCATTTATTCATCTTGGTACTTAGTTTGGTTACCTATACAAAAATTGAGCAGCTACAAAACTATACAAATGTTTTGTGCATTTGTATTCAAACATTTAAAACTCTGGAAGTTTTAAATGTCACCTGAAATAAAATCCACATTGTTCTTTAAAAACATATACATACACACTCATATATATATATATATATATATATAATGCACGAAGTAAATTTAATTTGGTTACCCTTTTATTATATAAAAATTTTGAATTTAATTTGTAGGCAAGACAAAAATTATAATCAAAATGTAAATTGCTGAAATTGTAAAATTTTTATATATAAATACATAATTTTTTTTTAAAGCCCATTCCAGATATAACAACCAAACTTGCATTTCTTTGCAAATCTAATAATATCAATTGGCAATAGAGAGAGGAAATATACATTATTGAATTGGCCCGAACAACATGTAGTAATTTATTTTCAATAGATGATCAAGTTCTGATTCCATGATAAGCAGGCACAAGAATTTGCAGTACATTCTTAATCCATCTGAAGACTTTGGATTTCAACAACATGGCACTACACAAGTGAATGGCATTTACAATATATTTTGCAGTTTTCAATTTTATTGCTTTCAGTATCCATGGAAACTAGCAAAACCAGGAAGCTTAGGCATAACCCTTGATATGATATTGAGGGATAAACTTTTATAGATAGGTTACGAATTGAATCTAAATTCGTGTTATCTTAAAACTGGTAAAATTTTAAAATAAATTCAGTCTGGAAAGGGTTGAAAAAAAAAAATTGTTGCCATCATTGTACTTGTTTGTATTTCACTGAGAAAACAGCAAAATCCTCAGCCATATCAATCAGGATTTTTGAACCTATTTCTTTTGCTGTTTGTTGAGCTTCATCTAAAAGCTTTATCACAGAATCTTTTTTACTTTCTTCTTCAGTTGAGACCTAAAATTAGAAATCAAAACAGTATTTAATAAATTTTTAATATTTCAGCAATTCTCTGACATGGCAAAATTTTTTTTCTTGTCAGTTAATAGCAGTGTAAAAATGACTGAAAATTGATGCTAAAAGAAAATTAATAAGTTTAAAATTCTGCTTTTCTTTGGTTTCATTCTAATACCTACAGGAACCAAATGTGGAAATCTCCTTTTGTCCTGTCATTTTAACTTGAATGTGAAAAAAAAAATGTTTCATTCAATCTAGAAAGTTCTTCAAAATGAATGTTTCTTTACCTGCAAATCTTTTTCAAAAGGTTTATAACGTTGACTGACATGAGTCAGAACAAGATGCTCTGCTTTCATGTCAATTGCTAATTTCACTGTTTCACCTGAAAAGAGTTTAAAGCATTTAAATCAGTAAACATAATTATTAAAAAAAAAAACCCAAAAAAACCCTGCTTGTACTTTAACAGTTTTAAAAATGTGGATTTATGAATTCAGTTCTATAGTTAGTCATTTTTCTTAGTAACCTATGAAACTAAACTATAAAAAATAGGTGTTTGTTCAGATTAGTTTTCTCTTTGCTACAATATTTGTTATGTTATTCTTCTATCCTGTTGTAAATAAATGTTGAATATATCATCCTCTTAACATCACCAGATGATATAGACATTTTGATTAAAAACTTAGTGTTTATTTATTTATTATACAGATACCTTAAGACATTAACTCTTAGACCTGTATTTAAGTAATAAAAAACTGATACAATTTACACTACTGTGGCAATTAAAGGTAGAACAAAACTATTGGGCATTGTTATTGTAGCTGTCACATCTGTCTGATAAAAGCTACCATTATCAAATATTTTTTTGAAGCTAGGATATTATGGAATGTTAATTGAAAAGGGGAAAAATAGTTTCAGTATAAATTAACCCAATTTCTATCTGCTTACTTGCCAATAGCACAGGTCAATGTGATTAGGACATTAAAAAAAAGTTACTTGGTGACAAACAATTGAAAATATTTATCGAATTATTTTTCAGTGAAATAAATCCAGAATATGTTTTTGTGATATATCAATTCTTACATAAAGGTCATACCGTTTTCTAGATTGTTGGAGGAATTAGTCATTTTAACAATGTGAGGATAGTTTAATGGTTATTGATGCAGAAAAAACTGAAACTTCAAATTCTAGTCTAGTCTGTTGTGTTCATTTTGCACTAATGCTCTTAGGAAAGGCATGAATCCATCTTTGCCTTTTGTCAGCTAAGGGTAAAATATAAGAGTAGAGTTTACTCTCTTTAACCTTGGGTAACAGCTAGTCAGGGAGGATGATGACTCTGAATTTAAAAATGTAAAGATAGCAATAATATTTTTGGAAAGATAGTCATGGCAATTCACACATAATAAATAAAAATAATCTGTGGGAGCAATGATATGTCCAGAAAGAGCATGAAATTTTATTAAAGAAAAATCAGATGGATAAATTCTTGTTCTTTCTATTAATAATTCACGATCTGCCAATGTTAGGTTTCTTTCATTCTTATCTACCTACCAAACTTCAGTGCAAAATGAAAAAAAGTGCAGGGTGGTCCGAAAGTCTTGTCACTTCCTACCAAAAAGTAATGTGAACAATAGAACAAAAATAAATACAAAGTACATGTACTGGATTCAGTTTGTTCACTTTCATTGATGCCATCACACACCGAGAAGGGCTGTATGAACACCATCACTTTCCTGGCACCATGTCCTGTGTGATATTTTACAAAGATATGCTTTGTTGATGGTTATAAAGGCTCCTTGAATAGCACCCTTCAACGGATGGGTATTCTGGTATCATACATGTGAAACTCTCTCCAGGCAGTATTGAAATAGAAAATATTATGTAGGAGGTGACAAGACTTTCAAACCACCCTAGAATTCTCTAATTTCTCAGGCTTATTGATACGTTCCATAGTAGTTGGAAGTTGAAATCTGTTTCATATATCCATATTTTTAGAAGCAGTCAGTACAGATTATTCATTAATACAAATTTTTTCATGTAAAATAAAGATTGGCAAACACAATTATGATTTTGTTTACATGTAAACAAAAAAAAATTATAAAATGGTTATTGTTCATTTATATTACTTTAAAAAAAAAAATGTATCCATAAATACCTGTTAAATATTTAAAACTTCCCAACATTACTTAAGCTCTGTAAAAATTAACCTGGGATGAACAGCATTGAGATGGTAACATACAGATTTACATTGTATTCTGATTTACAAGACATATGACAGATATAACAGCATTTAAACTAAATTACTTATCCCTGCATTTAAGTAAATTTTAAAAAAAATGCATTTAGATGATTGTGTTATTCTGAAAATATGAAAAAAATATTTACTATTCTAAACTTAAAATTATTATATTGAAAATATTTATTTTCCGATTATATGAGATGTAGGGAATCTTTTGCTAAATTTACAAAATGACAACTCCCTATCTTTAGACTTAACTTTATTTTCTATTTCCATAAACTTTATTAAACTGAATTTGGTATTTGTTAAAAACTAATTTTGCTTATATTCAAGGATATATTGTGACAAATGAGTTTTGTCTTTTATACATACTAAAAGAGTATATACATCACCTTAATTTATAGCAGGACATGAAAAACAATATTGAGTAAATGTGATAAGGTTGAATGTAAAACAATGTCATTACTTGGTGTGGAATGTCCATTTTGCTCTGCCTGCTCTTTCATTTCATCACTGAGTGTTGCTTCATGCACAAAAAGGTCACAGTTTTGGCCAATCTTCAGTAATTCACTGGAATCACAAGAATCGCCACCAATTACAATCTTTCGACCAGGGACAGTTTTCAGCACATCATCAGGATTTATCTAAAATAGAAGCCATAAACATGTTAGGAAAAAAGTGAGTTAAACAAAAGGTTGTGGATGCACATTGTACTGTTCAATATTCCTTCCATAAACAGAAAGTGAGAGCTGTCACCCCAGACCAATCACAATGCCAAGAATTGGATTTATGTGTTGTGAGCAAATACATTCAAATTCAAGTCTTTGTCATGCACATTTGCTCTGTGCTGTGGATACAGTGCAATCTACCACTGCTGCCTTTACAATGTGTCAAACTTGTTAAGTGTCTGTCTAGGGTAGCTGTCTAGAAGTTTATCTTCAATTGTCAACATTGAAGTATCATGTTCAATATATGCAGCAATTCTCTGAAATGACCATCCATCCAGCCTCTGAAAGAGAATTCAAATCCTTTCAAAATACCTTAAATGAATAAAAAGGAACACATGTATCTCCAAGACTTGGCACCTACTTGCACTGTTTTTTTGTTTTTTTTTTTTACTACATCTTATCGCAGTATACATCACCAGCCAAAGCTCAGACACAAATGATGTATATCATCACAAGATGGCTGAAAATATAATCAGAATATCTACTAAATACTAGCGTCATCCTTCTTATTTTGTGTATATATATATATATATATGTGTGTATGTATATATATATATATATATAATAATTTTTTTATAATCTTAAAGAAAGATGGTGAAAATTTATTTAGACATACACATCTATATAATAAATGCCAATGTCAGTGTGTCACACTTTTTCAGTTAAATGAAAATAACTCTCAATAGCTCATCTCCTTCTATTTAATAAATGCCAATGTCAGTGTGTCACACTTTTTCCACTTTACTCCTAGAGGTTGTAGCCCAACATATATCATTTTGGAATCAGGTCAACTCCATGAGCAAATTAAAAAATTCCAGACCTGTAATCCTGAAATTTTGAATTCCCAAGTTTTTATTACTGCGATTGTTTTCAGATTCTGCCATCTTGGCTTCTACTGATAAAAACAAAGGGACTCAACTCTCTAACTTTCGTGTTCAAATGAAAAAATTACTGTTCTCAAATTACAGTGTTTCAAAATAAAATTGTCAGTTTTTCAACTTTACTCCTAGAAGCCATAGCCCAACATATCATACCATTTTGGAATCAAGCTGACTTGGTGAGCAAATTAAAAACATTCCAAGTCGGACCCAGACCCACAATCTTCAAATTTTGGATTCCCTAGTTTTCATTACCATGATTGTTTTTTTTTTTTAATGTGATATTTTGCGATTAATCTTTTTGTAGAATAACAATTTTTATAACTTGAAAATAAATTTAGGAATAATTGAAATTAAAACCCAGCAAAAAGTCACCCATGAAATAAAAATAATTGTTTGTACAGAAAGTAAGGATCTACACATATCAAAATGTCTTTAAATTAAGTGGCAGCAGAAGAATTATCACTAAATATTTAAAAGGTAAGCTTAAATATTAATGCAATACTTAAATGCAGTGATCAATTTTGAGTTCTGCTGTAGTTTATTGTTGAACACAGCAGTATGCCTCACAAAAAGAAATTCTCTGCCAACAGAGGACCAGATTGCAATCAAAAGAGCTAAGGCTGCAGCGAGGAAAAGAAAGTCCTGTGTAAATGAGAATCCAGATGAAACAGCAGCCAGGAGAGCTTCCACTGCTGAGAATATGCAAAGACTTATGAAGAAGCCGAAGGCCCAATCAAGAACCCTCCATAGAAGCTAACTTACATGACGCACAAGAGGGCAGCTTTTAAGCTAGTGCAAAATATAAGTTCAGGTTATAGTTTTTAAAACTTACAATTTCTCCTGATGGAGAAACAATGCTTTGTCCTGCTTTCAATTTGCCATACTCTGGACCTGGAGAGATATTTTTCTTTTTTAATATATCAGCATTAAGTCTGTTGGAGAAAAATCAGATATTTAAAAATAAAATAAAGAAGTAAGTTTAAAAGATTTAAGTCAATACTATTTTACTTTACATTCTGAATTTTCAATTGAGTGATACAAAGTGACAACTTATTTTAATATTTACAATGTATTAAAAATAAAATTAAATAGTTAACTGTAAAACTTTAATCCAAACAGTATCTTTTTTTATTTTGCAAGAAGATTGTCAGACTCGTTATTGTTAAAAGTTAAGGAATGTAAAAATATATCTTTATTTACAGATTAAAAATTACAGGCTTGCAAAGAAATTGTTTTTTTAACTATCGTTAAGATAACAGAATTAAAAAAATTCTTACAAAACAACATTAAAAACATTTTTCTAGTTTCTTAATTTCTTTGTTGTTCTTCATCATATTGAAAGAGAAAAATAAAATGTCTAATATCAGGAATATATCATCAAACAAGTACTACTATGATACCAATAACAACAATATGGAATAAAATTAGAAAAAGTAAGAATTCCAACAGCTTTGATAGCCTAACTGGTTATGATAATGTCTATTAATGATAAACTATCTAGTTATAGGATAAAAGTGTTTCTACAATTTAATTGCCAAAGATTTCATAAGTTAAAAACTGAGAAAGAAGAAAGTATGAAAAGAAAAATGTATAATAATTTCAAACTAAATTTAAGAATGGTTGCTCAAATGTAATTCTAGTTATTTTTCAATGATTGACATCCTTTTTTGATTGCTTTATTAAATGAAAAAGTTAATTGCTATTTGTGGTGAACATTCCTTCTCCACAACCCCTGCCTATCATCAAAAATGGACTGTGCCTGCTTATAAATCGTTTTTGTTTGTACTGTTCTATTGTGCCAAATAAAACCTAATTTAGGTTACTCTGCACCGTGTCTTTTATTACACTATGTAAATAAACAGATAAATAAAATTTAGCATGCTTAAGTGAAGAAATACAGGTAGCACAACAGTTATCAACACTGAAAGTGGAATTGGCAATCCAAGTTTAAATTCCAGCCTAGTCTGATACATTCACTTTCACATAAATGCTTTTGGGGAAGGCATTGATCCGTTTCTTCTCCCACAGCTATGGGTTAAATAGTAGTGTACACTTGGCTCCACAGTTTTAAATACAAAATGGCTGCTATTCAAATAGCAGCCATTTTGAATTTAAAATTGTGGAGACTACAACTGAAAAGCACTCCACCATTTTTTCCCAAGAAGTCATGGCAATTTGCAGATAATAAAAAAAAGGAATCTATAGGGAATCATGATTGCCTATGTCCTGAAGGTGTGTGGTATTTTTTAGCAAAAGAAAAGAAAAAGGGGACACAATTTTATAGACATTTGTTTACTAATTTGTTACCTGTTGCTTTGCTCATGAAATGTGTAAAAATAAAAGATGATAAAATTTGAACTGTACAACGCAAATGGCATCATTTATTTATTTAGCCTTGCAGGAGAGGACCTGCTTCAACAGAATCCAAACACCAGAAGTAATGGATCTCAAAGTAAACTGAATAAATCTCCAGTTTATAAAATGTTCAATTGTTTCATAGAGACTATTTTAATTTCAAATATGTATATTTAACATAAGTAACATATTTAAAATAAATAAGCTTAAAAATAGAGAGAAAGTAGTTCTTTCCAATTTATGAAAAACAAATTATTTCTACACCTCATATTTAAAAAAAAAAAATTAGCATCAAATCAATCTCTCTTATCTTCTTATGACATAAATCTGACTAGGTTTTCCCATTCGTTGATCTTGATCTGTGAATACTTATAACATACTGACCTACAAGTTGATTCATATAATAACCCAAAGTATAAATAATAAATTCTGATTTTTGATAAAGTCAGTTTTAAGTAGAATAGTCCAAAAAAGAATTTGAGATAAATGGAGAAAAATGTTTATTTGTTTTGTCTTTTATGCAAAACTTCATTGGCTTTAGCATTTAGAAATTTGTTTTATTTGTATAAATAGCTTGATTATTGAGTTTCTATAAGAAATCTTCCAAGTTTATCCACTCTCTTAAAGTGGAAACCTTTCTAAAATATTATTTTTCTCTTTTTAAAGTGCAGATTGCAATTGTGCTGTGTAACTTCAGCTCGGGTTTCTTGTTCAAATTAATTTATAACGTCCCTAAAATTAAAAAAAAAATTAGAAGCAGATATAATATTTAATTTGCATATTTCATCATGAAAATGGTTAGTTACAAAAGAATAACTGTCCAGTTAACACAGCTTTTTTTTATATACAAGAAAATATCCTATAAGAGTTTACAAAGTTTATAGCCACTTATTTTTCTTATTGTGAGAGATTCTATTTAGAGATGTTGTGTTGTAGAGTAGGAATTAGAGTACTTCCTGCTCTTCCCTATTACTGTGACAATGGACAAGACTAAAAATTAATTTTGTAAAAGAATGCCAACACATATTAAAATACCAAAGAAAATTAAAGGCAAATTAGGTGGTAATTCAGATGGTTAAATGAAAAAGAAAAAAGTCAAAAGGTAAAAAACTTAATCCATGTCAAGGTTGTAGGGCCAGACATGTTAAAAGCAAATGCCCATTTAAAAATTCCAAATGTTTTTGTTGTCAGAAAACTGGACACATTTACACATTCAAAAAATGTGCAGTGAACAAAAAACAATAAAAAAAAACAAACCCTAATTATGTTAAGGTTATTCTAACAACACAAGAACAGCCCAAGGTTAACTGAAAATATGTAAAAGTAAAAAAGAATGGAAGACTTGTAAAACTACAATTAGACACAGGATCTGACATAATGGTTATAAGCAAAAAATATGGAAGGATATTGGTGCCACAAAAACTGAAAAAAATTATGAAAGTGCATGATGTGAGTTGGGGGACAAAATTAAATATAATGGGAACAATAAATTGTAATGTTTCTTTCTGAGGACAGAACTCAAAAGCTATGCTCCATGTTGTCAAAGGAATACCCTTGAACGTTTTTGGAGGTGCTTGGCTAAAAAATTCCAATTTATGGAATAAATCCATGTTCTATTTGTGGCTCAGTTCAACTCATAAATATATTGTCTAGTGAAGAGTGTAAAAACTGCATAAAAAATTTTCCCTGTTGTTTTTTTGAGAGGTTTAGGAAAATGCATAAAGGCCAAAGCAAGTTTACATCTAAAAGAAGGATCCATTCTGGTTTTCAAACATAAACACACTGTTCATGGTAGATGTGATAAACCATGAACTAGATAGACTAGAAACCTTGGGAGTCATTATCCCATCTGAAGGGGCGGCACCTGCAATTTATATATAAAAAAAAAATCAAATAATAAAATTTGAGTTTGCACAGATTTCTCAACAGGACTAAATGACTGTTTATTACATCCTTCCTATCCTTTGCCAAACCCCAGAAGAAAATTTCACCAAATTGAATGGTGAAAATTTTTTTCAAAACTAGATTTTTCAGAGGCGTATCTACAGACTGAAGTAGAAGAAAAGTCCTGACACTTATTAAGCAGAAATTTCCATAATGGAGCATATACTTTTAATAAACTCACTTACAGTGTCAATAAATAATAAACACAATGCTGTCAGGTCTAGATTTTGCTTGTGCATATTTAAAGAATATTTTAATAAAAAGTGAGACAAGCCAACAACATTTTGACCATATACAAGAAGTCTTCAAACAAATTGAAGATTTTGGATTCAGATTGAGTGACAAAAAAATAAGTTTTTAATGACTAGTATAAAATATTTGGGACAAATTACTGATTCAAATGGATGCAAACTAGATCCCAGAAGATTTAGTGCTATCAAAATATGCCTTCTCAGATGAACGTTTGAGAAGTACAATCTTTTTTGGGCCTCGTAAATTACTATTCTTATATACTCAACATACATGAATTACTTAAACCATTAAATACATTATTGAAAAAAGATGCAGGTTGGAATAGGTCTTCAGAATGCCAAAAGGCTTTTGAAAAAATAAAAAATATTTTAACTGCCAATTATCACTGACACATTTCAACCCAAAGTTAGACATTGTTGCCAAATGCTTGTTACTATGGAGTCAGTGCTGTTATTGTGCACAAATTAAAGGATGGAAGAAAAAAGCAATTGCTCATACTTTGAGGATGAATCCCATCCAAAAAAAACTATAGTCAAATAGAAAAGTAAGCATTAGCAATTAGTTTTGCCATGAAAAAATTCCAAAAATTTATTCATGGCAGTTTTGTGCTACATCATCCACTGCTAACCATTTTTGGATCCAAAAAAAGAATTCCAGTGCACACTTTATTAAATTATAATTTCAAAATTGGATTTGCACCTGCAAAAAATTAATATATGCAGATGTTTTGTCAAGATTAATAGTAAAATTCAAAACCCACCTTGATGATACAGTGATTGTTGCAACAAAATTCAAAGTGTTTATAAAAAACATCTTATGCAACATCGCCAGAGAATTGCCAGTCAGTTTAAGCAAAATAAAAGAAAAAACCCAACATGACGAGTATATTGGGAACATGAAAGTCCGTTCTTAAAAAGAATAAAGAAAATAAGGTCTTGCCAAGTGGTGCAATTAAGGACATTTTCTCTATTTGTGATGGTTTATAAATGTATGCAGACTGTGTAGTAATTCCTAAATCATTACAGAAACAAATATTAAACCAATTCCACAAAGGCCATCCAGGAATTTAGGGAATGAAATCGCTAATGTGAAGCTATGTTTATTGGAAGAATATGAAACAAGACATTGAAAATAAGTTTAAATTATGTCATAATGTTTGGTGGCACTAGCAGCTAAATCACCACCCATAAAAGTTGAACCTTGGCTGGAAACAAATAAACCGAAGTCAAGATTATATCTAGATTATGCAAGACAGTTACATAAAATAGCCTGAGATTTATTAGTGTAAAAATGCTACAACAGGCACAATAAAATATCTGAGACAACTCTTCTCAAGATATGAAATAACCAACATTATAGTATCAGACAATGGTACTCAATTTATGTCTGGGGAAATTCAAAATTTCTGCAATGAAACATACAACAACTCCACCATATCACCCTTGGTCCAATGGACAAGCAGAATGCTTCATTGACACTCTCAAAAGCATTAAAAAACGCTAATGAGGGAGAGATGAATGAGGAAATGTTATATCAATTTCTATGCTTGTACAGACAGACATCAAATCCTAACAATACATCAAGGAAACAATCACCGATTTAATGTTCTCAAAAAAATAAGGAATATACTCTCTAATTTGTTGCCTGAATTATGAAGGAATAAAATAAAAAGAAAATTGCAACCCCCTCTGAATCAGAGATAAAAAGTATTTTTTAAGATATGTGCCACACACGAAAGCAGTCAGAGGAGGACGGTGTGTGATAATTCGGTGAATTGGCCGAGAGTAAATATTTGGTTAAAAAAAGTAATATATTGGGTTCAAAATCAAAATGGTCTGCACAGCTACAGTGGAGAGATTGGTTGATGGTACTGCCATTTGAACTCCTATGTGACACATTTCAGCTGCCCATGGCTACTGTAACAACAGACAAAGTGGTATCGGCACCACGGGTAGGAAAAAGAAAATATGCCAGCTGGCTGGAGGTGAATCCAAGTAAAAAAAAAGATATTCAGTAATATTTGAATTCAGGAATATGAACTAAAAGGGAGATGTTATAGAGTAGGACTTGGTGTACTTCCTGCTCTTCCTTACTATGGTGACAATGGACTGCTTCTACTTATAAATATGGCAAATAGCCACGTTAGAGTAGAATTTGACGAGTAGTTGATTTACTCAAGTTTTTCCATTCTTTGTATGAGTATTTAATAAACATCATTGTTTTCCCTACCTGGTCTTCTGATTCTTCCATACTCTAACTATGGCCTTCTTAATTTTCATTTATTTGGAACAAAGATAACATTACATGTCATTCACAGAATTTCTAACTCATAATCTTAATTTGAAAGATTCTGCAGTAATTTTAAAAAATTGTCTTACTTTTTGAGTAATGTTTTTTCTTCAATCACAAAACCAAAAGATGGAACTGTATGTTTTAAGGCCACAGATTTCACTATTTGCTTCTCATCTTCAAATCTGAAAAACAACAAAATTAATCATTATTTTCCTTTAGATTTTACATTAATGAATTTGTCAGTAAAATAAACAATAAAAATCAACACTGTATGACAACTGTCAGTTTCACAGTTTTCAAACAATCTTCAGACCCTGGGTCAATAGTCTTTTAGTAAAAGCTTTATATATAGCAAGCCACTGAGAGATTAAGGGAAGTGGGAGAAAGAAGAAGTTTAAAATAATAAATAAAGTAAGGAGACTAAAGGTCATGGCTATAAATAAACTGAGGTATTAGCCCTAAACAAAAGAACTGAGGAGAGCTGGTTTCTCCCACTCCCCTTAATCCCCCAGTGGCTTGCTATATATAGAGCTTGCTGAAGGATTGCATTGAGGCATGCAGCTGAAAGTCACAATGCAGTCTTGATTCCTGTGAATACACTGTTTCTATTTCTAATTTCATCATAAAGAACGCACACACACACACACACGCGTGCACACACACACACACACATTTAATATCAACTACAAACATAGTTATTTACACTATTTACATTGTTCGGACTATTGTCCTCATCTTTGTAGCCATATTCACAACATTTCAGCTGTTGTATGCTCCAGTCTTCTTCAGATGATTGGAATTTTGAACTGTACCCTTTATTTCATCCACCATACCACGTGCCAAGCCATTTCTGGATGTTTCAGTTATCGCCCTTTAACTCAACTCTCCAAGTATTATTGATCATCACTGCAGTCGGCAGGTATTGAACTCACTACTATTTGGGTCAAGTCACTGGATCCAACCAATGCTTTTATCCACTGGGCTATGTGTCCTTGAGTTAAAGGGAAATAACGGAGACACCCAGAAGAGGTATGGCATGTGGAACTAGAACAATCTAACCCAGTGGATGAAATAAAGAATTCAGTTTGAAATTCCAATCACCTGAAGATGGCTGGAGTGTACAATGGCTGAAACATTGTGAATATGGCAACAAAGATGAGGACAACAGTCCGAACAATATAAATAGTGTAAATAGTTACTATACCTCATCTCAGAAATGTAGACAGATACAACATGGTGCATTCAGGAATTAAAAACATGCCTACCACTCAGCAACTTACACACCATTTACAATAGCACAATCAAAATCTTTGTAGATAGATTAATAGATTAGTCAAAAGTACCTTGTCTGTTATTTTTAATGGAACATATGCAACATTAGAGAGGGATTTCTTCACAAATATAAAACTGTATATCTAGATGGATAGACTGATAATGTGATAACAGTTGCTGTGCCTATTTCATTCCTTTACTTCCAATATGGTGGTTTTCTAAATGTAGCTTAGATATGGCACAAGGCCGAAAATGTGGAGCACCCAATGAGAATCAGACTCGTTACTCAGTTATAATTGATCTAACAAGACAAGCTTGCTAACCATTACACCATGTTGAAATGCAAAACTCTTCTTCCAATATGAAAATACTGTTGGTTCATTTTGTGATATAAGGAGTATTTGGGCAGCCAGCAGAGAAGCAAGTAGTTTCCAATGGGTATATGTTTTCATCCTTAATGGGAGTAGGAAAAAGATGCAAGGCAAAAGATCTACAAATTTATAGAGGGTCTGCTCAAAATTTCTAGATTGTAACTTTTTTCCTTTCAACTAATATGTACTCTCCTGACAACACTTAAAATGTCCTTATGGTAAATAAAAGCTTTGGAATTTTGATAAGGAACATACAGCAACAAGTCATCATTTTACCACTTGACACAGTTTACTGGATGCTCCAATTGCACAACAACACAAATTTAAACTCACAATTGAAAGATCTGATTGCTATCTGGTAGGATCATTTTTCCAAGTTGTTCATTTGGATGTAAAATCTCATCTGAGGTTGACAGGTTGATATTTAACTGCTGAAAGGAAATAAACAGAAATAAACATGAAAATGGAAATTCCATTGCAAATAAATTCATATTTGTAAATTCTTTTACATGCATGCACACGCACACATGCATACACACGCATATATATTTCTTATTACTATAAACACTATTTTTAGTGGGTACATGTGTTTGAGTTACTATCTTTTTTATTCTATTTTATTAAACAGTGAAATTAATAATAATAGGCCTAAATGAGGAGCCATGCCGAAGAAAAATTGTGCTTCTGACAGGAATCAACCATGCATCCATTTTTATCATCATGGATGCCAGTTTTTGAGCCAAAGTGTGCCTCTACCAGTTCAGCCACAGAGGCTAAGCTGACAGGGCAAGGTTGGAATTACCTATTTAGGACTTTTGGGACTTCTATGAAACTATATATGCTAGCATCAATTTCATATATTTTTATCACAAATTATAACTATGTTATATTTAATTTAGGCTGGTTATTAATTTCCCATTTTAATAAAATAAAAAACAAGGATAGCAACTCAAACACTTGTACTCACTAAGAATAACATTTACAGTAATTATATATATATATATATATATATATATATATATATATATATATATATCCTATATTAGACAAGAGAATTTTGAAGCAAAGCAAGTGCCAAGATTTTAGTTTCATTCCTTTTCTTCCTTGTTAAAAAAATCTTTAAAAGAGAAACAATGCACTTATAAGGTGAAGTAACAAAAGGCTTGAAAATATCAAAAATCATCCACTTAATTGCAAATGATTAGCCGTATTAGTGTTCAAACATAAGCAGTGATTAACACTCAATGAATGATTAAAAAAAATGATTTTTGTTGTAATTTTCATTGATGTAAAACAATATAGAATAATTACTGAGTGTAGAAATAAAATTTTCTGTTGAAAATACATAGGGAATAAATTTTTTTTTATAAAAGAGGGAAAAAATAAATGCATAAATACTCATATATTTTCAAAGTGAGAAAAAAAAATTATCAAAAATATTTTTTGCAATGATTGTGGGTTGAGAAATTTGAAACTTTCATGGTTATAAAGATGAATTACAGCATTCAGTGTGTCAATAAGTTTTTAAAAAATTCTTTTTCTTATGCTTTTTATACATACTTTTTGTTCATGTTGGTTTATACAGGGAGTTAGTAAAAGAAAAAAATCAAATTAGAATTAGCCAATGTTTGTTGAAAATTTGCTTCCAAAAAATTTTTGCTGCATTTGGAATGAGAAATAAGATTCAGAATCAATTTTTATTTCTCTCATCAGTAATTCAAACTTTTTCATATATGAATATAAAACTGATTAAAAACATCTTAAAAAGCAAAGTCATTCCATTCTGAAAAGTTTTATGAATAATAATTTTTTAAATAAAAAAATAAAGCAAATGAAAACAACCAATAGATATAATTTTGATTGTCTAATAAAAGAAACTAAGATAGCATATTCACTGTAAAGGGAACTCAATACAAAGAAAAAGAACAAATCAACACTAATAATGGAATTTAATTCCATCTTATTTTTACTTTTCTTTATAAGTGTCAGATGAAATAATGAATTTAATTATGTGCGTTGTAAAATGTAATGTGCTAAAATGAGCAAAAGTAAAATCATCGTGCATTTAGTTTAAATAATCTATCAAGTCCAATATGTGGCTTAAATTATTTCCTTTGATTATAATGAATCAGAATGTTACAATTAGAGAATGAGGTTTAACAGGATTAAAATTGGTAAAGACACAAAAATTAATAAAAAGCCTTATTGAAGAAATTATTAGTATTTTTTAAAACCCAAATTTAAATTAAAAATTAAATTCTCAATTAAATTCAAGTTTTACCCGTGTACGATCTTAAATTAATATATTTAAATTATAAATAAATATATTAAGACACAAGACTATACTGCCAATTTTGTTCTCGGCTTCTTCATAGGAAAATAAAACAAAACAACTCAAAGAAGCAGACTTTTGTAAATTTAGTAGATAAAAAAAAAAAATATAGTGAGTGTTCACAGATAATATATTTATTTCAATAAAACAAAATTTCCATGCATAAGGAACAATTTCCATATTCTAAATAGCCACAAAGCATAATGATAAACAAAGGGATTTACTTTACATTAATAATTTTGTCAGTCTATAGAGTGTATCATTCTTTAAACTGGCAACTTAAACATCTTTTCTTTTTCTTTTACAATGAAAAACTTGTTTTAAAATCTTTTCTTAACAGTCAATTTCTTTAGATACATTTATCTTCTTTTCTTCACAATTCTTTTTCACCTTTTGGGGGGCTGAAAGGGAGAAATAAAAACACAACGCCTAACTTAGACTAATAAAATCTGATTCCAAGATCTTGGAAAATATTTTAAAATCTGGCTTTAGAGTAAAGAACGAGAATTGGGACCAAATTCCAGCCTCGAACGACTCTGCCACAAAAAACAAACGTTGACTCTCCAAGTCAACAAACAAATCAAATGCAATAAATCCTCTTCTTGGGAATTAAATTACTTCTTTTAGCTTCAGAATTCTACCGAAGCAAAATAAAATCTTTTCTTCAAAGTTTCTCAAATTCAAACAAATCTCAGCTACGGAATTCTACCGAAGCTAATAAAATCTTTTCTTCAAAGTCATACGATATGAAAACTCTCCTTTTCTTCTTCCCCTCCATAAATAAAATCAGCTATATAGCATTTAAAGTTAAATAAATATTAACTATATTAAGGAAAATAATTCAACACTGTAAGTCGAATATACAAGGTAACACGTTAATTTACGTGGCAAACTAAATTAGTTGACCACGGAGTCGGAATACAAAGCGTCTTAATCGACCAAGGAAAAATCTCTGACTCAGGACAATCTCTCCCAATCAAAGGGAGGCACCATCTCCCGCTTCCAACCCCATAAAAAGATGGCAATTAAAAACCATCGTCTACTTTGCCATCAGAGGCATATCGTTCTAAATTTCAATACATTAAATATTTCTTTACTGAAGTTATCGAAATGTCTTCGATATATAAATATTTTTAATATTCTAAAATTTTACAAATAAAAATTCTCAAATCATTTCTATATTATGAAACATTCTATACTATATTAAAAACATACACATTCTCTGTTATACATTGCTTGTAATAGCTCAAATTAGGTAATATTTTACAAAAAAAATTTTGTTATAATATTTATTTAGTACTGATTTGATTTTTTTTTTTGCAAACGTCAGTTTCATTGGAGGCATGGTGGAGTAATGGATAATGGCTCGGGCTGAGGAATCGGAGAGCCATGTTCGAATTCCAGTCGAATCCATTACATCCACTTGGGAAAGCTAATACCCTTGGGAAAGGTATGAATCCTCTTCTTCTCTCACCAGTTATGGGTAAATAGCAGGACAGACGAGGTTCTAGAGCCTTGGATGGCAACTGGTCTACCGCAGAAAGAAATGGCAAGCTACTGCGGGAAAAAAATCTACCTCGCCTAAGCGTGTATCCTGTGGTAAGACAGCCCGATTACCTCCCCTGTCTTATGATTTGTATAAATAAGTCACGCAAGTCTTAGCCAAAACAGAAAGTCTCTTCAGTAATGTACAATAAAGGCACAGTAAGCTGAACTAGATTCCAGGTTTTCATTAGAATTTATTGAATGTAATTATGAACAGAAGGTCTTGACTTGGACTCGGCAGACACGTCTTCTACTGATGCCTGGCAATATTGGAAACAATTATTCAAAAGATTGCACTGGAAAACAGTTCATCCGCTCCTATTACTGATATGGACAGGCTTAGCCTGCTAATGTATCATGTTTCCATATCCGTATATAATATTTCCCACTGCAAAACTTACCAGAGTGCCATGGATGTTTTGGATAGAATTTTTGTGAAGAGATGAAAAATAATCTTTGCCTGGCATGTATTAGCAACTACCCACCAATCCCCTGAGGAGGGGGTTAAAACAGTATCTTCAGCGCTTAAAAATCTTGTTGAGACTGCAATTTTCAAGTGACGACAGCAGATCAGGCAAAGTACAAATTTATCAGACTCCTTTATAAATGGATTAGAATCAAATTATATCCATTAAAGATTCCTAGAAAATAAAGTAGATTTAGCTACTGCTCACAAACACTTACATTGGAGATGACTGGACAGCAATCTTGTTCATACCTATAAACAAGTGTTGTAGAGGCAGCACTAAGTACTCACACTCCACCAGTTCAAATGATACAAACAGGAAAAAAATACAGTCCTTTACAACAGACTTCCTCATTTCTGCCCCTCCCCTCTGCTCGTTCAATATCTTCATTCTCTGAAAGAACTGCACACACTACTAGTGCTGCAGCCAGACAAAATGTTTGTGGTCTCAAAGTACGAGCTGTGTTGCCCAGCCAGGGAAACTAAATGCCACAAGTGCGGGAGGAAGGGACATTTCTCTAAGGTTTGTCAATCAAGCTTTTTTTGCCTGGTTCAAATGCTCCTACTGCAACTAGTATTGTATCAACTGCAAACCCTACATGCCTTTCAAAGGCTATATTAATGGTAAAAATAAAAGGGGTAGAAATGAATGCTTTAGTTGACACAGAAAGCTCATAGAGTTTTATTAGCACTGATATTGCAAAAAGAAACATTTAAAATTGAATATTGTAATAGGTGGCTATGGTGAATACTTCACTATCTTCGCAGGTTAGAGGACATATTTTGACTGGCCTAGAGTTGAATTAAACTAACTACACTAACATCAAATTTTTTGTGATGACAAATCTGTGTTGAGATGTCATACGGAGCCATGATTTCCTCAAACAACATTCTAATATTAATCTCCATTTGGTGGTGGTGGGGGGGCGCTAAACTGGCATTGAACATCTGTGGCTTGGCTGCTATAAATGTACAATACCACTCTCTTTTTGAAAACTTAACCAAAAACTGTAAACCAGTGGCTACCAAATCTCAAAAATATTCTCTTGAAAACAAAACATTTATTCAAGCAGAAATAACAAGAATGTTAAAGAGAAGAAATAATAAAAAAAAACACATCACCATGGAGGGCACAAGTATTAATAATGTCCTCTGATAACAGTAAAAACAAGACAGTCATAGACTACTTCTAAACTTTAAATAGGTTCACCCTTCTGGATCAATACATTGTATTGCTGAGATGATAAATGAGATCACCAAATACAGAATATTTAGCACATTAAGCCTTAGGAGTGCTTCCCACCAAGTAGCTATAGACCCTAAAGATAAGCCTTATATGGTTTTTGAAGCCGGTGGATGACTTTATCAGTTCCAACAGATTCCGTTTGAGGTCACTAATAGGATTTCCAATTTTCAGAGGGTCCTCGATAAAATAATTCTTGAAGAAAAACTACAAGGCACCTTTGCCTACATAGATAATATGACAGTGTGTGGCCATGACTGGGCCAACCACAATCGCAACCTACAACTGTTTTTGGCAGCTGTCAAGAAATATAATCTTACACTCAACCATAACATGGGTCGACAACCATCAGACTACTTGGATATATTGTGGGTAAACGAATCATGAAGCTGGACACTGAATAACTAAAACCACTGCTAAAACTACCTATTCCCAACATCATAGCCACCTTGTGATGAACCGTGGGTATATTCACTTATTATTCTCAATGGATTCTCTCCTTTTTTGAAGAAATACACCCACTTACAAAAAGAACTAAATTCCTTTTACATTCTTCTGCCAGTGAAGCCTTTGAGGTGTTAAACAGCCATCACTTCAGTGAATCCTGATATTCCCCTAGAAGTAGAGACCGACGTTTCCAGTCACACCATAATTGCCACATTAAGGCAATCCAGGCACTCTGCAGCGTTCCTCTCCAGAACATTGTCAAAATCTGAGCACAAACTTTCAGCTGTCGAAAAGGAGGCTTATGCTATAGTCAAGGTGCTAACAAAATGGTGACATTTCTAAACTGGTCACTGCTTTAAAGTAATTACTGATCAGTCTCTTTTATGTTTAATCCCAAGATGTCAAGCAAAAAAAAAAAATGAAAAGATAGTAAAATGGAGGGTAGAATTTTTGTTTTTTGTTTGACATTTTCTATCGGTTGGAAATGGAAAATGCAATGACGGACGTGCTGTCAAGAGTGTGTGGATCAATAAACAGCGCCAAAGATCTACAAAAAGTTCATAATGATCTCTGCCATCCAGGCATCACAAAGATGATGCATGTGGTTCAAAGCCAGAATTTGCCTTTTTCAGTTGAGGACGTGAAATGAATAACAAACAGTTGTCATGTCTGTGCTCGAATAAAATCAAGTTTCTACAAACCTGAACTGGGAACCCTAGTAAAAGCTACACAGCCATTTGAGAAGCTGAGCATGGACTTTAAAGGCCCTTTTCCATCTAAATCCCACAACAAATATCTACTAACTGTTGTTGATGAGTACTCACAATTCCCTTTTGCCTTCCCCTGTCCAGATGTAAGTGCAACAATGGTCATACATTGTCTTTGCTCATTGTTTTCAATATTTGGGGCACCAGCTTATATTCATACAGATCACAGGACCTCTTTTATGTCTGATCAACTAAGAAGATTTCTATTAGTATAGGGAGTGGCTATAAGCCGGACTACCCCATACAATCCCCAAGGAAATGGAGAGTGCGAGAGATACAATGGCATAATATGGAAGACTGTACAGTTAGCACTTAAAAACTAAAAACTTCCAATTAGACATTGGAAAAACATAATAACCGAGGCTCTGTACACTATAAGTACACTATTGTGTACAAGAAATAACGCAACACCTCACAAAAGGTTTTTTAAATTTCCGAGGTGAAATTCTGTCAGGATCTCCCTCCTTTCATGGCTCTCACAGCAAGGTATTATTTTACTTAAAAACCATGATTCTCCTCTGAGTAAGGTGGAACTGCTCAAGGTGAAACCACTCTATGCGCACATCCAGATGGGAGATAAGAGATTTGGCCCCTGCCAGTGAGTTATCAAAGCAGAGGGTGGAGCAGCTCTCTTCTGAAGCAATATCTCTCCCTCTTGATAGTAACAGCGACACAATGCCATTGGATTCTCCTGAGGAACAAGGCCCCAATAGTGACGATTCAGAGATCAACACAAGAACAGCTCCCTCAAAATGAGAGCATACTACCACAGACTCAGATAATCAGCTTTAAAATCAGTGTCCTACTCTAAGAAGGAGACAAAATACTTCTGGCTGACTGTTCCTGTAATACCTGAAACCCAGATCAGGTGCCACAAGACAATCCCAGAGAATTGTCAAAAGACCCAGTCACCTGGATGATTTTGTGTTAGACTAGGAGAAAACAAAGCCAGGGAGAAAGTGGTAAGACAACCCGATTACCTCCCCTGTATTATGATTTGTATAAATAAGTCATGCCGTCATAGCCAAAACGGCAAGATTTTCAGTTATGTTCAATAAAGGAACATTAAGCCGATCTAGACCGAGTTTTCATTGCACACTGATATCACCCTAATTCCTAATATTTTCATGTAAGCTTTTAAATACTCTACACACGGAAAATATAACGTAAGCTAATTTTTAGATTATAATTTTTTTTTGGCAAATTCTGCTAAATCATTAAAATCCATTAGTAAAACAAAAAACATTTTATGACAATAAATCCACAGTATTTTTAAGACAAATTACTTGGTTAATTCTAAATTAAAATTTTGAAATAAAAATTCACCCAGCTAAAAACTTTCTGATTGAATTTCTGAGATTAAAAGTTATTATTTATACGCAGACTATTGTTCTCATCTTTGTTTTTATTGCAATGTTTTAGACATTGATTCCTCTGGTTTTCCTCAAGAACTTTTCGATACAGATAACGGTTAACCTTCATGGAATTCCTAACTGAACCCTTTATTTAAACTAGAGGGGTTGATTGTTCACATTCTGTTGAACAATATCTCATCTGTTTCATAGTTAAAGACATCTACAGAAAATTTTTTCTGCTATTATAGTCACAAGAATTGTTATACTAAATTAAATTGCTATTGAGTATTGACACTACTAGTACTAATATAGAGTCTATGTGACTATAAACTAGTCACTAGTCTTTAACCCAAATCAAATTTTTTAAATGATTTTATTCTGAAACTAATTAATAAATGTATAAATGTACAATCAAAAATGATTTCTTGATTGATATCAGTGGTTCTATTCTCTGAATGATTTTAAAATTCAAAATAAACACCACCAGTGAGTACATTTTTAGGCACTGTTGCTTACAATTTTATTGATTTGTAAAATCTGAAGTTTTCAAGCCAATATAAACATCCTACAGAACAAAATCAACCATATCATTACATATGTGAAAATAACAGAAAATATATATGAAAAATTTTAAAAATATGTTAAAAATACTAATTTACTCTACCTTTGAGCATTGAGAGAGTTGAAAATCTAAAATCTTTAATTCATGGACTACAAACTCAAACTCAAGTAGAGTCCATGAAAGCTCCAATGTTGTCCTCAAAAATTTCCTTAAGCCTTGTGGACCATAAATTTCCATGAGTGTCTTTGGTCTGTTGTTCATACTGAGAGTGCACAGAAGTCCTGGTAAACCAAAAACCTGAAAAGAGACACGAGATAGACTTTATAATTTTATGACACTTTGGAGGCCGACATAAATGCAACTGTCAACATTCAACAACAATTTAAGATTTTATCTATTTATTAGAAGGAGCATCTTTGTAAAAGAAATATTAAATATTCAAAAACTGAGATTTTGTTTAATGGGATTTTATTGTTCAGTTTTATTGTTTAAAAATAATGATGAAATAAAAAAAATAAAAATATTGAAACAAGGAAAATTTTAGAATTATGTTCATACATACATGATCTCCATGAAGGTGAGAAATGAAAATTTTGCTTATCTTTCCTGGTTTCACCTGGCTTTTCATAAGTTGTGTTTGAGATCCTTCTCCACAGTCAAAAAGCCAACAGTCTCCATCTAGAAATCAGATGGGGAAAACTAATACACAAGCTACAAAGCGAAATACAGACGAAAATAAATAAAACAAAAATTAACAAAATTTCAGTAAATGAAGGTTTTTTTTTTGTTTTTTTTAATCTATCTCTATTAAATGCAAAATTAATTTTGACCGGTCAACAATTTCTACTTTTTAATAATCACTCTCTTAAAAAATTTAAATTACAAAAAAGTAGGCAGAAACGTGCACTAAATTTTTTTTTTTTTTAAAAAGCGGTAAAAAAAATACAATTGACAAATATAACGTAACAACAATATTGCTATTTTGCAAAATCAAAAATTTTAAATTATTCAAACTTCTATCATCCCACCCCTTTTTTTTTGGGGGGGGGAACAATATTTTTTTAATCTTTTTATTAGAAAATTAAAAAAAATTTTTTTTTTTTAATAATCATTAAGAATTTTCATTTTCAATTTACGGACACTAGTTTGTTTTATAAGGAATTACAAACCACGAATATGTCTAATATTTAAAATAAAATTATAACCCTTGCACTAAAGGTTCTGAATAACACTGTGTAGGATTCAAATATTTTAATTTAAATTTAATTTATCTTATTCTTATACCACCTATTTTAGCGCGTACGTCAAAAAATTCATAACGAATTTGATTTTTATAACTTTTGGAAACATTTAAATGTTTTGGCTAAAATATTGTCGAGTATTAACCCTAAATAAATACAAGCCAAAAACCAGAGAAGTTAAATAACTCAATAAATAAACTTTTTTATTACCGTTTCTAAGTACAAGACAGGAAGACCCACGTACAGGAGTTGGATACGCAGATCCAGTTCCGAGAAAGAAAATATCCATGGACGTCATCGTTGATTGAGATAAGATGAACAAAGAAATATTTACAAAAAATATCTTCGCGATAAAAACATCATATCGTCTTTCACAAAAAAAATGTTATACATTCTTCTTTTAGTCTTTCTTTTTACTAAGAAGTAGCTTCTAGTCAGTTAAAAAAAAACCCAAAAATCTCTTGTTTATCGTAAATATAAAATAGAATGAATCCATTTATTTAAAAAAAAAAAGGTCCAAAGTTAGTTTTTAAGTAAATAGAAAGTAGTATGTTATGAATCTAAAGTTTATCGAATATTGCATTGATTACGAAACTAATTTCTTCTTCAAAGGCCAACACTAAACTTTCTTTGTACACTACAGCGATTAATAAAGTCAACGAGAATTATCTCCCTTGAACTGTTTTTCTCTAAAAAGATAAGATAAAATAAAATAAAATAAAACATTCGTAGCAACTTATTTACAAAGCGGTAACCAAGACTACCAAACTTTCTTCCTCTTCGGCTGAAAAAAAGCACCCGAATAATTAATAACTTTAAAACAGGTAATAATGTTTTAATAACCCGTCATAAATTTTTTTAAATAATTTACAATTAGTGGATTTATATTTAAGAAATACATGATATCAATGATTCATTTGGGGCAACCGAAAACATTTTTATTTTAATTTGAAAGAAAAGATTTAAAATTGAACGAGTTCTCTGGTTGATTCAAATCAAACTATTATTTTGAAAATAATCACGACCACTTTTCTAACACTTATAGCAACTGCATACATTTATAGTGCTGTCACTCACGGCTGGAAAACTAATGCGTTTTTCTTGTTATTACTAATTTTTACAGTTACTTATGCAGCAAGTAATTTTTTAAAAATCATTTCACCCCAAACAAAACAACAAAGACACTAAGACGCAAGGGTTTACTGAATGTGAGAAAATATGAGAACAAGTAAATATTATTAAGGAGAGAAAACAGTAAAACAACAAGAATTATGAAGAGAGAAGATAATGATTGAGATTGATCGTCAAAAATTTAAATGCAAAGTTGACTGAAAAGCAAGAAACTGAAAGAAAATTCCACAAGTGAGAAGTGAGAGAGAAGAGCTGTTAGCTGAGAACTTACAGTTACATGTAGCAATTTCAACTTGCTGCTAATCTAGTACTATGCTAAAATTCATAAAGTCTAGGTATGAGCACTTCGACATGGTTAGCAAGGTTACCTCACCAGATCAATTATGAGTTCAATCTTCACTGGGTGCTCCATACTTTCATCTTTGTGCTACATCTAAGCTACATTTAGAGAATCACCATAAACTAGGTATCAAAGAGGAAAGCTCATGAGAACTATTGCTATGAAAATATTTATAGAAAAGACACAGGGAAGCTACATTATGGCAATGGGAAAGTCACTGAAGCTGAGATGCCAGGTTAGGACATAGCAGGTTCTTTTTTGTATTTTATCAAGAATCTCTAAATACATAGCAGAATCACTAGACCAAATGTGGTAGCAATATTCAAAGTTGAATGGTAGACTTATAAATGTGAACTAATTCTCATTTTGAAATTAAATGTGTTACTGCATAGAAGTTACTGTTTTTTATATATTGCATTATATTTATCTTTTTAATTCACTTCTGTGTAAATGGAAATATTTCATTATATTATTTATAAAACAATTGTATTTAAGTTAAGATGTTTATATACATGCATATACACTTATATTATTATTTCTAATTACAATGGAATTCAGCAATGTTGAAAATCATAAGAAATATATAACAATTAAATAATAGTTATTGCTATGTGTCAAACTTTAGATAAGAATGATGAAGCTTTAGATATCTCAAAAGCATTTGACAGGGTTTGGGATGCTGGTCTTCACATATTATGATGTTATGATGTTTCTGGCCAAATCTTTTATTTGATTCAACCTTTCTTCTCAAATCATGAAATGAAAGTTATCTTGAACGGCCACTCTTCTAGATCTTTTTGCATTAATGTGAGTGTCCACTTTGGCTCTATCCTTGGACATACCTTGTTCTTTCTTTTCATCAATGACCTTCCCAATATCATCAGTTCCTCACTTGGTATCTTTTCTGACAATAAAACTATTTACTCCTGTCTTAATAGTAAGTCTGATAGGTTCAATAAAGTCAAATTGATAGCTGATCTTGGAAACAACCTTCAACAAGTTGTTAACTGTTGCAAGAAATGGCTCCAAAATGAAATTGCTTTCTTTTAATCTTCTTACAGACCCTCTTTTACCTACCATCAGCATGAAGAAAAACTCATTTCACCTTCTCAGTCTCACATTTTCCACTGATATAAAGTGGAATGATTAAATTGAATCATTTGCTAGGTCTGCTGCTAAGAAAGCTGGTTGACTATATTATGCTAGACAATTTTTTTGCTAGAGTCTATCTTGCACATTTATAAGTCTACCATAAGTCCATTCATTGAATATTGCTGCCACATCTGGTCTGGTGCTTCTGTTAGCTTACAAAATCCAAAGAAGAATTAGCAATGTTATCGGTCCTGAACTGATATCTTGGCTTCAGTCACTTTCCCATCACTGTAATGTAGTTTCTCAGTACCTTCTCTATAAATACTTTCATGATAATTGTTCTTGTTTGAATTTTTGAGATGTGGACTGCTAGTTCTTATTCTTATTTAGTACTGTTCAGTTATTGCTTACCCATTTTCCAGTGAATGCAAGTACGCATTGCTCGAAACAGATTGAACTTATAACCACTATGTCACTAAATTCACAAATTAATGCTTTTACCCACTAGAACAATTTGTTATTGCATTCAAACCTAACCTTCACTATTGATTAGGCTGCCACTGCTGATAAATCTGCTGCTGGTTGTCATGTTTTGATTGCTGCTGCTGCTGCAGTTGAATATGACCAAGAATTGTGTGTACTTGATTCTTTGCAGTTGTGGCAGAAAATATATTCTTGAGAAACAAGCAGCCCTCTAAAAGTAAGGCTGCAGAAACATAAAAAAAGCCATAATGAAATTGGGCATAGCTGATCATATATGGAGGGAAAGGGGTGGTCATTAGCCCTGTGGAATGAAATGAAAATACTAGACAAAGAAGAACACTGGAGAGTTAGATGTCTAAAACTATCAGTGCATATGCTAAGCTATGAGGACCTCCTTAGTAGACCTAGCATAGAAATAAATACAATATGGGAGCTGCTAATAAAAAATGAAAGACAAATGACAACAAGTCTTCAACAACAGCAGCAGCAGTCAAAACATGACAGCCAGCAGCAGCAGCAGCAGGTTAAGTGTTGGTTTGTGTATTTGGTGACATAGTGGTTGTGAGTTGTGTGCAGTGTGTATTTGCAATCAGTAGAAACAGGTGAGCAATAGCTGAACAGTACTAAATAAAATAAAAATAGGAAGAAGATGACATCTCTAGACATGAGCAATGGAACAAGAACAGTCTAACCCCATAGATTAAATAAAGGGTTCAGTTCGGAATTCCCTGTAGGTTACCCAACTCGATATACACCTGATGTGATAAAACAATACAGATGAGGACAATAGTGTAAATAATGGTAACTGTTCTGATAAATATTTTCATTGTAATTGTTCTGATATACCTTTGGTACCTTGAATTCATGAATTTAAGCATAGTACTTTCCTATAACTAGACAGTAATTACAAAGAGCTGTTAAACCCATTGTCAACTTTAATACATTCTATTAGATTGAGTTGTAAATAATTTCCGTTTTTATCAACTTTCTTTTTTTAAGAATATAGTTGTAGTCTCTGTGTGTCTGTTTGTTATCGAACTCCTCCTAGTATTTTGGAGATAGAACCCCATAATCATATGTATTCTGAAACTACATTACCCAGAGTACTTGGATAAGTAAATTTCATTTTGATCAAAGTGGGTCCCTGGGGGGGGAAATTTTTTTCCCTTTGATTTAAATTAAATTTAAATTTGAAGAAAGGAATGACTCCTATCTAAAATATAGAAGGAGAAAGCCAGAAAATGGAGGTCACATCAGCAAGATCATTTTGATCAAAGGGACTCCCCAGGGGACACAAACCTCCATACTGAAAATTTTGTTCCCTTTGATTTAAATTAAATTTAAACAAGGGAATGACTTCGGAAGATGGAGGTCACATCATCAAGATCATTGAGTAATATTGAAATGCATCATTTTTCTCCAAAAATTATAACAATGATTTAAAATCAATCATCACTTTCTTACAAAGAAAATGTGTGACACACAGCAATAATATAAGTCTGAGTATTGTTGATATTTTACTTATTTTAGTATATGTGCATCTATTGATTTGTATATGCGATCATTTTCTGTAATCCAGTTGTTATCGGTGCATTTAATATTGAGTAAATCAAAAAAATTACTCTTAAATGTTGATTATAACAAGTAAATAATTAGAATTCCCCTTATTATGAATTCAGTATCATTTATTCTAAAATATAATTTTATTCTAAAATTTGCATATATGTTCAACTGCTTTAACATCAACATGAAAAAATAAGTCCACCAAATTGAAGTGCTATAATGTGATGCTGAAAAGTTCCCATCTTGCCTAAAAAGAAATTCAAAAACAATTCTAATATTTGGTCAGATTTGGGAAGTGGTTCTGGTTGATAATTTTCCAGCACCCCCTTATATTATAGAAATAGATAAGTGTGTGTTATTTTTAGTAAAAGAAATGTACAGATAAAAAAAATCTTTTTTTAGTGTTAATTTATATTAACATGATAACTTTCATTAAAAAAAGGTTTACTGCAGAGCAGGATGTCCATGTTGTCAGATAGTTACAGAAACAGACAGTGAAAGCTGCACTCAGAAGATTTTTGTCTATTTTTGCAAACAGAATCTCAATTAATTAAAAAATATATAAAATATTTTACATATTTTTTCAGTTAATATCACAAAGCTATTTTATATTTGAAAAATCTTTGAAATATTAGTTTGAATGAAAACCCTCAAGAAATATATCAGCTTAAAAAATACAATCAGAAAATCCAAATAGTCAAAAATATATAAATTTAAATTATATTTAATAAAACTAGTGAAATAGAAAAGCCTGCAGCATATAAATAATGATAATCAGCAATAGTGAATTTTTATTTTCCTTTGTAGAATTTCTCAGCAAAAGAATGAATTCTAGAAGAAAGAAGAATAGAAAAGAGATTCCTAAAGAGATCATTGAATTGAAAAAGTTTTTGCATGCATATGAGAAACTATGCATCTGTTCAACTTCACAAGTAAATCCTTGGATTAAAGAAAATGCAAAACGTTGCATTGAAAAGCATGAAGCACTGACAAAGGTAAATGGTAGTAGATTTTTAACTTTTTATCAAATTTTTAATTAAATTCTAAAATAATTTTTTGGTTAATGATAATAATTCATAAATCCTAACACTGAAAAAATATTTAAAAAATTAAAATTACTAATCTCTTGTAAATCTAGGTGAGTTAGTTTTTATTTACTCTACTTTTGATTTTTATTTAGTAAATATGTCCAAATTTACAAGTGAAATAGTAAAATATTCACTTTTACTGTTGCAATAATGAAAGAAATAATGTTTTGAAACAGTTGCATTTGTAAAATTTGAACAAAAACAATTATCTTTCTTTTGAAAGGAAGAACTGACGTTGATGTCTTAAAAAGCACTTGAGATTCATAGGACAGCCTGTTGGTGAGGATGGTCCATTGCAGCTTAGCTCTTAGACTCAGTGGCTGATTATAGAGAACAGTAGCAATTACTATGTATTCTAAGTAGGAATTTAAGATGTACCACTGGCTATAGTATTATCTTTTATTCAGCCTTTTACTGCTTGCTATTTTTTTGTGTTTTACTTTCTTTTTGTGGAACAATTTGTTACACACACACATACATACATACATACATACATACATATATATATATATATATATCTGTATATATAAAAGAAAAAACAAGAGGGAAAACCCTTTATACCAATGCATTTCATTCCTAACCATTTTAAAAATAAGTGCAACTGCCGAAAAATATGATCTGTCCCTTAAACGGCTAATGTATACAATGTAATATTGTATACTGAGCTAACATACATGCTGGTAACAATATCAAATTTTATATTGCTTCCACTGAAAATCCTTGGAAATTTTGTTTCTATCACCATTGAATGACTTTAGGTAATGTAAGATACATTATTAGCACTGCTCTCTCCAAACATTTCTGGCAATTAAAAAATAGCGATAATACACCCATTATTACATGGGATACTGTTGCAAAAAACAAATCTTACAGTAGGAAAAGGGATAGATGTAATTTAATCCTTGTAGAAAAATTAGTCTTAAAACA